>JAGDQO010000606.1:0-508295 GCA_018342035.1 Solanum appendiculatum
ATCGGTTGGCTAGGTTGGGGGTTAGGTTGGAAGAGGTTGGTAATGGTGGTGTGGTCGTTGTTGATGCTGCTAGGTCTTCCTTGGTTGATGAGGTGATAGCAAAAACAAGATCTTGATTCTTCCTTGTTTGAATTGAAGGCCTTGGTGAAAGAGAGCAAGGTGGAAGTTTTCTCCCAAGGGGGAGATGGTGCCCTTAGGTACTAAGGTAGGTTATGTGTGCCTTGTGTTGATGGTTTGAGGGAGAAAATTCTTGAGGAGGCTCATAATTCTTCCTACTCCATCCGCCCCGGTTCCACCAAAATGTATAGAGATTTGAGGGATGTGTATTGGTGGGGAGGCATGAAGAAGGACATTGCCAAATTCGTCTCCGGTTGTCATAGTTGTCAACAAGTCAAGGCCGAACATCAAAAGCCGGGTGGTCTAACCCAAGACATAGAGATTCCTACTTGGAAGTGGGAAGAAATTAATATGGATTTTGTAGTTGGTTTACCCAAGACTAGAAAAGGTTTTGATTCTATTTGGGTGGGGGTTGATAGGATGACAAAATCGGCTCATTTTCTACCGGTAAAGACAACATATGGGGCGGAAGATTATGCAAGGTTATATATTCATGACTTGGTAAGGTTGCATGGGATTCCTCTATCCATCATATCGGACCGTGGTAATCAATTTACTTCACACTTTTGGAAGTCTTTTCAAAGGGGTCTAGGTACGAGAGTTAAGCTTACTACGGCCTTTCACCCGCAAACGGATGGACAAGCCGAAAGGACTATCCAAACACTTGAGGATATGCTTAGGGATTGTTGTATGGAGCTTAAGGGTAGTTGGGAATGATCATCTTAACATTGTTGAGTTTTGCCTATAACAATAAGCTAATCATTCTAGCATCGGTATGGCTCCTTTTGAGGCTCTCTATGGGAGGCGTTGTGATCACGCGGTTGGTGGTTTGGGTTGGTGAGGTGGCCTTGTTAGGACAGACCTAGTTATGGAGGCTCTTGAGAAGGTTAGGATGATTAGAGAAAGGTTGAAGATGGCCGCAAGTCGCCAAAAAAGTCCCTATGGCGATGCGAGGAGATAGGGCTCTGAATTCCGAGTTGGTGATTGGGTTATTTTGAGGTGTATACCCATGAAGGGTGTGGTCGTTTTTGGTAAGAAAGGGCAAGTTGAGCCCAAGATACCGTGAGGTCCTTATACAGGTGATGAGGAGAATTGGCAAGGTAGCTTATGAGTTGGAATTGCATAGCGAGATGGTTTGGTTCATCCGGTATTTATTGTGTCCTTGTTGAGGAAATGTGGTGGGTGTTCCGAATGCCCTATTGTGTCTCTTGATGTTGTGGGTGGTTGTTGAAAAATAATTTGACCTTGAAGAGGTTTCCGGTCCAGATTTTAGATAGACAAGTGAAGAGGTTGAGAACAAAGATGTGGGCTTCCATTAAAGTCGCTTTGGAGAATCAACAAGTTGAAAAGTGCTACTTGGGAGGGCCTGAAGCGGACATGCAAGGCGATATCCTTATCTTTTCCCACTCCACTACGAGCGCTAAGGTAATTGATCTAAGCCATTTATAAAAATCTCAGGGGGGTCTTAAGTTCAGCTCCCCAATGTCATGTGCTACATTCAATGTTTAAGTTGGACAAGTTCATTGTGGTTTTACAACTATGTTGAGGTTTTGAAATAGGGTGTAAGTGCATTGTTGCATCCTTATGTGGGCTGAAATTGCCATGTTTGTGTCTCTCATGTACGTTCTTTAACATTCGGGGACGAATGTTCCCAAGGGGGAGATATTGAAACGACCCAAATGCCCGAAAATGTGCTTCGGAAACACCTATAATTGTATTTTCCATATATCTCAAAATCCGTGCATGATTTCGGAAATTCGACTTCATATTCTTATTTGTGGGGTCAAATTGAGTGGGCAATGGGTCTAACCCGAATTTTAGAGCAACCGTATCAAAATTCAAAAATCGCAAAAATTGCGATTCGGAGGGTCAACTTTAAAGGGGCATATCTCTTAGCACACAAGGAACTGGAAGGGCTGCAAACTATTAAATTAAAGCTCTTTGAGTTAGCTTTCCAACGCACTTGGTTTCAGCTCATTCCGAGTTAGGATGAGGGAGTTATGACCATTTTCGTAAAACCTGTCTGTGCAGATTTGTAATTTCCAGTGAGCTATTTTTTTAGGCGGGTTGGAGACGTTTTTTTTTATAAAAAGGGGATATGTCCCATACTTAGTCATTTTTCTTAACTCCAAAAACACTCTCTAAGCCCTCTCCAAAAATTCCACCAAGATCTTCAACCAAAGTCAAACATCTCAAGCTCTAATTCCGGATTCAAGACTCAATCTCAAGCTTCGATTCTCCATTCCAATCTTCATCAAGGATTCTCCAAAGTTGAGGTATGTGGGTTTGATTGTGGAAACCTCCTTTCCACAAGTCCAACCATTTATCCTCTATTTCTACTTCAAGTTTATGGGTCCTATGATTATTTAATGAAAACTGCTTGAATTATGGAATTACTACTACACACCCTATTATGGTCCATTTTGCAATATTTGAATGGAATTATTATGTGATGTTTACATGGTTTACATGCTTCCATGATCAAATTATGAAGGTTGATATATATATGTATGTTGTTGGTGGGCTGATTATATGGATTTTGGAATTGGTTGGACTTAGTATTCTTGAAATACATGATTTCATTTACATGAACAATTGCCCACCTTGTGTTTGATAAATGCCCATTTATAGAATTCTTAGGAAAGGGAAGGTCCAAGGTACGTCCTATGAGTCGGATGGTTATGTAATTACTGAAATGATGATGAAATGGACACATGTATATGATTTTCCCTAAATAAGTGTTGTGAGTCGACCAAGCCTAGTACGGGGGGTTGTAGGCCCGTATAACCGTATCGAGGGGTTGGTACCTTGGTTGCCTAGTACGGGGGGTAGTAGGCCCGTATCACCATATCGATGGGGTTTTGTACGCTTGGTCCCTACTCGGGGGTGGTAGGGCCCCGTGTACCTATTGAGGGGTTTTGTACGCTCTTTCCCTCTCCAAGGGTGGTAACGGCCTTGGAATACTAATAATGATGGTCACTCACGCACAACATCATGTAACTACGTCCACTAAAAATATGATTTTTATGTAAGCATCATTATACATATCATTTCATTAATATGCTATCTATTGGGTATGATTACGCATTTTTTTCTATGATGTCCATCTAATGTAGCATTGCATTGCATCCCATATACTTAGTACATTCAAATGTACTAACGCATACTCTATGCCTACATGATGTCACCATGTAGGGACCGGAGCACCGCTTGACCATCCTCCTCCGCGTGGCTAGTACGATTTTCTATAGTGGTTATTGGTGAGTCCTCCATTTCGGGGACGTTGCTCATGATCTTTTGCTATGTATAAAACTTTTCCTTTCTAGTTATGTTTTGACTATGAGGGTGAGCCCGGTAGTTTGTCTTGGCCCCCGCTAAGTACTCATGTTTAGAGGTGGTGTTGGACAAGTTGTGTATTATGCTTGAGCTTGACTCATCTATGGTATTTATGTATCATTTTTTTTTTCTTTTGCTCCCTTAGTCCCGATTTCCCCCTTGATTATGCTTATCGCTTATGGTCATTTAATTGCTTCCGCGACCAAGGATGTGTAATGATACGCTATGAGGCTTGTTTGGGGTTCCTTCGGGTTCCCCATTCGCCGGTCACATCTAGGCCCTAGGCTTGGGTCGTGACATGTCTGGACACCTATCTTAATGTTAGAGTCTTCATAGATAGCTAGAGTTGAGGAGTCCTTCAATATTTACTTTTCTTGTGATGTTTTTTTTAAAAAACTATAATAGTTATGTTATTGAGTATTTTACAGAGTTGAGTTTTTACTTTGAGTGTAAATGTTCAAAAATTCTGTTTTAAGCTTTTATGGCTTGAGTAAGTCTTCCGCTAAGTATTCAGCCAGGCCAAGGGTTTGCTTGGGGACCAGCAATGGTTCTCGAGTGTCGGCCACGTCCTGGGTGTAGGCACGGGGTGTGACAAACTTGGTATCAGGGCACAGAGTTCAAGTGTTCTAGGGTGTCTATGAAGCCGTGTCAGTAAGACTTTATTTATGATTATGAGGGCCCCACTTCTATAAATGAGGGACTACAGACATTTAAGAGAAGTTTCCCTTCTTTCATACTCTGGATCGTGCGATAGAGTTGTCACTTAAGAAACTTATTCAGACTTGTGTGTTCCTCAAATCCATTCGACTACCCTTATACTCAAGGTCGTTGAAATAGCAAAGCCCAGATCCTTATAGATGAGTTACTATTAACTAAAGTCTTCAGAAAGTCATGAGACTGTAGAGGGGCTTGAGAGAAGCCCGTGAGTGAGCTCAAGTGTTCAGATTCGAAAGAATGCACTCTTATTCGTATGAATCGTGCGTTCAAGTTAAAAGTGAGATGTATTCCCAGACTCTATTCTCTAAGTCTTGTTTTAGGTGATACCCTTTAATAGGAGAATAAATTCTAAAGCTTGGGTTGTATTTTCACCCGAAAAGATAGTATGAGTTACAATGTTATAAACAGTAGTAGTAAAAATGCCCAGAATTAGAAGAATGCATGCGGAGTTATAGTAATCTAAGAAAGGAATATAGTGATGAGGCAAATTATGATGTTGCAATCATGCACCCAGTAAGTTACTAATGAAGAGTTTTTCCTTATGGGTAGACTAAGAATTGATGAGCTGGTGTAGATTTCATGATAGAAAGTAGAGTAAGACTTACTAGTGTGGATGAGTTAGAGTACACTTTAACTAGAGAGAAGTTATGATGAGGTGTTAACCCATTAGTATCGACCAAGCATAAGTGTTGAATAGAAGAGCTGAGTATTCGTGATGCGATAGATTTAAGCTAGGCCTATGATTTTTTTTAAAAGGAGGTCCCCATGATATTTAGAGGGTTATAGAACTAATTAGGTAATAATGTATAGTGAATGATTAAGTGGTACTTAAGCTGTGAAATGGAAGTGTGACGGTAATCAGTAAGTAGGCAAACTAGACATAATGATTGACCTACCTGTCATGTGGTCTTAGTAGGCGAGTGTTTCTTAATTTTAGCCGGTAGTCAAAAAATAGTATAGTATGTGAGCAATTATGTTGATATCCGTGTTTAGTACTATAGACACTAAGCTTGAATTTGAGATGAGTGTCGTGATAAAAAAAGGATGGCAACATCAGGATGATGATGTTAGTTTTGAGATTTGATCTAGTAGGCTTGACATAAATTAGGTGAGAAATTACGGTGTTACTTTTGATAAGTGTGAGTGGTACAATGTGGGATTATGACTCTTGGATGAGAGCAAGGGAGTGTGGCTAAGCCATTAGATTAGCAAGAGCATCAAGAGGTAAGCCCGAGATTGTAGGTAGTAAGACGAGGTTCCGATTAAGTTAATGATTTTCATGTGTGCCTAGATAGTATATTTGAGCTGTCAATGTGGAATAGGCTGAGGTAAGCATTATTTATTACCCTTAAGAGTTTGATCGGAGAGCACATAAATAGTCAATGATGAGTCTTTCGAATATAGTTCAAGTTTCCTCCAGTTAGCTAGATATGAACTTAGAAGGACTATATTAGTGGGCTAAGAAGGAGAAGTGAGAATTAAGAATTAGACTAAGCGTCTTTATAAACCATTGAGAAGAGGTTAAGAGAAACATCTGAGAAAGAGATCTTAGGAGGAACCCTGGTACTTGCACTAAAAGAGTTCAACAGCCATGAGATAAGCCTTTCCTGATTATTAGAGTAAATTGAATATAGACCCGTTTAGAGATGATGGAATAGATCCATAGGTTTAAAGTATCAGCTTTAGACCTAAGGGGGAGATGATAAGATGAGAAGCCAAGTCAAGTTTTGAGAATCAGATAGTGATGTGTTAGGGAGAGTTATAGTGGTATATCGATCCATTCATACTCTAGTGTATTCCTCAAAGTTCAGTTGTTACACCATCATGTTGATGTCTTTAATATCAGAATTGTGTTCATGACCTACGCTCATGCACTTCAGACAGATTCATATCTATGCTCAGATCACAGAATGATGGGCAAAGACTTTAGCCCATTGATCTTCATCTTACTCTATAAAGTTATGGATATTAGCCTCATGATATGAAACTATTCATATAAGCACTCATATCTCATAGTATTCTCAGTCTCGTGAATTCATGATTTACTCTCAATGGCTAGCAACATAATGTTATGCCATGCGTATTCTTATATCAGAATTCTCGAATGAATCCTGCTTATGATCTTTCACCCTAAAGCTCTTTTAGTGATCCTTTTAGTTAGAGAGTGATGTTGATGATAGTAGTTGAGTGATGATAAAAGGAGAAGGTTGATGTTTCTTATGTTGGTAGTAGTAGTATGCTTATTCCATCTAAGGTTATAAAAGTGGAGGAAGGATGAGTGAAGTTTTACTATGAGTAATAGTTAGGTAAGAGTAGTTAGATAGTTCCTGATAGTATGCGTGAAATTTCATTTGGTAGAGATGATGAGAAAATGAGAAATTATTAAAAGGATTGGTTAGTAGGAGTTTATGGAGTGGATATAGTACTAGGCTTGAATGTGGTGTTGTTAACGTGTGGATTAATGCATGATGCATTAGGTGTTTCTTGATATGGGCTCAAGGTTGGTTAAATGCAGTTATAAGGAGAAGTATTCTTGGGATGAGATTCCCTATAGAGGTATAGAAACTAAATCTTGTGGTTTAAATAAGTATAATCATCTCATGTTTAGCACTTTGTGAATTAGAAATTAGGATTGAACACAGTAAGATCAAGAGATTTGACTTAGACGTTTGTAAGAGTAGTCATATACTCTAATGGGAGCTATGAGTTGCAGCTAATAAAGTGTAGTAATCAGAAAGAACAATATAGTTGAGAAGTGTTGCTAAGTTTAAAAGCTATCAATCATATCACTCAAGGCATAGTAGTCATATTCTACTTCGTGTCTGGATACCCTTGTTTCATATCATGGCCTGTAATCTAGAAATCTTATGTGAGCTTCGTGCTAAGTGTGCTCGAGTCTAGTTTCAAAACTCTCAATATGAATCGCTTCCGCCTATGTTAGTAGGCAGGTTCATAAGTCAGAAAAATAGTAAGAGTAATACCTTTCCCTTCCATTCTAAGTTTAACCATCATTCGAGGAAGAATGATCCCAAGGGGAAGATATTGTTATACCCCAAACATTTCTAAGTTAAGACCCAAACTATTCTTCATTTACATATGAAGTCGTGTCGGGTGATTCTTAAATTATGCTTAGGTGTTAAGGTCAATTCTTTAGGGCGAGAATAGATTTGGACATGAATTAAGGTCACAAAAATCCCCTAGCACAAAGTTGAGTTGAAAGTTTCCATACCGATTAAGTTTTGAGGTAAGATTCTACTTGGGTCAATTTCAAACGACCATATTTCTCAGAATATACAGAGTTACGTGGTCCATAACCAATCAAATTAAAGGTATTTGAATCCTCTTTCCAAATCCACCCATTTTGTGTCAATCCGAGTTCCGAGTAAAAAGTTATGACCATTTTAGTAATCTGATGCAGTGTAGTGACAATTAGCCAACGGAAAAACATTAAAAAGGGTCGTTTTTATCTTTTTACCTCTAAGCAAACCCTAAATAAATTTCTTGACTAATAAAAGTCCTAAAGCAATCAGATTTTCATCTCTTAATTCCCTATTCTCTTCTCTCTCAAACCCTAAAGAAAAATCAAAGCATAGGACTTCCATTCAAGGTTCATTTAATCTTTTTCAAGATTCCTCTTCAAGGTAAGTCCTTCTTCAAGAATTCCATTCTTTCCAACTCAAATTTCTTCATACAATTATGAATCATTAATGGAAATTATAATTCTTGGCTATAGAGTTTTCAAGAAACTAATTTAAGAATCTCAAGAAAGGTTTTCTTGAGTGTTCTTGTTCAAGCTAGGGTTTCAAGTTTTCCAATCAAGTTCTTCTTCAAGATTCTTCAAGAACTTTGTTCTTCCAGGTATGTAAGGCTATCATAGTGTTGGACTAGTTCGTCCTCACGCCCTAGGTTCTATCCTTAGATTTGAGTATTTTTGAGATGAATTGATGTTGAGTTTTGAGTTCTTGATTCTTTTTGAAATTCTATTCCTAATTATTGAATTGCTATATATCATGCATTGAGATTCTTGAGTTGATTCGTTCATGTCTATATTTCAGCATGAACCCTATTAATTGAGTATTCTTGAGATGAGTAGTATCGTTGAGTTCTGAGTATTGAATTTTTCTATATTGTTATTGAGATCCTTGAGTTGAGTTGTTCATGTCAATATTTCAGCATGAATCCTATTTTGAGTTATAAATTTTGAGAATCTTTTAAAGCCAATATTTTTATTTTAAACTGAGTTTTTGAGAAAGTAAGGATGAGTTTGAGAATCTTTTTAGAACAAATGCTTGGTCTTTAAAATTGATTATGAGAAAGAGTAAAATATGAGTTTTGAGAAAAGTATAGGGAACTAAGTAATTCCCTAAGATGATAGTTTTAATTTGAAAAAAGAGAAACTTTGCTTTCTAATTGAGTTTATGAGTACAGAGATACTTCAGAGCAGTTATCTCTTGTAAGAGGATCTTTTGAGTAATTACCTCAAATTGAGAAAAGAGAATGTTTTTAAACATTGAGCATGAGCAATAATTTTGGGAGTAGTATTGAGCACCGATATGGGGGAGAGTTCAGACAAGTCATAGCCCCCATAAACCATGTCTTGCCAACATGGGTTCAGGATCATACTTTTTAGATGAATCCTTATAGCTTAGTGGATCCACATAGTTGAGAGGTTCTATACCCCGGCACGGTATGTGACAATTCTGGCAGCGTGGGCAAGACGCTGTATCATCATGTAGCTCATAGTGATGGTTGCCGGTTAGAGAATCTCCCAAATAAGAGTCAAAATTATTTTATTGTATTTTTATATACATCCTTGAGTTAACATCTTTTATTTATAAAGCTTTAAATGTTTTCATCTCTTGTTATTGCTTTGTATTGAGTTGAGTTGAGGTAAGTATTCTTTCAGCCCTATCAGTTCAGTTATTTATCCATTCAGCTATATTTCATACTCGCACATTCAATGTACTGATGTCATTCGACCTGCATCTTTTTATGATGCAGATACAGGTGTTCAGGATCATCAACAGGCGCTTCGTTGAGATCAGTTAGCACTTCTAGTTAGCTTTGGTGAGCCTCCTTGCATTCCAAAGGACCCCACTTTTTTTTTTCTGTTAGTAGTTGGTTGAGGTGTCGTGGGTCTTGTCTGGACACCTATCTTAATGTTAGAGGCTTCATAGATAGCTAGAGTTGAGGAGTCCTTCAGTATTTACTTTTCTTGAGATTTAAAAAAAAAAAAACTATAATACTTATGTTGTTGAGTATTTTACAGAGTAGAGTTTTTACTTTGAGTTTAAATGTTCAAAAATTCCTTTTTAAGCGTTTTATGGCTTGAGTAAGTCTTCCGCTAAGTATTTAGCCAGGCCAAGGGTTCGCTTGGGGATCAGCAATGGTTCTCGAGTGTCGGCCATGCCCAGGTTATAGGCTCGGGGCGTGACACTACGGATCATAGGTCAGGCCGTTGGTGAGGGTCCAATAGTTTTTTTAAAGGGGCTTTTGGGTCTTTTCCTAATTATTCTAAACCAATACTATGTCGTTTTATCCTCCTTCCTAATCCCTATATAAACACTTTAACCCCCAAATCTACCCAATTGAACTCATTCTTCTAAATTCTCAAAGTTGATCAAAGTTCATCCTTTCAAATATTTCTCTCTCTAAGGAAGAAGAATCTAGGGTTTTAAGATCAAGCCTCCTAATCCTCCATTAATTTCAAGCTTTTGGCATCAAAGTATGATGACTTTCACCTATTGAGTCCTTTCCTCCATAGGGTTCCTAAATTCTTCAATTTTACAAGTTAGAATTCTCCAATTGAAGTTTGGGTTTTCTTTAATCTTATGGGTTCTTTCAAATTATGATCTAATTGATTGAATTATGTCTTTTTATGCATTAATTGAGTTAATTGCATGTTTCTAAATTGAATCTCCATAAACCCATGTGAAATCCACGATTTCTAGACTTTGATCTTGTGATGAGGTTTTGAAATAAGAAAGATGTATTTATGAAGATATGCATGTTCTTTATGAAATTAAGATAAATGATTTAAGGTTGCTTTGAGAGTGAAGCATCAATGTTGTTGTTGTTGTGAAAGAATTTTCTCACATGAAGAATTCATAAGGGTTGAAAGGTTTCTCAACTAAATTTTGAATCAAGATTAAGGAGCTATTCTAATGAACTCTAGCTTGGATGGGCTATTTGATGTTCCCTTCCATGGATGATAATATAAGTTAAGAATGATGACTATTCCGTGGGATTTATGCTTAGCACCGAGAGGGTATCGAGATGGAAGCTCTCATGTAGTAGAGGCCGGGTTTCTAGTAGCAATCTCCTTATCCCATAAACTATGTGCCACCATAGGATGATTTTCTTAGATAGACATTAACTAGTGGATCCACTTAAGCTAGAAACTATGGTTCTTACCTTGGCAAGTAAGGACACCTCTTTTCGGTGTGGGGTAGACCCTAGATTTCATGTTATAGCTCACATGGTCTATGTCGATTAAGGAAAATTTCCCACATAATGAACTAAGGTTATTTCCTAAAAAGGTATTTCAAGTATGTATTATTTTAAGATGATTTCCTTGCATTGACTATGGTTTCGACTCATGTTTTCTATCATGTTATATTATAATTTAACTTGGTTATTGCATCTTATGTATAACCCCATTTTAGCATGATTTTATGACTTCTATACATAGTTATCATACTTGGTACATTCTATATACTAACGCATACTCTTGCCTACATTGTCTAAAAATGTAGGATCCGGCTTTTCTCCATCCACTTGTGGCTAGTTCGTTGCATTTGAGACCCGAAGACTTGGTGAATCCTTATACTTCGAGGATAATGCCACATTTATAATTCTATGTCATTTTACTTTAGAACTTGTATGGGTTACGTCCCAATTTCATTTTCCTTGATGTATTAGATGGCTCTGAGACTATGTTAGACTTTTGCTACTTTTATCAAACTATTATGATGTGAAAACTGTCTTTTAAACTCCTAACTACTATTATCTTGTATGATGTATGCTAAGTGGCTTGTATAGGGCCTTTCAGGGTCTTATACGCCATGCCACGTCAAGGGGGTAATTTAGGTCGTGACAAACTTGGTATTTAGAGAACAAAGTTTTAGAAAGGTCCTAGGATGTCTTATAAGCCACGTCGAGTAGAGTCTTGTTCATGGGTGTGAAGCGCGCCACACTTATGAATGAGAGGCTATAAGATGTTAAGGAAACTCCACTTCTTTCATCATTCTAAAGTCGTGCGATAGAGTTTAACTCTATATATCTCTCTCCTAATCCCTATCTGATGCTTTTTAGGATTTGGCCTCTCGAAGGTCATATGCTAGGAGGAATGCGAGAGAGAATATGGAACAAAAAGCTCCTCAAGTTTCGGTCGACCCTTTGACCGAGCGAGTAACTAATGCGGAGCTTAGGGCTGCTTTTCAAGTGTTTGCCCAAGCCATGACAGCTCAAGCGAATAGGGAGGTTGTGGTCCCCGTGAACCCAAATATGGGTACGACGGCAACTAGAGTGAGGGACTTCACTAGGATGAATCCTCTGGAGTTTCATGGTTCCAAGGTTGAGAAAGATACTCAAGAGTTTATTGATGAGGTATACAAGGTGCTAATGATCATGGGCGTGACACCGGTGGAAAAGGCGAAATTGGTCGCTTATCAACTTAAGGGTGTTGCTCAAGTTTGGTTCAACCAATGGAAGAAAGAGAGGACGGTTGATGCGGGTCCTCTTGATTGGGCAAATTTTAAGGTTGCTTTCCTAGATAGGTTCTTTTCCCTTGAGATGAGGGAGGAAAAGGTACTTGAGTTCATCAACCTTCGTCAAGAAAACATGAGTGTGAAGGAGTATGCTTTGAAATTCACACCATTTTCTAGGTATGCTCCTACTATGGTCGCCGATCCTAGGGCAAGAATAAGTAAGTTTGTTTCGGGAGTGTCCGAAATGGTGGACAAGGAATGTCGCACCGCTATGCTTATCAATGATATGGACATTTCTCATCTAATGATTCATGCTCAACAAATCGAAGAGGAGAAACTTAAGGAAAAGTCTAGGGAGGCAAAGAGGGCTAAGACCGGTGTTGATGACTTTTCACGCTCAAGGTCCGTTGAATATGGTCGTTCTACGTTTTGACAAAGGTTTTCCAGTCAAGGTTCCTCCAATTCTCCTCCTAAGTTCAATAAAGATAGGGTGTCTAACCCTAAGCCTCAGGGAGGGAACGGTAGTGGATTATCATTGACTACTTGCGCTAAATGTGGAAAGAAACATGAGGTTAAATACTTAGCCGGTACGGATTGTTGCTTTGGTTGTGGTAAGAGTGGTCATAAGATAAGGGATTTTCCATCACTTACAGCTAAGGGAAGAGAAGGTAGACAAGCTCCGCCTAGTGGTTTGGGTTCGAATGCTCCCAAGAAAAACCGAGTCTATGCACTCCAAACTCGACATTACCAAGTGGGTTCACACGATGTTGTTACCAGTATGTTGAAAGTCTTTCAACTTGATGTTTATGCTTTGCTTGATCCCGGTGCTACCTTATCTTTTGTGAAACCATATGTGGCTATGAGGTTTGATGTTTTTCCGGATGTGTTGTTAGATCCTTTTTCTGTCTCTACTCCTATTGGTGAATCTATCGTGGCTAAGAGAGTTTATAGAAATTATCCCGTCTCCTTATCCCTTAGAGTCACTTATGTTGATCTTGTAGAGCTTGATATGTTAGATTTCGATGTTATTCTTGGGATGTATTGGTTGCATTCATAGTATGGTTCTATTGATTGTAGAACCCGAGTAGTCAAGTTCCAATTTCCAAACGAACCCATTCTAAAGCGGAAAGGGGGAAATTCTATGTTTAAGAGTCAGTTTGTTTCTAGTCTTAAAGCCAGAAAGATGATTTCTAAAGGTTGCATATACCATCTTGGTCGGGTTAGGGATACGGATTTCGAAACCCCTACCTTTGAGTCGGTCCCCATTGTTAATGAGTTTTCAGAAGTGTTTTCTGATGATTTACTCGGTGTACCTCCCGAAAGGAAAATAGACTTCGGTATTGACCTTCTCCCTGATACACAGCCTATCTATATTCCTCCTTACCGAATGAATTCGACAGAACTTAAGGAATTGAAGGAGCAATTGAAAGATTTGTTGGATAAGGGCTTCATCTGACCGAGTATCTCTCTATGGGTTGCTCCAGTTTTGTTTGTTCGAAAGAAGGATAGTTCACTTCGTATGTGTATCGACTATCGTCAATTGAACAAGGTTATTATTAAGAACAAGTATCCTTTTCCAATGATAGATGATTTGTTTGATCAACTTCAAGGAGCGAGTTACTTCTCCAAGATCGACCTTCGGTCGGGTTATCACCATTTGAGAGTGAAGGAAGATGACATTTCGAAGATGAATTTTTGGAATAGATGTGGTCATTTTGAATTCTTAGTAATGTCATTTGGTTTGACAAATGCTCCGGCCGCATTTATGAATTTGATGAATAGGGTGTGATCCTAAGAAGTGTGAGTTTTGGTTGAGATCAGTGGCTTTTCTTGGTCACATTGTTTCCGGTAAGGATATTGAGGTAGATCCTAAGAAGACGGATGTGATTAAGAGTTGGCCTAGACCTCTATCCTCTTCATATATTCAAATTTTCTTGGGTTTGACTGGTTATTATAGAAGGTTTATTGAAGGGTTCTCTTCGATTGCCTCTCCATTGACGACATTGACCCAAAAGAAAGCTAAGTTTGTATGGTCTGAAGCATGTGAAAGGAGTTTCTAAGAATTGAAAGAAAGGCTTATCTCCGCTCCGATATTGACTTTACCAGAAGAGTTCGATGGATTTGTGGTTTATTGTGATGCCTCAAGAATTGGGTTGGGATGTATTCTTATGCAAAATGGGAAAGTCATTTCTTACGCCTTAAGACAACTTAAGATTGATAAAAAGAACTATCCTATCCATGACTTAGAACTAGCAGCGGTTGTGTTTGCTCTAAAGATTTGGATGCATTACTTATATGGTGTTCATGTTGGCGTCTTCACTGAACATAAGAGTTTGCAATATGTGTTCGAGCAAAGGGATCTAAATCTTCGCCAAAGAAGGTGGCTTGAGTTGTTGAAGGACTATGACATGAGTGTCCTCTATCACCCTGGCAAGACGAATGTGGTGGCGGATGCCCTTAGTCGATTATCCATGGGTAGTGTTGCTCATATAGAGGATAATAAGGAGTTGGTTAAAGATGTTCATAGATTGACCCGATTGGGTATTCAGTTGATTGATTCTAATGAAGGTGGCTTAGTTGTTCATAATGGCTCAGAATCACCCTTTGTGTCAGATGTGAAAGCAAAGCAAGGTCTTGATCCAATCTTGAAGGAATTGAAGGTAACGATGCTTAAAAAGTTCATTGAAGATTTTTCCCAAGGAGGAGATGGTGTACTCCTATATATCAAGGTCGTTTGTGTGTTCTAGATGTTGACAACTTAAGAGAGCAGGTTTTATCGGAAGCCCATAGTTCCCGATATTCCATACACCCGGGAGCCACCAAGATTTACCGTGACTTCCGGGAGGTCTATTGGTGGAATAGGATGAAGAAGAAAATTGCGAAATTTATGGCGAAGTGTTCTAATTGTCAACAAGTGAAAGTTGAGCATCAAAAGCCGGGAGGTTTGTCCCAAGATATTAGTATTCCTACTTGGAAGTGGAAAAATTTGAATATAGACTTCATTTTTGGTTTACCACACACTCGGTGACAACATGACTTGATTTGGGTTATTTGGATCGTATGATGAAATCGACTCACTTTATTCCCGTCAAGGTTTCCTATTCGGCGGAAGACTATGCCAAGTTGTACCTAAGGGAGATGGTTAGTTTCATGGAGTGCCCCTATCCATTATATCCGATCGTGGTACTCAATTCACTTCTCAGTTTTGGAGATCTTTGCAAAAGGGGCTTGATACCCGTCTTAAGCTTTGTATAGCTTTTCATCCTCAAACCGATGGGCAAGCAGAGTGTACTATCCAAACTTCAAAAGATATGTTGAGAGCCTACGTAATTGACTTCAAGGGTAATTGGGATGATCATTTTCCTTTGATTGAGTTTGCTTATAATAATAGCTACCATTCGAGTATTGATATGGCTCCATTTGAGCCTCTTTATGGTAGGAGGTGTAGATCTCCTATAGGTTGGTTTGAAGTTGGTGAAGTCGCTTTGATAGGTCCTGAATTGGTACATGAGGCTATGGAGAAAGTTCAGCTTATTAGAAAAATGTTGAGAACAACTCAAAGTCGACAAAAATCCTATGCCGATGTTAGGAGGAGAGATCTAGAATTTGATGTTAATATTGGGTCTACTTGAAAATCTCACCCATGAAGGGTGTGATGGTATTTGGAAAGAAAGGGAAGCTTAGTCCCCGTTATGTGGGCCCATATTAGATTTTGAGGCGTATTGGCAAAGTTGCTTATGAACTTGATTTGCCTAATGACTTGGCTTCGATTCATCCGATTTTCCATGTCTCCTTGTTGAAGAAATATGTTGGTGATCTGGCATCTATAGTACCATTAGAGAGTCTTGGTGTAAAAGAGAGTCTTTCTTATGAAGAAGTTCCGATTGAGATTTTGGACTTGCAAGTTCGGAAGTTGAGAAATAAAGAAGTTGCTTCTCTAAAAGTTCTTTGGTGGAATCAGTTAGTTGAGGGTGCTACTTGGGAGGTCGAGGCCGATATGATGTCCCGTTATCCTCACCTCTTCCTCTCCGTCCCTACTCTAGCTTGAGGTATTTAGTTCCTCATGGTTCACTCTTTTGATCTTATGTGTCTTAGATATCCCCATGATTTCCTTATTTATGCATGTTCATGAAAAAGATTAATTTTTGAGAAAATGAGTTAACTTGATTAATTTCTTCATGATATATGCATTTGAAGTATGAGTTGCATGTAGACCTTATGAAATGGTGCTTTGAACATGCTTTAGCTTGGAAATGATGTTTCCTTCTCGGATATGTGCCTTTATGTGATTTCATTCATGTTAGGCTGTTAGATTTAGTTCCTACCCTTCTTACAGTGTCTTGAGTTTCATTCGAGGACGAATGTTCCCAAGGGGGAGATATTGTAACACCTCGAACTCGGAAAAGAAGGAAAATAATATTTTTGGGTTGCAAGCTGTACCTATGGCTCCCACCTACGGTTGGTAGGAGGACCTACGGACCATAGGTGGCAACCTAGATGGTGGAGTAAA
The DNA here is from genome assembly GCA_018342035.1 of Solanum appendiculatum. Taxonomy (NCBI): domain Eukaryota; kingdom Viridiplantae; phylum Streptophyta; class Magnoliopsida; order Solanales; family Solanaceae; genus Solanum; species Solanum appendiculatum. The sequence continues at coordinate 16,390 of JAGDQO010000606.1, forward strand.
GAATTTCCAAAAATGTCAAGTCCCAGTATTTTTATACTGTTCACGAGGACGATCTGTCGTCCAATGCACGAGCCGTAGATAGGTATCGTAGGTGAGTCCCATACTTAGTGAAATTTTTAGGGCCAAAAGTTGGGCCTACGGTGGCCATTTACTGACCATACATAGGGTTCCATCATTGGGGGTCCAAGGTTGGTGGTCTTTGAACCTACCAACGATCGACCAAGACGGTCTGTGGTCGGACCTACGGACCATTGGTCAGGCCGTTAGTGAGGGTCCGACAGTTTTTTTAAAGGGCCTTTTTGGACTTTTCCTAATTATTCTAAACCAATACTGTCAAGTACCCCCTAGGTGTCACATGGCGTATAGGACCCCGAGAGGCCCCACACAAGCCACTTAGCATACGTATACATAAGGTAAAGACAAAAGAATGAGGAAAAAAATAGACAATCTCATAAAAGTAAAGCATTTACAAGCGGAAGTCTTGACTATGTCTCAAGAGCCATCTAATATAGTAGAAGGATCGGGACGTAACCCATACATCATGTACAAGTCTGAAATTGAAAGTAAAGAAAAGCAATAAAGTCTCTTCGTCCCTAAATCATGAGGACTCACCAAGGCTGATAGCTCAAACTCTGAAAAACAACTAACCACGAGAGTGCAAAGTATGACTGTCTGACCCTATATTATAATAGAATATAGGCACAAGTGTGCATTAGTACGTGGAATGTACTAAGTATGAAGCAAATCCATATAATCACATAAATCATGCCAATGAGATGCTTTCATATAGGAAATCATGCTAGTGAGATAACATCATGAACATGCAATGACAAAACTAAATCATATGACAATAGGGTTAGAAACTCAATGCATAAACATGGTCAATGCAAACTAGTCATATCATAAGTCTTGTCTCGTGAGATACTTCTAATACCCTAGTTCATTATTATGGGATTTTTACGTTTAACCGACATAGACCATGTGAGCTATAACATGGAATCTAGTGTCTGCCCCACACCGAAAAGGGGAGTGATGTCTACCCCATACCACTTGAAGGGGTGTCCTAATTGCCAAGGTAAGGACCATAAATTTGTAGCTTACGTGGATCCACTATCTATGTGTCTATCTGAGACAAAATCTATGAGGCGCATAGTTCTTGGACTTAGGGATTGCTACTAAAGGTCCACGGACGCTAAACGGAAACCTTCATCCCAAAAACCCGCTCGGTGCTAAGTAAAATCCCAAGGAAATAGTCAATCAGGTTTATTCATATTTTAACCAAGGAAGAGGTACACTTAGGGTTACCAAATCCAAGCTAAGTTCATATCAAGACGGTTCAACTACCGTGAGCTTGCCCCAAACTTACGTCATTAGAATAGCTCCTAATTGATTCATAGGTGAGGAAGACTTTAAACCATATGAACCCTAAATTATGTGAGAAAACCTTTCACATTCATATTCTTAGCTTATTGTGAAGAAAACCTATTCACAACTCATGGATGCCATCATCTATATGCACCCTAGCAATTATAAGCATAATTCTCATGAAGCATGCATCTCTTATGCAAGCTATCCATAAACATGCATCTCTTATGCAAGATATTCATATGTTCATAAATCACGATCTAGTATGGGTACATGTAAATTCATCTTAGAATCATGCATATTTTCATCAATTTCATAAGTTCATAAATGCATGGATCATACTTCATCATGAATTCATAACTAGGAATCATGGCTCATGCATGTGTTCATGCAATTTCTACTCAAATGATATAGATCACGCTAGATCGTGCACTAAATTACTTTATCACGCTAGATCGTGCACTAAAAATCATAAAATCAACAATTGGAATCATAATTGAAGAACCCATAAGAATTGATCAAAACCCTAACTCAATTTGTGGAATTAAACCTTGAAAGTATAAGAAAAAATAGGGACCCATTGGAGGAGAGGACTCCAATGGTGAATGCTAACATACCTCAACAAAGCCCACAAGAAATTGCTAAAAATCGATGATCTTTAGTGGAGGATCTTAGCCCTTGTTCTTCCTTGAGAGTTGAGAGAACTTTCTAGAGAGAGAATTATTTGGGAAGTTGGGAATTTGAGAATGTAATTAATGAAGGAAAATTTGGGAAGAAAGACTTATATAGTGGGTCAATTTAGGGGCAAAGTCGTAATTAAAAAGACTTAAAAAAATTGAGAAAAGACATAAAAACCCTTGGAAAATAACTGCCGGATGAAGTCTACGGTCCCAACCTACGGTTCGTAAGAACTCCTACGGACCGTCCTGTTGGACCGTAGAAAACTTCAAAAACCTAAAATTTGGGACACTTTCTACGACTTCGATCTACGGCCCGTAGGCCATTCTACCATCCGTAGGTCCAACACGTAGAACCCAACTTGACCCTCAGAAGTTTGACTAAATCTAGAACACTTTGATGGGACGTTTCTACGGTCCGTGGAAAGACCTACGGTCCGTCCTGTTAGCCCGTAGACTCGACTTCAGAGACTTGATTTTCAAAAAAATTTTCCCTCTTTCTACGGATGCATTCTTCGGCCCGTCAACTGGTCTACGACTCGTAGATTGCGTCTGTAGAAAGTGACCATGGGCCAAAAACTAAAAAATATTCTCTTTCGAAAATTGAGTGTTACAAATACTATGTCGTTTTATCCTCCTTCATAAACCCTATTTAAACGTTCTAACTCCCAAATCTACCCAATTGAACTCATTTTTCTAAAATTTCAAAGTTGATCAAAGTTCATCCTCTCAAATATTTCTCTCTCTAAGGAAGAAGAAGAATCTAGGGTTTCAAGATCAAGCCTCCTAATCCTCCATTAATTTCAAGCTTTTGGCATCAAGATATGATGACTTTCACCTATGGAGTCCTTTCCTCCATAGGGTTCCTAAATTCCCCAATTTTACAAGTTAGAATTCTCCAATTGAAGTTAGGGTTTTCTTTTATCTTATGGGTTCTTTCAAATTATGATCTAATTGATTGAATTATGTATTTTTCTGCATGAGTTGAGTTAATTGCATGTTTCTAAATTGAATCCCCATAAACCCATGTGAAATCCATGATTTCTAGACTTTGATCTTGTGATGAGGTTTTGAACTAAGAAAGATGAATTTATGAAGATATGCATGTTCTTTATGAAATTAAGATAAATGATTTGAGGTTACTTTTAGAGTGAAACATCAATGTTGTTGTTGTTGTGAAAGGATTTTCTCACATGAAGGATTCATAAGGGTTGAAGGATTTTCTCAACTAAACTTTGAATCAAGATTAAGGAGCTATTCTAATGAACTCTAGCTTGGATGGGCTATTTGATGTGCCCTTCCATGGATGATAAGATAAGTTAATAATGATGACTATTCCGTGGGATTTATGCTTAGGACCGAGAGGGTATCGAGATGGAAGATCTCCCGTAGTAGAGGCCGGGTTTCTAGTAGCAATCTCCTTATCTCATAAACTATGTGCCACCATAGGATGACTGTCTTAGATAGACATTAGTTAGTGGATCCACTTAAGCTAGAAACTATGGTTCTTACCTTGGCAAGTAAGGACACCTCTTTTCGGTGTGGGGTAGACACCGGATTCCATGTTATAGCTCACATGGTCTATGTCTGTTAAAGCTGATTTCTCACATAATGAACTAAGGTTATTTCCTAAAAAGGTATTTCAAGCATGTATTGTTTTAAGATGATTTCCTTGCATTGACTATGGTTTCGACTCATGTTTTCTATCATGTTATATTATGATTTAACTTGGTCATTGCATCTTATGTATAACCCCTTTTTAGCATGATTTTATGACTTTTAGGCATAGTTATCATACTTGGTACATTCTATGTACTAACGCATACTCTTGCCTACGTTGTCTAAAAATGTAGGATCCAGCTTTTCTCCATCCACTCGTGGCTAGTTCGTTGCATTTGAGACCCAAAGACTTGGTGAGTCCTCATACTTCGAGGAAAATGTCACATTTATAGTTCTATGTCATTTTACTTTAGAACTTGTATGGGTTACGTCCCAATTTCATTTTCCTTGATGTATTAAATGACTTTGAGACTATATTAGACTTCCGCTACTTTTATCAAACTATTATGATGTGAAAACTATCTTTTAAACTCTTTACTACCATTATCTTGTATGATGTATGCTAAGTGGATTGTATGGGGCCTTTTGGGGTCTTATATACCATGTCACGTCGAGGGGTACATTAGGTTGTGACATTGGGAGACAACAGACCAAACTACTTCACATGGACATGATCTCTAAGATGCCCAAACAAAATCAAATACTTCATTTGGCTTTGCTAGCATAATTGAATCCCTAATCGAGAGTACTTAAACTCTATAGGAATTGAAGTCAGCAAGCTATGCCATTTATGTAATGAACCTGAAACAATCACCCATATAGAATGTAGAAACACTAGGAAAATATGCACAGACTTTGAGGCGATTTATGAAATTAATCAAATTATTAACCACAAATGGCAAGACTGGTTAGGCAGACTTCAAGGCCTAAATATCCATCTCAACAATACCTCCCTAAAATGGATAGACGTTTACCCATTTTCCTATGGAATATTTGGCTAACAAGAAATGAAAACCCCCATAATAATGCCCAAACTAGAATATGCACAAAAAAACCATTAGTACACGCCATGGAATATCTGGCACTCACTGGAGGCAAAAATAAAATTAACATACTTGTGGCATTCAGCATTAAATGGGAACCCCCAATTGTGGGATACAAATTGAATGCGGATAGATCTTCTATAGGAAACCACGAGAAACGAGGAACTGACAGGGTAATTAGAAATGGAAAAGGTGAAAGGATAGTGCGATACATGAGCATCCTCTTTTCCACTAACCCAATCAAAGTGGAAGTAATGGTTCTTGTGCAGGGATTGAAACTGGCGGTAAAGCTTAATCTAAGGCCTCTAGAAATCAATACAGATTGTAAGGATATCATTAACTCTCTTAAAAATAATTACCATGCTTACTCAAATATATTGTCTGACTGCAGGGAGCTACTATAGACTCTGGGTAACCCCCCAATTCAACATAGTTACAAAGAAGCAAAGAGAGTGCCAGATGCTTTAGCAAGGGAGGGAACTTGTCATGATCCGAGCCTACACCCTGGATGTGTCCAGCACTCGAGAACAATTGCTGGTCCCAAGCAAACCCTCATCCTAACTGACTACAAGCGTAAGACTAATTCAAGCATACATAAGCATCAAACTGAAAGAAATGCTAAATCAATAGTGTATTAAATCTCAAAACTCTTTGAATATACTGAGTAATAAACAAAAATTTTATAGAAAACCTTTTAAACTAAAAGACTCTCCAAAATTGTCTATCTATGAAGCCGCTACAATATAAGGACAGGTGTCGGGACAAGACACACGACACCTCAAAACACTACTACTAACAAATCATAAAATTGGAATCCTCCGAAAGCAAGGAGGTCTTAGCAAAAGCTGACGAGCAAATGATATAATCTTAATGATACGCCTGTTGATGATCCTATGTACCTGAATCTGCATCATGAAATGATGCAGGTTGAATGACATCAGTTTATTAAATGTACGAGTATGTAATAGGGCAAAATAAAGTAAATAGCTGAACTGAAAGACTAAAAGTAACTCAACTAAAGTATAGTATAAATCATGATTAAACTCTTTCTGTAGGGATGCAATAAATGTAAATACTGAACTGAAGGACTGAAAGTACTCAACTGAAGTATAGTATAAGTCATGATGAAAATCATTTAAGCTCTTACTATAAGAATGCAATAATAGTAAATACTGAATAGAATATATAAATAAAAATATACTTTACTTTACTTTATTAGGGAGTTTCTCTAACCGACAATCATCACCATGAGCCTCATGATGATACAACGTGTTATCCACATTGCTAGAGCCACCCTATACCTTGCCAGAGTATAGAACACAACTGAACTGATGGATCCACTAAAAAGTCTTCTTGAGGCAGGTGAAGAGTCGCACGTCTTGCGGTACGATCCTATCTATGATGGCGGCATAGGTTATGGAGTTGGAGTTATCTAAACTCTTACCTCAAATCGGTGCTCAATACTACTCCCAAAATATAACTGAATGCTCATGCAAAAGTACTCTTTGGGTTGAGATAATTTCTCAAAAGGCCTCTTTAAGAAGTAACTAAAGTTGTACTGAATCTGTCTGAAATACTCGGAAAACTCTTTATACTTTTATGAAAATAGTACTCTCTTTTCAATGTGAAAAATAGTAATTTCTTTAAGGGCTAACTGAACTTCTCCTTATCTGGCTGAAATACTCTTGAAAACTGTTTATGCTCTTCTTAAAATAATAGTTCTTTTCTCAATGTGAAAATAGTAATTTTAGAACCATTTGTGTTCCCTTAAACTCTTCTCAAAAGATATTTTAAAAATACTCTCGAACTAACTTTAAAATTTCAAAGTCAATGCATGGACATAAATGCACAAAGACTTTCAACAAAATAACATCAACTAGGGTTCATGTGAAATAAAAGCATGAACAACAATCCAATAATCTCATAATTATGAAATCAGAACTCAAAATAAGAATACAATTCGAATTTAGAATTTCATGGATCTTTGAGTAGAATACTGGATTTAACTCTTACTGACTGGATTTAGATTTAGGGTGTGAGGACCAACTAATCCAACACTATGAATAACCTTACATACCTGGGAAGAATGGAATTCTTGGTGAAATCGATGAAATTTGAAGAACGTTAGAAAACCCAAGCTTTTCTCCTTTTGAATCCTTGATCTAAGTCTTTGAAGTATTAAAGAACGTAAAATAATGTTTTAACACTTCTTAGACCCTTAATTAGGTGAAAAAGGGTCGTGGTTTAGGCTTAGAAGGGGTGGGCAAAGACTGAACTATCCCTCTTTAAAAGCTGACGAAAACTATTCATGGGACTACCTACGGTTCATGGTTTGATCTACGGGTCGTAGATCCCATCCGTGGAATTGATATTTAATTTTTAAGGATTAAAAGTCCATTTACGGCTCCAAATGACGGCCCGTAGTAGTTCTTACGGCCCATTGGTTGGATCCGTAGGATTTGGGTCCCAAAAGTTGACTCCCAGTACTTTACCGACGACTTGACAGGACGGGTCGTCGTTCAACCTATGGCCCATCGGTTGGAGGCTTTATTCAAAAACTTAGAAAACTTTGATATGGTAGTATCTGGTAAAATGGTTATAATATTTTTCTCCGAACTTGAAATGAGACAAATTTGGTGGCGTTGAAAAGAGGACTTAAAGATCTTTAATTTGGTAGGTCATAGGCCACCTAATTCATAATGTGTTGGGATATATGATCATTGAAGTTGACATAAATAGAATCTTATGTGAAAACTTAATCGGTAATGAAGCTTTTAACTAAACTTTGTGCTAGGGGGTTCTTGTGACCTTAAGTCATATCCAAATCCATTCGAACACCAAAGAAATGACCTTTACACATATGAGCAATTTAAGAATCACCCTATTTGATTTTTCATGCAAATGAAGAATTGTTCGGGCGTTAGCTTAGAAATTTTCAGGGTGTTACAATATCTCCCTCTTGGGATCATTCGTCCTCGAATGATGGTTAAACTGACAATGGAAGGGAAAAGAGTTACTATCACTACCTCTCTTGTCTTTTGAGCTTGCTACTAACATAGATAGAACTGATTCATACTGAGAGTTTTGATACTAGACTAGATCAGTCTTGGCACGAAGCTCACATAAGATTTCAAGATTATAGGCCATGGCATGAAACAAGATTATCCGAGTACGAAGTAAGAATAGGAATACTATGCCTTGAGTGATATGACTGGCAACTTTTAAGCTTATCAACACTTCTCAACTATGCTCTCCTTTCTGATTACTAATCTTCATTAGCTGTAACTCATAGCTTCCACTAGAGTATATGACTGCTCTTACAAACGTCTAAGTCAAATCGCTTGCTCTTACTATGTTTAAGCCTTATCTCTAATTCACAAGGTCCTAAACATAAGATGGTTATACTTATCTAAACCATGAGATTCAGGTTCTGTACCTCTATAGGGAATCTCATCCCAAGAATACTTCTCCTAATAACCTCATTCAAGCCTAGTACTATAACCACTCCATGGACTCCTACTAACCAATCCTTCTAAGAATTTCTCATTCTCTCATCATCTCTACCAACTGAAATTTCACACATTACTACCAGGAACCAACTAATTGCTCTCATTTAGCTATCACTCATAGTAAAACCTCATCCTATTCGTCCTCCACATTGTAACTTTAGATGGAATAAGAACACCACCACTACCATAGTAAGAAACATCAACCTTCTCCTGCTATCACTAGTCAGCTACTATCATGAGCATATCTATCAAAGCTGAAAAGGATCACTAAAAGAGCTTAGGGCGAAAGATAATAAGCACGATTCATTCAAGATATCTGATATAAGAATATGCATGATATAACATTATATTGCTAGCCATTGTGAGTAAATCATGAATTCGTAAGACTGAGCATACTATGGGATATGAGTGCTTATATGAATAGGTTCATATCATGAGGTTGATATCCATATATTTATGGAGTAAGATTGAGATCAATGGCTAAAGACTTTGCCCCTCATTCTGGGAACTGAGCATGGATGTGAATCTATCTGAAGTGTATGAGCATAGGTCATGAACACAATTTTGATATTAGAAACATCAACAAGATGTTGTAACAACTGAACTTTGAAGAATATGCTAGAGTATGAATGGAATGATATAGCAACATAACTCTATCTGAACACATCATTATATGATTCTCCACACTTGACTTGGTTTCTCATCTTATCATCTCCCCCTTAGGTCAGAAGCTGACACTTTAAAGCTATGGATCTATTCCATCTTCTCTAAAATAGTCTATATTCACTTTACTCTAGTACTCGAGAATTGCTAATTTCATGGCTACTAGACTCTCCATGTGCTGGTACTAAGATTCCTTCTAAGACCTCTTTCTGAGATACTTCTCTTAACCTCTCCTCATTGGCTTATAAAGTTGCTTAGTCTAGCTCTTAATAGTCTGACTTCCCCTTCTTAGTCTATTAATACCTCATCTCTAAATTCTTATCTACCTAACTAGAGGAAACTTGAACTATATTTAAGAGGCTCATCATTAACTATATATGATCTCTCCGACCAAACTCTTAAGGGTAATAAATAATGCTTACATCAGCCTACTCCACATTGATAGCCCAAATATACTATCTAGGCACACATGAAAAATTATAAACTTTATTAGAACCTTATTTGACTACATATGATCTCGGGTACACCTCTTAATGCTCTTGTTAATCTAATGACTTAGCTGCACTTTATTTCTCTCATCTAAAAGTTAGAATCCCACACTTGTACCACTCACATTCATTACAAATTAACACCTTAATTCCTCACCTATTATATATCAAATCTATCAGATCAAATCCCAAAACTAACATCGTCACCCTCATATTGCCATCCTTTTGATCATGACACTCATCTCAAATTCAAGCTTAGTGTCTAGTACTAAACACGGATATCAATATAATTGCTCGCATACTATACTAACTTATAACTACTAGATAAAATTAAGAAACACTCTCCCACTAAGACCTCATGACAAGTAGTCAATCTTTATCTCTCAGTCTATATACTTACACTTACCGTCACATTTCCTTTCACAACTTAAGTGCTATTTACACATTCACTATACATCATTACTTAATTATTTCTATAATCCTCTAAATACCATGGGATTCTCCCTTCGAAATCATAAACCTACCTTAGATCTGTCATCTCATGAATACTCTGCCCTTCTATTCAATATTTATACTTGGTATTCCCTAACACAATGGCTTATCGACATAAACTCCCTTCTAGTTGAAGTATACTTTAACTCATCCTGACTAGTAAATATTACTCTACCTTCTATCATGATATCCACACAAGATTACTACTCCTTAGCCTACACCTAAGGTTAAAACTCCTCATTAGTGACTTACTAAGTACACAACTACAAGAAGTTTAAATAAGTTCCTTATGACACAGTTCTACTGCACGATTTAAAGTATAAAAGAAGGGAAACTTTTCTTAAATGTCTGTAGTCCCTCATTTATTGAAGTAGGACTCTCATAACCATAAATAAGATCCTACTAACACGACTTCATTGACACCCTAGGGTACTTGAACTCTGTGCTCTGATACTAAGTTTGTTATGACCCGAGCCTAGACCCTAGACGTGGCTGGCACTCAAGAACCATTGTTGGTCCCTAAGCAAACCCTCATCCTGGATGACTACAAGGAGAAGACTAACTCAAGCATACATAAGCATCAAACTGAAAGAAATGCTAAATCAATAGTGTATTAAATCTCAAAACTCTTTGAATATACTGAGTATTAAACATAAGTTTTATAGAAAACCTCTTAAACTAAAAGACTCTCCAAAACTATCTATCTATGAAGCCTTTACTATATAAGGATAGGTGTCGGGACAAGATCCATGACACCTCAAAATACTACTAATAACAAATCATAAAATTGGATTCCTCCGAAAGTAAGGAGGTCTCAATAAAAGCTGACGATCGAATGATATGATCTTAACGAAATGAATGTTGATGATCCTATGTACCTGAATCTACATCATGAAATGATGCAGGTCGAATGACATCAGTATATTGAGTGTACGAATATGTAATAGGGCTGAATAAAATAAATAGTTGAAGTGAAAGAGTAAAAGTAACTCAACTGAAGTATAGTGTAAATCATGATGAAAATCATTTAAACTCTTTCTATAGGGATGCAATAATAGTAAACACTGAACTGAAGGACTGAAAGTACTCAAATGAAGTATAGTATAAGTAATGATGAAAATTATTTAAGCTATTACTATAAAAATGCAATAATAGTAAATACTGAACTGAATATATAAATAAAAATATACTTTACTATGCTTTATTAAGGAGTTTCTCTAACCGAGAATCATCACCATGAGCCTCATGATGATAAAACGTCTTATCCACATTGCCAGAGCCACCCTATACCTTGCCAGAGTATAGAACACAACTGAACTGATGGATCCACTAAAAAGTCTTCTTGAGGCAGGTGAAGAGTCGCACGTCTTGCGGTACGATCCTATCTATGTTGGCGGCATAGGTTATGGAGTTGGAGTTATCTGAACTCTTACCCCAAATCGGTGCTCAATGCTACTCCCAAAATATAACTGAATGCTCATGCAAAAGTACTCTTTGGGTTGAGATAATTTCTCAAAAGGCCTCTTTAAGAAGTAACTAAAGTTGTACTGAATCTGTCTGAAATACTCGGAAAACTCTTTATACCTTACTGAAAATAGTACTCTCTTTTCAATGTGAAGAATAATAATTTCTTTAAGGGCTAACTGAACTTCTCCTTATCTGGCTGAAATACTCTTGAAAACTGTTTATGCTCTTCTTAAAATAATAGTTCTTTTCTCAATGTGAAAATAGTAATTTTAGAACCATTTGTGTTCCCTTAAACTCTTCTCAAAAGATACTTTAAAAATACTCTTGAACTAACTTTACAATTTCAAAGTCAATGCATGGACATAAATGCACAAAGACTTTCAACAAAATATCATCAACTAGGGTTCATGTGAAATAAAAGCATGAACAACAATCCAATAATCACTTAATTATGAAATCAGAACTCAAAATAAGAATACAATTCGAATTTAGAATTTCATGGATCTTTGAGTAGAATACTGGATTTAACTCTTACTGACTGAATTTAGATTTAGGGTGTGAGGACCAACTAATCCAACACTATGAATAACCATACATACCTGGGAAGAATGGAATTCTTGGTGAAATCGATGAAATTTGAAGAACGTTAGAAAACCCTAGCTTTTCTCCTCTTGAATCCTTGATCTAAGTCTTTGAAGTATTAAAGAATGTAAAATAATGTTTTAACACTTCATAGACCCTTAATTAGGTGAAAAAAGGTCGTGGTTTAGGCTTAGAAGGGGTGGGGAAAGACTGAACTATCCCTCTTTAAAAGCTGACGAAAACTATTCACGGGACTACCTACGGTTCATGGTTTGATCTACGGGTCGTAGATCCCATCCGTGGAATTGATATTGAATTTTAAAGCTCAAAAGTCTATTTAAGGGTCCAAACGACAGCTCGTAGTAGTTCTTACATCCCGTTGGTTGGATCCATAGGATTTGGGTCCCAAATGTTGACTCCAGTACTCTATCGACGAATTGACAGGATGGGTCATCGTTCAACCTATGGCTCGCCGGTTGGAGCTGTCGTTCACAGACTCAGAAAACTCTAATATGGCAGTCTCTGGTAAAATAGTCATAACTTGTTACTCTAAAGATGAAATGAGGCAAACTTGGTGGCATTAGAAAGAAGACTCAAAGATCTTTAATTTGATAGGTTATAAGCCACCTAATTCATTATCTGTTGGTAGATATGATTGTTCGAAGTTGACATAAATAGAATCTTATGTCGAAACTTAATCGGTAATGAAGCTTTCAACTCTACTTTGTGCTAGGGGGTCTTATGACCTTAAGTCATATCCAAATCCATTCGAACATTAAAGAAATAACCTTTACACATATGAGCAATTTAAGAATTGCCTGTTACGATTTTACATGCAAATGAAGAATGATTCGAGCGTTAGCTTAGAAATTTTCAGGGTGTTATAGAACTAATATGCAACAACCGAACTCCTTTTTTTGTTGGGATGTTCCACCGGTGTTTGTCTTGGAATGGCTAGAGGCAGACAAAGCAATTTTTTTTTGTGAAGCTAACCCAAGCTCCTATTATATCGGATAAATGTATTAGCAATAGCAATAGCAACTCTACTAATGTATCTTCTCCCACTAGCAATAGTATTAGCAGGCTACAAGCACTGCATGTACTCTATAATTCTGAATATTAAGCAATAATATTATCACCTTGTTAATAAAAAAAAATCTTGGTCTAGACACCTGAAAAATGTCTAACCTAAGTTTTTCGACCAAACATTTTTTAAATCCAACCTTTTGAAGAAATTAACATCTGGCTTATGAAACAAGTCACAAGGATATTGTATTATGTTAGTCTGAGCTCTAGTCAAGACCAATTATTTTATCAAAAGATATACATGACCTTGCACTAGTCAAGATTTTAGTAGGTCTCATTTTTGCATGTTCCTTGACATCAGAGTTGATCGTTCGTGTGAGAGAGTCAATCTCACAACTTATTCAGCACACTTATATCGTTCACAAGGATATCATTTTATGAATATAGAATATAAACATAATTTTAATAATAATTCATTGATAAGTATACAATTATAATCAAAATATTTTGTAATACATAAATATTAATTAATATATCCTTCACAAACCTACAGCTACGTCATGTTTCTCAAACATGTCTCTAGACATTAAGTTTAGTAAGAGGATCAACTATCATTTTTGTGTATGTATGTATTGTAATGTTATTTCTCCACTTGCCATGATATTTCATAAGGTTATACTCGATATCAATTTATTTAGTATTACTGATACTTGAGATTCTTTATATGTAATAGTAGCTTGACCATTACAATTTAAGATCATGGAATCTTGCAATTCATCATAACATTCAAATAATCAAATACTTATTATTTAAATAACTTCGCGTAATAAAGATGCACAAGCAACTCAACTTGCATAGTCAAAAGGGTTATGCAAGTTTATTTCATACTTTTCATGGAATAACATCTCTATTAAGTAATACAACCGAACATTATTTTTTTATTATTCCGATCAATATTCCAATCAAATTCTAGGGAGTGAATTAGATTCATTATGACATAGTGAATAATATGTAGTCTTCTTCAAGAATTGAAATTTTTTTTTTTACTAGTTTTCAATGATTTTTTCATAAATTATATTGATACATGTTAATCAGATTTATGTCATAACAAATGTAAGAATGAGGATAAATCATAGCGTACATCTAGCTCCTGACAATACTAGAATATGAAATTCGAGAAACGACTTTTTTTTCCCAGTATTTGGACACATTTCAAGATTTAAAAATTTACCATTATAAGAGTATCCATGAATTCGCAACTTTGCATTCGAAAGAGTTCTAAATTTTTTTTATTCTATGTGTCTTGAGATAGACTCAAAAATATCTTAGAACGATATCTTTAAATTTAAACACCCAGTATATAAGTCTGCTTTATCCGTGTATTTCAAGTCGAACGACTTGATAAATTTTAAATAGTCCAAATTATTTTCAGCAAATAAAATATAATCCACGTAAAAGAAAAAATTACAAATATCTCATTGAACTTCTTCACATAGATGCAATGGTCTTTATCAATTATAAATAGATCCAATGAAATCACCCTCTAGTGAAACTGCTTTGGTCCATAAATAGATCTTTACAATTTACCTACTTTCTTTTTTGACTGTTAACGACAAAACCTACATATTGTTCTGTGTAAAATCTCTCATTTAGTTTTTCATTGAGAAACATGACTTTTACATTCATTTGATATAATTCTAGATCCAAATGTGTAATAATAGACAAAAGTTAACGAATTGAGGCAAACTTCACAACTGGTGAAAAATTTTCTTAAAAATCTATTGCAACTTCTTGAGTAAAATCTTTTATCATCAATTGTGTCTTGTATCTTTATATTAAATCATTGACCTTGTATATTACTTTGAGAACTCATTTGTTTCCAATAGCTTCGTGCCCAGGTAAAAGGTCAACCTGATCTTAGACTTTAGTTAGTTCTTGACTCTAACATTTGTTTTATTGATTTCATTCACTTGTCTTTTCATGAGCTTGATAAAACCTCAACCACATATTAGTTCATCCATTTTTGTAGTAGATATCAAGAAAATGTAATCCTTAATCTTATAAGTTTGCTTAGGTATATCTTTTCTAGTTCTTTGACGTAATTAAAGTATAGATTCTTCAACGAGATTTTGAGATTGAGAACTCTCACATTATTCGAGAATAAATTTTTGATCCGTTTGACATCTTATGATTCATTTTCAATAACATTTTTATCCTTTAATTCAACAATGAACACATACTCTTTGAAGAATTTTGAGTATCTTATAAAGATATATGTCTTATTTTTTTAGTCTAAGTTTACCAAACTTGCTAAAATGATCTTTTATATCTATAACACAACTTCATGATCACTAATTATTGGGACTTATTTTTTGATCAGTCCATAGCTCATAAGGAGCGGAAATAACTGATTTAGAAGACATTGTTTTCATTCTGAAGGCCGTAATCAATAATGTATCTTCTTAGATTGATAAAGTATTTATTTGCGGCATCATGAACCTTATCATATTCAATAGTGTCTTATTTCTTGTTTGTGCCACATCATTTGATTGAAGTGTATAAGAAATACTTAACTGTCTAGTAATAATATTTTCATCTCATAATTTTTAAAATGTGTTGATAGACATTACACTCCTTGTCAATTTTTATATATATTTTTTGTATTGTCTAATTGATTCTCGACTCCATTCATATATAGACTAAAGAATTCAAGTGCTTCAAATTTATAAGAAATCATACAAACATGACAAAAGAGCATGAAATCATCAACAAACTAACATAATAAAAACACCTTACTTAGACTTCACATTCATTAAAATATAGACATATGAATGAATTAATTTAATAGAAAGTGAGCTTTCTTTGACATCTTAAAAGGTTTAAGTGTAATATTTTTGGTGAGATGAAATGTATTTCCATAGCCAAGTTATTCATTCGATCTTACCCAATGTAACATAATATTGTATGTTATTTAATAACAATATCTTTGTTAAATAAAGATCATCATGCTGTAATGTGTTAGTACATATAATAGTCATAAGTGAAAGAATTATAATTTACACTAAGAATCCATCATATTTATGTCTAGACCCATGAAAATATTTTTAAGAGTAATTTTGCTACATTATAACTGAAGAGAAACCTAATATAAGAAGAACAAACATTGACAGTTACAACACTATATATTATTTTTATATTTCTTTTTGTTATGCTAATTTTCTTTATTGAAATTTAGTATAATTTTTCTCTTAGAGGATTCATCTCCGATCTCTTTGCCCTTTCAAATTATTTCTTTTGAGCTTAAATTGAAAAAATACTTTAACACTTGATTCTACCACATAGACACTAGGCTATAACTTTAGCAACACAAAGCCACTCATCTTCAAGCTCCATTTGACATGCAACATCGTTAAAACTTTTGATGTTGTCGTTTGTGGGTTAAATTAACCTACAAATATTCTCAACAATTGAAAAGAGATCGTATCACTACCTGAACCTTATGCTCATCAGAGAAAACATAACTATCAATTACAAGTTGAGCAATTATTTCAAATATCAACCTCAGGCGTTGCACAATACTACGATCATTTTGCGACATGTACCTGTCAAATTTGATTGTTAAATAATTATTTAAGATGAGTCACAGTTATACTGCTATATGTCTTATATAAATTTATGAAATGACCTCACCTCTTCGTTATGAGTTAGGTCCATATAGAAGAAATTAGGGCCAGAAAAAACTTTTTGGATTGTAACTTGAAAATTCTTGACTAGGTCAACCTTCGATGGAATCTATTTTCTGAGGTCTAGGGGCAATCGGAAAAAGGTGGGGTCTTGCTTTGAGATTTGATTGATGTATACTTATAGTAACACCCCAAGCTTCCAAGGGATTTTAAAATGCAGAACTCACCTGAAGACAGTGACCTACGGAGGCCACCTACGGGCCGTAGATGGATTGACGAGCCGTAGGCGGGAACCGTCAATGGCACTGTGAAATTTTAGGATTTCCAAGTTTCTGAACCTAGACCTACGGAACAGCAGGACGGTTCGTAGTCCAGTTGACTGGCCGTAGATGGGTTCCGTAGATGCCTTCAAGACTTAGCCAAATTTTCAGCCCAAAATGAACTTTCTGAATCAATTGACAGAAGAACAGGACGGTCCGTCAATTGATGTACGGACCATAGATCATGTCCGTCGATTGGCCCCGAAAGTTTTTAATTAAGGGCTTTTTGGTCTTTTTCCTAATTGATTGCCTATTAAGCTAAGTCGTTTATACCCTTAATCTTAGACCTATAGATACTTTCTGAGCCTAATTCCTTTCATTCTAAGTCATTCCAAAACTCTCCTCTCTCAAATATTTCTCTCTCTAAAAAGAAACTCTCTCAACTCTCAAGGAAGAAGAAGGAGTGTGAATCCTCCATTGAAGACCTTCAATCTTCTCCAATTTCTTGTGGATTGCTTTGAGGTATGATAGTGTTCACCATTAGGAGTCTTTTCCTCCAATGGGCCCTTCCTCTTCTTCATGATTTTCAAAGGTTTACTCTAACCCAATTGAATTAGGGTTTGTGATCAATCATTGTGGGTTCTTCAATTATGATTCCAATTATTGATTTTATGATTTCTAGTGCACGATTTAGTGTGATAAAGTAACTTAGTGCACGAATTAGCATGAATTACATGATTTGATGTAAAGATTGCATGAACCCCCATGATCCCATGCTAATTCTCCCCAATTTGATAATTTATTCTTTGATTGTTGGGTTGAGTTATGATTTGATGAAGGTTATGAATTTTCTATGAAATCAAGCATGAATTATGAATGAATTGAGGATAATCTTATGAATTTAGCATGATCAAGTCAAAAGCATGATTTTCCTCTATTATGTGAGTTCCTTCAAGTATGGGTAAATTGTCTTAATTATGGCTTTCTAAGCATGAACTTGCATTGAATTGCATGATATGGGTTGAACTTGCATGAACCCATATGAACTCTATGAACTATGAAATATGAGCATGATGAATTAAGGGTGCTTTGAGAGTAAAGTACAAAAGATATGATATGATGATGCTATGGTCGAGTAGTGAAATGTTTTCTCACGTAATTCTCCCATTATGATAAAAGAAGAACAAAGAGGCGATTACCCATGTTCTTAAGGAGCTATTCTAATGATGTAAGTTTGGACAAGGTCTATGAAAGATGAATATCTATAAGCATGATTTTAGCTTGAATTGGTAACCCTAGTTGTACCTTTTCATGTTTGATGATATAAGTATGTTAATGACTAATCCGTGGGAATTATGCTTAGCACCGAGTGGATATTGAGATGGAAGCCCTCCCGTTAGTAGAGGCCGGGTCTTCTAGTGGAAGCTCTCCCATTAGTAGAGGCCGGGTTTTCTAGATGGAACTCTCCCGTTAGTTGAGACTGAGTCTCCTAAAGCAATCTCTATCCCATAAACTATGTTGCCACCATAGGATGTTGTCTTTAAGTAGACATTAGCTAGTGGATCCACATAAGCTAAGAAGCTCATGGTCTTACCTTGGCAAGTAGGACACCTCCTTTCGGTGTGGGATAGACACCGGATTCCGTGTTGATAGCTCACATGGTCTTACATGTCGGTTAAGGCTATTCCCCACAAGTTAATGAATAAGTGTTCTCATGATGAAGTAAAGAAAAGAAGGAAAGATGAATTAGCTTACTTTGGCCTTGATATATGCTTTATGTTTCATGTTTCTCATATTTATAGCTTGGCCATTGCATGCCATGATTATGTCTCTCTCTAGCATGATTTATGTGTTTATGTGCATTGCTATCATACTTAGTACTTAATTATGCTAACACATACTTTTGCCTGCATCAACTTCCTTGGTGTAGGACGTGGCAGTTCTCCTACTCGTGGCTAGAGCTTTGACTTAGAGTTGGGAAGAAGACTTGGTGAGGCCTCATCTATCCGAGGACATGGCCTAGTTGTTCTTATTTTTCATGTCGTTTCTTTTCAGTGTTGGATATTGTATTGGGCTGCGTCCCTATCACGTTTATTAGTATTCTATGATATTAGAAGGCTTTGAGACATGAGTTGTAGACTTCCGCTGATTTGAGTAAAGATTTGATATGAAATATTCTTTTGAAATCTTATTTCTCTATACCTTGTATATTATGTATGCTAAGGGCTTGTATGAGGCCTCTCGGGGTTTTTTACGCCGTGCTACATCTAAGGGCTACCCCGGGTCATGAAAAACTTGGTATTCAAAGCGCAAGGTTTTAGAAAGATCCCAGGATGTCTCATAAGCCGCGTCAAGTAGAGTCTTGTTCATGAGTGTGAAGCGCGCCACATTTATGAATGAGAGGCTATAAGACGTTTAAGAAATTCCACTTCTTTCATTACTTGTAAGTCATGCCTTAGAATTTAACTCTATATATCCCTCTCCTACTCCCTATCCCACGCGTTTCAAGATATGGCGACCCGAAGAGCTTACGCTAGATGAAACATGGGAGAGAAGTGGAACAAGAAGCTCCTCCTCAAGCTCCTCACGTTTCGGCTGACCCTTTGGCGGAACATGTGACTAATGCGAAGTTTAGGGCTGCTTTCCAAGTGTTGGCTCAAGCCGTGATGGCTCAAGCCAATAGAGAGGTGGTGGCTCCCGTGAACCCAAATGTGGGTACGGCGGCATCAAGAGTGAGGGACTTTACGAGGATGAATCCTCTGGAATTCCATGGCTCTAAGGTTGAGGAAGATCCTCAAGAATTCATTGATGAAGTGTACAAGGTATTGATGATCATGGGTGTGACGCCAGAAGAAAAGGCGGAGTTGGTCGCTTATGAACTCAAGGGTGTTGCCCAAACTTGGTTTAATCAATGGAAGAGTGAGAGGGCGGTTAATGAGGGTCCTCTTGATTGGGAGAAATTCAAAGTTGCTTTCCTTGATAGGTTCTTCCCTCTTGAGAAGAGAGACTAAGGTGCTTGAGTTTATCAACCTTCGACAAGGAAATATGAGTGTGAAAGAGTATGCATTGAAGTTCACACAATTGGCTAGATATGCTCCGTCCATAGTTGCCGACCCAAGGGTAAGAATGAGCAAATTTGTGACGGGAGTGTCCGATATGTTGGTGAAAGAGTGCCGCACCACCATGCTTGTGCATGACATGGATATTTCTCGCCTCATGGTTTATGCAGAACAAATTGAAGAAGAAAAGCTTAAGGAAAGGTCTAGGGAGACCAAGAGGGCTAGGACCGGAGATAGTAACTTTTCCTATGTAAGGTCCGATGGACATGGTCGTCCTAAATTTTGACCAAGGTTCTTTAACCAAGGCTCATCCAATGCTCCTCCGAAGTCCAACAATGATAGGGTGTCTAACCCCAAGTCTCAAGGAGGGAATAATGGTGGTTCTTTATTGGCTCCTTGTGCCAAGTGTGGGAAAAAGCATGAAGGTAGATGTCTAGCCGGTACGGATGATTGTTATAATTGTGGAAAGAGTTGTCACAAGATGAGGGATTGTCCATCTCTCACCGCCAAGGGAAGAGAGAATAAGCAAGCTTCACCTAGAGGATCGGGTTCGAATGCTCAGAAGCAAAACAAATTTTATGCGCTTCAGTCTCGTCATGAGCAAGAGAGCTCTCCCGATGTGGTTACTTGTATGTTAAGAGTTTTCCATTTTGATGTTCATGCTTTGCTTGATCCCGGTGCTACCTTGTCTTTTGTGACGCAATATGTGGCTATGAGGTTTGATGTTGTTCCGGATGTGTTGCTAGATCCTTTTCGTGTCGCTACTTCGATTGGAGAATCTATCATGGCTAAGAGAGTTTATCGAGACTGTCCCATCTCCTTATCCCATAGAGTCACTCATGTTGATCTTGTAGAGCTTGATATACTAGATTTTGATGTTATTCTTGGGATGGATTGGTTGCATGCTTGTTATGCCTCTATTGATTGTAGGACCCGAATGGTCAAGTTTCAGTTTCCAAATGAGCCTATCCTAGAGTGGAAGGGAGGAAACTCTATGTTTAGAGGTCAATTTGTTTCTTATCTAAAAGCTAGAAAGATGATCTCAAAGGGTTGCATTTACCATCTTGTTAGGGTGAGGGATATAGATTTTGAGACCCCTACTCTTGAGTAGGTTCCCATTGTTAATGAGTTTCCGGAAGTGTTTCCTGATGACTTTCCCGGTATCCTCCCGAAAGGGAAATAGACTTCGGTTTTAACCTTTTCCCAGATACGCTACCTATTTCTATTCCTCCTTATAGAATGGCTCCGAGTGAACTTAAAGAACTAAAAGCACAGTTGAAAGACTTGTTAGATAAGGGTTTCATCCAGCAAAGTATTTCTCCATGGGGTGCTCCGGTCTTGTTTGTAAGGAAGAAAGATGGTTCACTCCGTATGTGTATCGACTATCGCCAATTGAACAAGGTTACCATTAAGAATAAGTATCCTCTACCAAGGATAGATGACTTGTTTGATCAACTTCAAGGGGCTAGTTATTTCTCTAAGATCGACCTTCGTTTGGGCTATCACCAATTAAGGGTGAAGGAAAATGATATTCTGAAAACGGCTTTCCTGACTAGGTATGGTCACTACGAGTTCTTGGTAATGTCGTTTGGATTGACAAATGCTCCGGCCGCATTTTTGGACTTGATGAGTAGAGTGTTCAAGCAATACCTTGACATGTTTGTGATTGTGTTTATTGACGACATTTTAATCTACTCAAAGAATGAGGGTGAACATGTTAATCATTTGAGGATTGTGTTGCAAGTTCTCAAGGACGAACAACTCTTTGTGAAGTTTAGTAAATGTGAGTTTTGGTTAAGGTCCGTGGCTTTTCTTGGTCACATTGTTTTCGGTAAGGGCATAGAGGTAGATCCTAAGAAGACGGAAGCAGTTAAGAATTGGCCTAGACCTTTATCACCTTTGGATATCCGTAGTTTCTTGGGCTTAGCCGGTTATTATAGGAGGTTTGTTAAAGGATTTTCATCCATTGCTTCTCCATTGACGGCTTTGACTCAAAAGAAGGTTAAGTTCGCATGGTCCGAAGCATGTGAGAAGAGTTTTCAAGAGTTGAAGGATCGACTTACTTCGGCTCCGATATTGACTCTACCGGAAGGATTCGATGGTTTTGTGGTTTATTGTGATGCCTCGAGAATTGGGCTAGGATGTGTTCTTATGCAAAACGGGAAGGTCATTGCTTATGCTTCAAGACAACTTAAGGTGCATGAAAAGACCTATCCTACTCATGACTTGGAATTAGCGACAGTTGTGTTTGCTTTGAAAATATGGCGACAGTATTTGTATAGAGTACATGTAGATGTCTTCATCGAACAAGGTGGCTCGAGTTGTTAAAAGACTATGATATGAGTGTTCTCTATCACCCCGGTATGGCTAACGTGGTGGCGGATGCTCTTTGTCGATTATCTATGGGTAGTGTTGCTCATGTTGAGGATGGTAAGAAAGAGTTGGTTCACGATGTCCATAGATTGGCTCGATTGGGTGTTAGATTAGTTGATTCTACTAAAGGTGGTGTTACGGTTCACAAGGGTTCCGAATCCTCTTTGATGCATGATGTGAAAGCTAAGATAGGTCTTGATCCTAACTTGGTTGAACTAAAGGAAGCGGTACTCAAGAAGTCCATAGAGGTTTTCTCCCAAGGGGGAGATGGGGTGCTTCGATATCAAGGTTGTTTGTGTGTCCCCAATGTAGAGGGCTTAAGAGAACAAATTTTATCAGAAGCCTATAGTTCTCGATATTCCATCCCCCCAGGAGCTACCAAAATG
Organism: Solanum appendiculatum; assembly: GCA_018342035.1. NCBI lineage: Eukaryota > Viridiplantae > Streptophyta > Magnoliopsida > Solanales > Solanaceae > Solanum > Solanum appendiculatum. Next base: position 39,023 of record JAGDQO010000606.1, read on the forward strand.
TACCGTGATTTGTGGGAAATTTGTTGGTGGAACGAAATGAAGAAAGATAATGCGGAATTTGTGTCTAAGTGTCCCAATTGCCAACAAGTGAAAGTTGAGCATCAAAGGCCGGGAGGTTTGACCCAAGATATTAGTATTCCTACTTGGAAGTGAGAAGATGTGAATATGGATTTTATTGTGGGTTTGCCTCACACGAGGCGACGATTTGATTCGATTTGGGTTGTGGTGGATAGAATGACAAAGTCAGCCCATTTCATCCCCGTCAAGACTTCTTATTCTGTGGAGGATTATGCTAAGTTGTATTTGAGGGAGATGGTTAGGCTGAATGGAGTGCCTTTATCCATTATCTCCAATCGTGGTGCACAATTTACTTCTCAATTTTGGAAGTCATTTCAAAAAAGTCTTGGTACTCGTGTTAAGCTTAGTACGACCTTTCATCCCCAAACCGATGGGCAAGCGGAGCGCACTATCCAAACCTTGGAAGATATGTTGAGAGCTTGTGTAATTGATTTCAAGGGTACTTGGGATGATCACTTGCCTTTGATTGAGTTTGCTTATAACAATAGCTGCCATTCTAGTATTGGTATGGGTCCATTTGAGGCTCTCTATGGTAGGAGGTGTAGATCACCTATAGGTTGGTTTGAAGTTTGTGAAGTTGCTTTGCTAGGCCCGGAGTTGGTGCATGAGGCTATGGAGAAAGTTCGACTTATTAGGGAGAGGTTGAAAATGGCTCAAAGTCGACAAAAGTCCTATGCTGATGTTAGGAGAAGAGAATTAGAATCTGATGTGGATGATTGGGTTTACTTAAAAATCTCACCCATGAAGGGTGTAATGAGATTTGGGAAGAAAGGGAAGCTTAGTCCCCGTTATGTAGGCCCATATCAAATTTTGAGACGTGTTGGTAAGGTTGCTTATGAGCTTGACTTGCCTAATGATTTGGCATCTGTGCATCCGGTTTTCCATGTCTCATTGTTGAAGAAGTGTGTTGGTAATCCGACCACTATAGTGCCATTAGAGAATCTTGGCATAAAGGATGGTCTTTCCTATAAAGAGGTTCTGGTTGAGATTTTATATCGGCAAGTCCGAAAGTTAAGGAATAAGGAAGTTGCTTCCGTGAAAGTTCTATGGAGGAATCAATTGGTTGAGGGTGCTACTTGGGAGGCCGAGGCCGATATGATGTCTCGATATCTTGATCTCTTTCCTTCCGATTCTACTCTTGCTTGAGGTATCTAGTTCCTCGTGGTTTATTCTTTTGGTCTCATGTGCCATAGTTGATTTCCATGATTCCTTGATTGTGTATGTTCATGAAGAGTCTTATATGATTATGTGCATTTGAGTATGAGTTGCATAAAGTCTTCATGATATGATGTGTTGATCATGCTTTAGCTTGGAGTTGAGGTTTCCTCCTCGGATATGTGCATTTATGTGATTGCATGCTAGGTTGGGTTGTTAGTCCATGTCTATTACCCTTCTCAAGATGTCTTGATTCTCATTCGAGGACGAATGTTCCCAAGGGGGAGATATTGTAACACCCCAAGCTTCCAAGCGATTTTAAAATGTAGAACTCACCTGAAGACAGTGACCTACGGAGGTCACCTACAGGCCGTAGATGGATTGATGGGCCGTAGGTGGGAACCGTCAATGGCACTGTGAAATTTTAGGATTTCCAAGTTTCTTAACCTTGACCTACGGAACAGCAGGATGGTTCGTAGTCCAGTTGACGGGCCGTAGATAGGTTCCGTAGATGCCTTCCAGACTTAGCCAAATTTTCAACCCAAAATGAACTTTCTGAATCAATTGACGGAAGAACAGGACGGTCCGTCAATTTATGTACGGACCGTAGATCAGGTCCTTCTATTGGCCCCGACAGTTTTTAATTAAGGGTTTTTTGGTCTTTTTCCTAATTGATTACCTATTAAGCTAAGTCGGTTATACCCTTATTCTTAGACCTATAAATACTTTCTAAGCCTAATTCCTTTCATTCTAAGTCTTTCCAAAACTCTCCTCTCTCAAATATTTCTCTCTCTAAAAAAAAACTCTCTCAACTCTCAAGGAAGAAGAATGAGCTTGAATCCTCCATTGAAGACATTCAATTTTCTCCAATTTCTTGTGGATTGCTTTGAGGTATGGTAGTGTTCACCATTAGGAGTCTTTTCCTCCAATGGGCCCTTCCTCTTCTTCATGATTTTCAAAGGTTTACTCTAACCCAATTGAATTAGGGTTTGTGATCAATCATTGTGGGTTCTTCAATTATGATTCCAATTATTGATTTTATGATTTCTAGTGCACGATTTAGTGTGATAAAGTAACTTAGTGCACGAATTAGCATGAATTACATGATTTGATGTAAAGATTGCATGAACCCCCATGATCCCATGCTAATTCTCCCCAATTTGATAATTTATTCTTTGATTGTTGGGTTGAGTTATGATTTGATGAAGGTTATGAATTTTCTATGAAATCAAGCATGAATTATGAATGAATTGAGGATAATCTTATGAATTTAGCATGATCAAGTCAAAAGCATGATTTTCCTCTATTATGTGAGTTCCTTCAAGTATGGGTAAATTGTCTTAATTATGGCTTTCTAAGCATGAACTTGCATTGAATTGCATGATATGAGTTGAACTTGCATGAACCCATATGAACTCTATGAACTATGAAATATGAGCATGATGAATTAAGGGTGCTTTGAGAGTAAAGTATCAAAGTTATGATATGATGATGCTATGGTTTAATAGTGAAAGGTTTTCTCACGTAATTCTCCCATTATGATAAAAAAAAAGAACAAAGAGGCGATTACCCATGTTCTTAAGGAGCTATTCTAATGATGTAAGTTTGGACAAGGTCTATGAAAGATGAATATCTATAAGCATGATTTTAGCTTGAATTGGTAACCCTAGTTGTACCTTTTCATGTTTGATAATATAAGTATGTTAATGACTAATCCGTGGGAATTATGCTTAGCACCGAGTGGATATTGAGATGGAAGCCCTCCCGTTAGTAGAGGCCGGGTCTTCTAGTGGAAGCTCTCCCATTAGTAGAGGCTGGGTTTTCTAGATGGAACTCTCCCGTTAGTTGAGACCGAGTCTCCTAAAGCAATCTCTATCCCATAAACTATGTTGCCACCATAGGATGTTGTCTTTAAGTAGACATTAGCTAGTGGATCCACATAAGCTAAGAAGCTCATGGTCTTACCTTGGCAAGTAGGACACCTTCTTTCGGTGTGGGATAGACACCGAATTCCGTGTTGATAGCTCACATGGTCTTACATGTCGGTTAAGGCTATTCCCCACAAGTTAATGAATAAGTGTTCTCATGATGAAGTAAAGAAAAGAAGGAAAGATGAATTAGCTTGCTTTGGCCTTGATATATGCTTTATGTTTCATGTTTCTCATGTTTATCATGTTTTTCGCTTGGCCATTGCATGTCATGATTATGTCTCTCTGTAGTATGATTTCTGTGTTTATGTGCATTGCTATCATACTTAGTACTTAATTGTACTAACACATACTTTTGCCTGCATCAACTTCCTTTGTGTAGGACGTGGCAGTTCTCTTACTGGTGGCTAGAGCTTTGACTTAGAGTTGGGAAGAAAACTTGGTGAGTCCTCATCCATCCGAGGACATGGCCTAGTTGTTCTTATTTTTTTCATGTCGTTTCTTTTTAGTGTAGGATATTGTATTGGGCTGCGTCCCTATCACTTTTATTTGTATTCCATGATATTTGAAGGCTTTGAGACATGACTTGTAGACTTCCGCTGATTTGAGTAAAGATTTGATATGAAATGCTTTTTTGAACTCTTATTTTTCTATATCTTTTATGTTATGTATGCTAAGGGCTTGTATGAGGCCTCTCGGGGTCTTGTACGCCGTGTTATATCTAGGGGCTACCTTGGTTCGTGACACTTATAGCCAAGACATTAATGAATACATAAGGCCTTTCAAAATTGACTTTGGATAAGTAGAACTTTAGAAATTGAACTTGGCGTGAAAGGTATGAGTTGGAATGTCAAGAAAAGAGTTTGTATGGTAAAAAGGGACTATTTTTGAATGTTGAGCCGCTGAAATTTCATCGATCTCGCTATGGCGGATGGCCTCTCACTATAGCAGCTCTCAGACTACTATAGCGAGGTAAGTTGTCGCTATAGCGAGACTGACATTGCTATAGCAAGGGAATCAGGATTTTATGCTGAAAACTACCTGAAACCCCTATTTTTTGTATTTGTGTTCTTGAAAATATAGAGGGGCAATTTTGGGTATCCTGCATCAATTGTTTCATTAAAATCACTGGTAAAGGTAAGAATTTGACTCCCCAATCATGTTAATTATTTCTTAAGCCTTAGAAACTAGGTTGTTAACATTGTGGAAAGGTTTGAGCGTGATTTCATGATGGGAATGAACCCTAAGTTGGAGAAGATGATCACATTTTGACCAAGGTTAGAATTTGTTAGTAATCTGGATAAATTAATAGGCCATTTGTGATTGATTGTTGTTTGTATTGTTAATTCTAGATCAAGAACAAGTCAAGGTACTTTGCAATGGGAAAAATTGGTCTATTTAAAGTTTATAAGGGGTTTGATTCAAAGTAGGTGATGGTTGTATGTTTTTGGGTTTTATATATATATATATATATATATATATATATATATATGCATGTTTATTGCTTGTAGTGTCATATTGTGCAATCTATGATAGGAAGCATATGAAATGAACTTGTGATTGTAAATTGTAGGCTCAAGTGGTTTTGTTCATTGTGATATGTGATTATGCATACTTGTTGTGTTATGTGATTATGCATGCTTGTTGTTTTATGTGGTTATTCATGCTTGGTGTGCTTGTTGGTTGGCTCGAGTACCACGCTGATACATGGCCTTGTTTGTTGGCTCGGGTACCATGCCTAGTATAATTATTGATGGTTGGCTCGGATACCACGCCTGGTGTGGTACTACAATTTGTATTTAGTTCTATGAGAGGACCATGTATATGTTTGAGGTTCCATGAGAGGACCGATATTGCATTTTGATCATGTCAGACATGTTATGCATTGGTTAGTTCCTATTGTGGGTTTCATGTCATGTGACTGAAAGTCTAAATGTGGCTGATGTTTCTTGCTATATTGTATATTGCCTCATGATTGCTATTTGGTTATGAGATGCATATATATGTATGTTGCAGTGGCCATGTGATCCTACCAATACACGATGGTTTGTATACTCATACTGCACTTGTTTATTTTATTGTTGAGTGTAGCAACTCTTCTAGCAGCTGATCCGAGACCTCGGTTGAGAGACATCTGATTTCGAGTCCAAGGGTGAGCTTTGTCTCCTAAGCTTCTAGGGATTCTTCTATGTTTTCTTGTCCATTTATTCGTACATGGACTGTTTTTTAGTTATGTTTAGTTTTCAAGGTTGCATCCCCATTTGGATTTGTTAGAGTTTTAGTATGGTGACTTTTAGTTTTGAGGGATATTTTTGCATTGGTTATTTTTAAGACTATTGGGTTGAGTTTATGGGAACTCAAATCTTTTACATCTAAACTATTTTCCTTATCTCATACATATTGGACTTGGTTTTTTGAATGGTGTTGGGTTGGTTTAGTTTAGATGGTTCTCCCACTGATATTTTTAGGGTGGGTGCCACTTGTGACGGTTAGGGTCATGAAAAGCTTGGTATCAAAGCCCTAGGTTCGTTGATCTCATCATATCAAAATGAGTCTAGTAGAGTCCTGTAGAATGGTACAGAGACTTCTGCACTTTTCTGCAAGAGGCTATAAGACTTTAGGAAAGTCTCTTTCTTTCTTCCATCGTGCTATGACTTGATTCCAATTGGTATTTGGCGATCCAAATTGGTATCTAATCTCTTTCACTCTTCTGTACGCAAATGATTAATACTATATGCAATGGTGCGAGGGTGGTAGCTCAAGCAGCAGAGCCACCAACTGAGCCCTCAACAAGTGGGCGTGGCAGGGGCAGGGGCAGGGGCAGGGGCAGAGGCAGAGGCATGGGCAGAGGAAGGACATCACCTGCCAGGGGGTGGAGATAAGAATGTGGAAGCACCAAGAGAAGCAACCCCACCCTTACCCCATAGGATTTGCTTATTGAGGAAGAGATGGAAATTGAGATCAAGGATGAGGATGAGTCTGAGGTAAGGACACAGACTGGGGTATTAGGTCTTTCCCCTATGGATGTGGAGACTGCCCAACAGGTACTCACTTTTATGAGTGGGTTGTCAAGTACTGGAGCCACTCCCATGTTTTAGACGGCTTAGGTTCCAGTTACTCAAATTGTTTCTGCCACAGTTCCCAAGGTGGATAGGGATGAGGGGACTAGCACTTTGTTCTATCAGTTTCTTGGACCTATGATGACAGGTATAGAGCATGAGATGCTGACAAAGTTCTTGAAACTGAAGCCTCTAATGTTTCATGGTTCTGAGAGGGAGGGTGCATATGAGTTCATCCTGGATTGCTACGAGATATTTCATAAGTTGGTCATTGCACAAGAGCATGGGGTTGAGTTTTTGAACTTTCAGCTTCAAGGTGAGGCAAAACAGTGGTGGAGAGCTTATGTGGAATGTCGTTCGTTAGTCTTGACTCCATTGATCGGGCACAGTTTCACGCCTTATATTTAGAGAAGTATGTGCCCTGTACCTTGAGGGATAAGAAAAAGGATGAGTTTATGGCTCTAGAGCAGGGTAATATGAAGATAACTGCTTATGAGGCTAAGTTACATGCCTTGTCTCGATATGTTATGTAGTTGGTGAGTAATGAACATGAAAGGATCCGGTTGTTCTTCAAAGATTTGAATTTTGAATTGTAGTTTTTGTCTGTGCATATGACCTCAGAGGAAAAAAGTTTCAATGAGGTGACAAACTTTGTGAAAAAGGTTGAACGAGTTCAGCAAGAAGGGCAAGCCAAGGCAGCAACGAAGAGGCCCAAGAATGTAGATAATTTCAGTGGTTTGCATTCCAGGGGTTCGAGCAGACAGGTATTTCTGCCTCGTCCTATCTAGTCAGCTATGCCCGCTACTACTAGGGTCAAGGGATTTCTTATCCATCAGCCAACAAGCTTTCGCTTGACTGTGGTTGTCTCCATTATGGCAAGCCTAGGCACTTTAAGAGGGAATGTCCCTATAGGTAGGCAGTTGGGCAGTTTCAAGAAAATACTAGAGAAGTGGTTCCAGCAGGTGAAGGTAATCATGGTAGAGGACATCCACATGGTGGGCGAAGAGGTAATCAAGGAGGTCGTAGAGACAAAGGTAATGGTAATGCGGGGAGGAGAGCGGCGCAGCCTAGGAAGGGGGTTGGCCATAAAGATGACAAAGCTCATTTTTATGCATTTTCAGGCAGACCTGAGGCGGAAGCATCAGATGTTGTTATCACATGTACTAATCTTGTCTGTGACCGGATGGCTAATGTATTGTTTGATATGGGTTCTACTTATTCTTATATATATGTGACTTTTGCTCTGGGTTGTGGTTTGGTTTGTCATATCCTTGATGCCCGTATCTATGTTGCTACCCCTGTGGGAGAGTCGATTGTAGTAACCCATGTGTATTGTGATTGTTCTGTGTTGTTTATTGGCCTACAAACTCGGGTAGATTTCATCATATTGGATATGCTAGATTTTGATTTGGTCTTGGGTATGACTTCGTTGTCCTCTTATTTTGCGGTGTTGAACTGTAATGCTAAGAGAGTAACTCTAGAGATCCTTGGGAGGGAAAGGTTAGCGTGGGAAGGGGTGTACAAGCCTAAGCCATTAAAGATCATATCATTTCTTCGGGCTAGAAAACTAGTTCTTAGTTACTGTAACAACTAAAGATACATTAGTAAAAAAGTAGTGGAATAAATCAATATGCAATTGCATATCTCAAAAGATGCCATTTTAATAATTAAAATTGTCTAACAATGTAACGACCCTCTTAGTCGTTTTATAAAGTTTATCCACTTTTCTAATTTTAATCCTTTTAATAGCTTTTATAAATAATTTATGACTTGTGGGAATGAGTGACATGATTTTCAGATTAAATAAAGGATTATTTTGTTGCTAGCTAATAATAAAGAAAAAATAGGAGAAATTAAGTTTTAAAAAATAAAAAATAGAAAAAGGAAAAGGAAAAGAAAAAAAATAAGGAAAAAAGCCCAAAATCAAAAGTCAACAACGTGACAACAGAAAACAAAAAGAATGCAACGCAGAACAAGAAAAAACACTAGAGGAAAAGAAAAGAAAGGGAGAAAAAGAGGGGAAAAGGGAGGAGAACAATTAGGATTTTCATCCCAAAGTATTAAGGTAATGATTAACGTCCTTTCCATTAAATTTTTATATGATTATGAATAGATTTTTAGGGTAGAAACGTGTAGGATTTATATTGAATTAGGAAAATATAGCCCTAGGGTTCTTAGAATAAAATCTTAATTTCGGGGTTGAATAACGATCTGTTTTAACTGAAATTTGGCATGTGATTTGTGTTACTATGGATGAACATAATCTTAAAGAAAATTTTAGTTTCGAATTCTGTGGCTCGGGATAACTTTTGACCCGATTTTTTAGTCAAAACTAAATATAGCAATATGGGTGTCATTAGATTCGTATTCTTATGAAGATTAAATATTTGAACAAATTTTGACCATTCAAAAGCGTTACAGAAGAGCAAGTTTGTGATTTGACACTTGGGATTTGGTTTAAGGTAAGTAGAGATTTCTTACTTTTTTGAAGTGTTAGTTTTAATGTATTAAATAAATATAATGGTAGGTAATGAGGGGTTCTCGTATAAATGAGATAACGAACATTTATGCGGGTACCAATATCATAATATGGGGAAATTTACATAAAATTAATTTTAGATTAATAGTACCATAAGTTGATATATGATTGAACTGTTGAGACTTGAGAATTATGTAAACTTGATTGTGATTGATGATCCTTAGTTGTAGGGTCGATTTATGAACCCATATTATACATTTGTTCACACATATTCATACCACTCTTATTGTTGCATGAAAATTATTGGTTGATATTGTCCATTGAGTTATTTATGAGATTTGAATCTGTATTATGCCGATGAAAAAGGGTTCCGGCAAGTGACATCATGCAAAGCCTATGGGAAATGGTTTCGGCGAGAGGTTTTGTGTTGATGGAAAATGGTTCTGGTGAGTGTTATTATGCCGATGAAAAATAGTTCCTGTAGGTATATGGACCTCATGAGTCCTCCATAGGTCCCGACTATTTGATAGAGGAAGCGGGTGTATATCCGTCTTTGGCCAGTGTATTGCATTCCATTACATTTCATCTACATTCCATTTCATATTGATTTGGCATTGAGTTATTGAGATGGTTGTGGTACTAATTTGACTTGATACATTTGAGATACGTAGTGATATTATTAGTGGTGTAACTGGTCTATTTTGGGAAAACACATGTTCTAATTATTATGTTGAGGTAATTTATTTTATGACTTAATTATACTTATTGAGAAAGAAACTTTTAGGATATATCTCGTTGTCGCTTCTTGGAAGAATTAGAAATCAAAGCTTGCTGAGTACACGTATTTTCTGTACTCACTCTATACTTGTTGCACCTTTTTGCATGCAGAAACTGAGCAAGGTACTAGCGGATTGAGATTGGTGATTGTTGGAATTCAGAGTGAGCTGCTTTCTCGTCAGTAGTACTGGATTCTAGAGACTCTTTTATTTTCTGTCATATTTCCTTCTAGATAGTTGTTTTAGTTTTCAAACTTATATCTTATTCGTAGATGCTCTTGTACTGGTATCACTGGGTCCTTGGATAGTTTGACTCTTACTCATTTATTCTGCACTTATACGAGTTAGTTTCTTAATTCTCTATCATTTCCGGATTAGTTAAATTGTTAGTTGAAAATAAAAGAACAGGGTTCGACTATTGGGTAATATGTTTCCTCACGACCTAATGAGATTTTGGGTCGTGACAAAAAAAATTGATTCTAATTATATCTAAATAATGAGTTATCTCAACACACATGGAAAAGTTAGAAGGCTTCCATTAAACATTTTCTTTCCAAGTCATGCTAAAAAACAAAATTGTGCCCATAAATAAAGCATAGTTTATACAAAGAACAATATTTAAAACATTTAGCTTTTCTAAAGTTCTATGGAGCTTATATTTGAAGAAGGATAGACTATGGATTCAATAGATCCATGCTTACAACATCAAAGGTAAGAATATAAGGAATATCATCCCGAGACAAGCTTAATAGATTGTTAAGAAGATTCTAGAGGCTAAGGATTACTTCACTGCTACTGCATTTACTTATGAGTAGGTGATGCATATTGAAAACTTCTCTATCAGGTCTATTTACATGAGAATGAGAGGGAATCTTTCCAAAGGTTCCATGGAGGAAAATTGTCTGTAACAATCTTGGATGTCCTAACTGGCTTATATGTCGAGGTTAACAATACACTTCAGGCTTCTGTAGACGACTCAAATGGGATGTACAAACTGACCAGATTATGTATTATGTAGTAGGAACTAAGAAAGTTGAGGACCTTTTCTTTATGTGCCAATTTACTAATATCGTTTCATCTCAAGTTTTCTAAGATACCTAAGGGTGTGACAAATGTCTATGGGATGGTCCGATGAGGTTAGCTGAGTTATACAAAATGCTAGAAGCATGTCTAGTTAAGCTAAAATCTTGATTATATTATTAATAGATTGTATCTACCATTTATTGTTAGAAAGGAATCATCAAGTTAAAGCTTGCAGAGTAAAGAATACTCTAAGAAGGGTTTCTCAAGATATTCATGTTCGAGAAAAAAACAGAAACTACATGCGATTTTATAGTTCTTACTTATAGATTTAAACTTTTGATAGTTTAAGTATTCAGAGCTTCTGATTGTAATACACTTAAGGCTTACATAGATGGCTGAAATGGGGTGTACAAACTGACGTGATTGTGATCTAATTGTGTTTTATGTAGAAGGAACCTAAGACAATCGAGCACCTTTTCGATAAGTGTCGATTTACTGCTTTTATTTGGTCTCGACTTCTATGATGCCTAAAGTGTACTGAATGTCTATGGGCTGGCCTGTTGAGGTTAGTTGGGCTATACAAAATGCTAGAAGCCGTTCTAGTTAAGTTGAAATCTTAATTATATTACTAGCAGATTATATCTACCATTTATGGTTAGAAAGGAACCATCAATATAAAGCTTGCATAGTTAATCATATTTTAAGAAGGGTTGTTCAAGATATTAGAAGAAATTACAGAAACTACATATGATTTTGTAGCTCCTACTTACTGATTTAAACTTTTGACTGTTCAAGTATTTAAAGCTTCTAATTGTAGAAACGTGATTTTTGACCGAATTTAAGGTTTTACACCATTTTTAGAGCTTAAATATTTTATAAATCTAAATTAAATACTTTAGAATCACATTGTAGGGTAATTTTTATTTTCAATTGTTTCAAAACGAAATGAAAATTTACAAAAAATATGTGTTCTTTTAATTTAGATTTAATAAATAAGCTAGTGTTTATTAATTATAGTTTTAGATAAGCTATTTAGCTTTTCTTATATTCTATTAGTTCAAAATAATTAATTTCATTTTTATATATATTTAGTTTATAAAAAATTAATCTAAACTATCTACACTAACCCATTACCACACCTTGCCTATCACAACTCAAAAATTTATGTTGTGATGGCACCTACTACGCCCCACCAGCAGGTAAACCAAATTCATAGCACAGAACTAGAAGTAACATGCTATTATACAGAAGAAAAGAATTGCGGAAGAAAAACAACAATAATAAGAAGCAAAGGGAAAAAGAGAGAATCAATCAATACAAAAACCAACCCAAGACCTGGTATCGGCTAGTATTTAAGCAACTATCCAAAACAAGAGTACACATATAATAAAATAATACATAATTGTCTCCAAAAACAAGATAAAAGACAAGTCCTAGTTAATCCAGAGGGAGAGAGGCAACTCCGAACGCTAGGAGCTCACCAAGTCTCCAAATCCCAGAGCTGCTCCGTATGAGAACCAAATCAATGGTGAGAACTCATACTATGATCTGCAGGGTGCAGAAGTGTAGTATGAGTACCAATAAGTGGCACTCAGTAGGCATAGCACGGCTGAGCTCCAAAGATAACATAAGCGTAAACATGTAAGAAATGAGCATATATCACAGATATCTAAGGGACAATAGGAATAATATAATAATAAACAAACTGAAATAAGAAACAGAGAGTAAAAGAAACAGATTAGGGAAAATAGATAAAGGAAGTAAGGGACGAACATGAATATGTTAGCCCATCATCCTAAACACGACGATAATCACTTAAGGGAGGCAACTAACCCAAGATATACGAATAGAGACGCTCACAGATGACACATAAAAGTCAAGGAGAAATACCCCAAACTGAACCTGGACAAAAACATCAAATAGAGGGGAAACAAGGGCAATATCCACCTTTAAACAAAGTACCACCCTTCATATTGACACAAGTAAATAAATAGTCAAACAATAACCTTACCGAGCCCCTATACACCTAGAAGGTGCACAACAACATACTAAACCCGTACAGCCCCCATATGACCAACAGGTACAAACAACAATCAATTATGATGGTGATAGGAAGTGCTCGATGAATGTGAGTTATGCAATAAAAACTAGTAGAACCAATAGTACCAAGTGCCAAGGTATATACACCTACCCCTAAGTCCCATGTAGTGAGGTAGGACCCATGCGCACCTCCCTCTTCCGGTTCAATGGATCACATAAACAGAGTAATCCATGGGGGACTTAGAAATGTCCATATATACCTACTTGGTCCAGATCCAGGACTTCCTGCTCCATCAGTGTGACTAGAGATAATTATCATCATAACCTCAATAGTAAGAAAGGGTCGGCTACTCTTCGATCAGTCAAGTAAAAAGGAGCGCATCCCAGATGCCTCGAAATTTGTATAATTGAGTGCCTCCCACATGCATTGAAATCTATATAAATGAGCGCATCCCAGGTGCCTCAAAATTTGTATTAATGAGCGCATCACAAATGCCTCAAAATCTCAAGTCCATTTGTAAAGCAGTAAAGGTAGTATGACCCCATAAAAGATTTCTATAAAAAGATAAATCGGGCAAAAGCCCTATTTTCTCAAAAAGTATGCTGAGAACCAATGCATGCCTCGGGTCATACTACAAGTCACTAGTATGAGAAAACCAATGCAATGCATGCCGTCACCAGCATCCAAACAACACACTCACAATCACAAATAGAATAAATAGTGATCATCTCACTCCTAGAGTACATGAACTAACCTGGGATCAAGTTGGTCCTCAACCAAGGCCCCGGGCCTAAAACACCTCAACTAACTCAACAATGGTAACAAAAGAATAAACAACTCTAGATAAGTAGTGAAAGGGATGATAAAGAATCGACAAATCAAAGGAGCACACAAGAATCACCTCATCCACCCGAATGTACCACTGAAAAGAGGGTATAAGCACAACCAACTCTATCCTACGACAATAATAAGCAACGAAAGATCCAAAGCTAACCAAAGGATAAGAGCCTCATTACAATAACGAGTCTAACCCAAATGCGACCTCACAAAATAACACAACCTCATGGTCCTGCTCTAGTGAATGGAAACAACCCAAAGAAATATCCACAAGAAGAACCCATAAAGACTGAGAATCACCCAAAAGCTCATTCTAAGCTATTAATCACACCGAGTACTATAAATCTTGGAATAACAACCCCCAAAAGATTAACATCAATATCCATAAGAAGAAACCATAAAGACTGATGATCACCCAAAAGCTCATTCTAAGGTATTAATCACATCGAGTACTATAAATCTTGGAATAACAACCCCCAAAAGATTAACATCACTAAATTAAGGTAAATGCAAGGAATCTCCACCCTAAACTAAGGATTTCATAATTCTAAGCTAGTCCAAGGCTCAAGAGGGAATCAAGAATCAAGGATATGGGAAATAATCCTAAATCCGCTATACACAATCCCAAATCACATGAATAAATGTTAAACATCATCTAAGAAAGCTCAATCAAAGAACATGTAGACTGTAGCCTACCTTGAAGCCGAACATGCACACTCCAAAACTATGGAACCAAAGCTATCCACCTCCAAAATTTCCTCGAAACACCACCACGCTAACAAAATATTAATCACCACATCAATATAGATGTTTAGACACCAAAATTGCAACAATCGGAGAGGGACCCAAAAATTAAGACAAAATAGCTAAGTAGGACCCACATCAGAAATCCCAAAATTGACTCCATCAAAAGGTCCCCAATATCCCAAGGATCTTGTACCCCAAAAATGGGCACATTCCGAGCTTGAAAATGGGCTAAATCAGCCCAAGCAATTTTAAAAAATAGCAAGCACAAAAAGAGGGTTTAGGAAGCCCCTTTAGGGAAACATATACCTCAAAATGATGATCTTCACGCTTTCCCAAGCACTCCAATGTGTAGCCACGATCCACACAAGACTCTAGCACTTGGAATCACTCAATTTGGAGCTCCCAAAATCGCCAAAAGAGTGAATGGGGGCGGGCTAAGTCGCAACTGGTCTTTAATTAAAAGTCCAGTCGAACCAACACATCGCGATCGCGATCGCGATCGCGAAGATTGAGACTTGCGTTCGTGGCCCACACACACACACATCATAGCGACCGCAGTGAGGCGCCTCGCGAACATGAAGGCCAAGGCTGCCAGCCATTCGTAAACGTGGCACAAAGCCTCACGAACACGAAGTCCAACACATTGGCTATCACGAACGCGGCCCTCCGCCCTAGGGAACACGAAGAACAGAATGGGCTGCACCATCAGATGTTGTACCAGCAAAATGGGCTAAGTTCTCGAAACCTCGAACAAACCCTTGGAATTCATTCAGAGTCCAAACGACACAAACTAAAAGTGCAAACAACTTGTCAACGATATTCCAGACTCAACAGAATCAATGAAACAACCAACTGAGGTCGTTTCGTTAAAATGTTGACCAAAGTCAACACTTTACAAAGAAGGACAACCAAAATGCCAAAAGCTAGAAACTCATCCCAATGCCTTTCAGAATCGAACTAAAGGTCGTTTTAGAACAAACTCGGCATTTCGGAGCTAACCGCGCTGATAGAATTCAATTCCGAGTGCGTTTACCAATAAAGTTGACCAAGGTTAAACTTTAGGAAAAACTCTAAAACTAAAACGCCTAATCGCACCAACTCCAAACGGAAGCCCCAACACCCAAACCAATCATCCCACTAGACCGAAAAGACTCTTCTAGAGCTGATGGAACTGATGAAATTTCGTTCTGACGTCAAAATCATAAGATGTTGACTAAAGTCAACTCTTTCAAGCTTAAGGCCTCCAAACTCAAAAACTCACACCAAACTCAACCAATAAACCTGACGACCGAACTATTAGTTCCAGGAAGTCATAAATGACCTAGGGCCGCTACAGGAAGGCTCTAAACGCTGAAAGATTGGTAAAAAGCATAAATGATCTGGAGGGTCATTATAATATCCACTACTAAAATGACTTTTGTCCTCAATAATCAAGGAACAGGAAAAGTCATAGGGCTAAAAAGATGAGGGTATAGGGCATGCACGCTCCATCAGACCTATAGGTACCCTCTCGGGTTGGGCAACGCCAACTCGGAACTCAGGCCAAGTGGAAATTCTCAAATTCACCTCATCGCTCCAAAAACTCAAACCAACAGCCAACCAACTCCTTCCTTTGATACTGACTCCCATCCTTCCACACCCAACTCAACTGAATGCAATCGACTAATCTGAAAAGAACCAATACCACACAAATACCACAAAATGAAGTGACTAACCAACAAGAGGGAATGCTAAATAGCACAAAAGTTACATTCTCAACTGAATACTCCAAACCCAACACCTCTAGCCATCAGAGATATTCCTCACATCCTGAACCATACTAACATCAACAAGACAAGAAAGGACATGCACAACCTTAACATCAAGGAGCGATAAAAGTTAGAATAAGTAACTCAGCCCAGGACACCTGCCCAAGGTTCAGTCCCAATGACTCCAAAATCAGTAACCAAAGCCTAAATGCAACCTCTCAAAACTGAATAACTATTCCAAGAGTCGACCAATCCACAGGTGCAACCACACTTAGCCCACTCCAACGCTGATCTCCTACTAATGAATCCCTGGAACAACTTAAGCAAATGCGACAATTTAAGCCAACTACGATAGAGACTGATGCCACGAAACCACGAACCACATACTGAGTACAATTATGAGCAAACCACCCTAAACCGAGGGAAAGCTGAGTCAGTAGATAGAGGATAAGCATAACCAACCTATCAAGAATAACACAACAAAATTGAACCACCGTAAACCATCCACCATGGTAAAAATAAACCTCGCATCCAGAAATAAGTGTACAAAGTTGACCCATGAATTACCTTGACTCTATCCTGAAGATGAGCCTTTCTGCAGATTCCCAACCTCTAGCAAAGCAGAAGTGCAGAAGCTATTATGTACGCCACCACATGAAACTCTTATCAAAAGTCTGACCTCTTGAATCATCGACACCACCTTTGTAGAACTCCAGCAAAAAAAAGGAATCAAACAAGGAACAAGGATCACAATAACAGAAAGTAGTCATGCTTGTCGTGCAGATATGACTATAACCCAAAACCCGAACAATGATAGCTAAACATCGAGAAGCCAATGAATGAAACCAGTACCCCAAAAGCTGGCCGGGTGAATCAATAATCAATGAGGTAGATGCCCTTGCTCAAAAGTTACTCCCTTTCAACTTGCAGCCAATAGAATTTAATTGTATTTCTCTAAAAGTCCTATGAACCCTACACAAAACCTTCCATAGGACAACTTTGGCTAAGTCATCGCCATACTTAGAACCTTCTGAGACTATTCCACTTCCAACCTCACCAACTCAAACACAACCATTTGGCACCACAACATCGAAAGATTCAAACGCCGGCTGAACCATAAATTTGAAATACCAAACCAGCCAAAAAGCACACAGCAGAAGACAAACTGAGCAAAACTCCACCCCGATACCAAAGAACTTAGAGCCGAATCTAGAAAAGGGGAAAGAACCGATACAAGGGATTCGAGCCAAAACCACTAAAGAGGATACCTCCTATCATACCACTCTCTTAGCAGACAATTTCATACCAACAGATCAGAGCACAACGAGTGACAAAGGCAATCATCTAAGTAAAGCAAAGTGGGAAAGCATAAAAAAGAACCAACCGCGACCAAGATAATTAAACATAAAGGCACAAGATACTAACCCACCACTGAATCAAGCATAAAAACAAAGACAACACGATCCACTACTAAAAGAAATCATCTACGGGGATAAGCATAGACACATAACACCCAAAACGGGATTTCACAGCAATTAACAACTAGACCGCAAGGCATATAGGCATGTATGGCCATGAAAAACCCAAATCCGCACAACAAAGCAATCAAGGGAAACAGAAAAATAGGGTCACACAAATACTCACGAAACCTAGAACCTCGGCATGTGGCCTACTTGTAGAAGCACCACTCCTAGTTAGCTGAACAGAGGCTCGGGGGCCTGAACCTATTGAGCCTTTCACCGGTGATATGTAACTGTAGGGCACTCCCTAGAAAAATGCCCGAACTCTCTAACATGTATAACACCTCTTTCCAATGACAACTTGCTGAGATGACCCGGCTGAACCAGAATGCTCCGAATGCGCACCTTGAGAAGTATGTTATGAACTCTGCCCACCGTGGGTAATATAACCTGCCACAGAACCACATGGAACCTGAGGTGTTCCCGCCATGGGTCCAGTAGGTCAAGAGTGAGGATGACCTGCACTGAGAGGATATCTACCTCCGGCTGAGATCTAATCACAACGTTGCTGATGGCGGGACCTCTTACCCCTACCAGAGTAAGTCTCAATGCACTCCTGCTCCATGGACCTCCCATAACTAACCACCTAGGTAAAAGTAGACCTAGCTGCTATCGAATGCTCTGATGCTAGACAGAGTGGCGAGGTCAAACTTTCAATAAATCGCTTAGTCATGTCTTGTCCGGTAATAGATAATGACAAAGCATGTGTGCTCCACTTGAGAAACTCGGTCGCATACTTCAAAATTGATAAGGAACCCTACCGGCAACCAACAAACTCAAATCTAGCCTATGAATCACTCGCTGAACGAAGAGCCTCACAAGTCAGCAATATACCTTCGAAGAGACCCGAAACTACCAACACTGAATCTCGGGGAGTCAAGACGGCCACTAACTTTGTCGGAACTGAGTCTGCCCCCAGACCCTCTAGCCGCTACTGAACATCTCTGGCATCCTGACCAGACATCAAGACACTGGTGGTATGAGTCGACGTCCTATCTACTTCTATCGAACACCTCGTGCTAAAAGTCTAAGAGAGAGTAGATTCAAATGAAGTATTTAGAGGCTGACCAAACAGTTACACACGACAAGGAATCAAGAATGGAATTTCCTAAGAATGCCCTATAGCCACTTGAAGATAGGATACAGACGTCTCCGTACCGATCCGCAGGACTCTACTAGATACTTGCTCTAATACCGACGACTTCGGTGAACCAATAGCTCTATTACCAATTTGTCACGACCCAAAAATTTAGGTTATGATGGCACTTACTACTCCCCACCAGCAGGTAAATCGAATCCATAGCATGGAACTAGAAGTAACAGGCTATGACACGAAAACGAATTGTAGAAGAAAAATAATAATAAGAAGAAGCAAAGAGAAAAAAAGAGAATTAATCAATACAAAACCAACCCAAGATCTGGTATCAGCGGTATTTGAGCAACAATCCAAAACAAGAGTAAAAATATGATAAAATAATATAGAACTGTCTCCAAAAATAAGATAAAGACAAGTCCTAGATAATACAGAGGGAGAGAGGCAACTCCGGACGCCAGGAGCTCACTAAGTCTTTGAATCCCAAAGCTGCTCTGCACAAGAACCAAATCAACAGTGAGAACTTGTACTATGATCTGTATGGTGTAGAAGTGTAGTATAAGTACCAACAAGTGGCACTCAGTAGGCATAGGCCGATTGAGCTTCGAAGATAACATAAGCATAAACAACATGTAAGAAAAGAGCATATATCACAGATAGCTAAGGGACAATATGAATAATACAATAAGAAACAAATTGAAATAGGGAACAGAGAGTAAAGAAAACAGATAAGGAAAAATAGATAAAGGAAATAAGGGACGAACCTGGATGTGCTAGCCCATAAACCTAAAGACGATGAAACTCCACTAAGGGAGGCAACTAACCCAAGGTATACTAATAGAGACACTCACGGATGACATATAAAATTCAAGGAGAAATACCCTAAACTGAACCTGCACAAAACCATCAAATAGAGGGGAAACAAGGGCAATATCTACCTTCAAACAAAGACCACCCTTCATACTACCACAAGTAAACAAATAGTCAAACAATAACCTTACAGAGCCCCTATGCACCCAGAAGGTACACAACAACAGACTAAGCTCGTATGGCCCCCATATGACCAACATGTACAAACAATAATTAATTATGTGGGTGATAGGCAGTGCATGATGAATGTGACTTATGCAACGAAAACTAGTAGAACATTTAGTACCACCTGCCAAGGTATATACACTTGCCCCTCATTCCCAGGCAGTGAGGTAGGACCCATGCGCACCTCCCTCTTTCAATTCAATGGATCACACAGACAAAGGAATTCATGGGGAACTCGGGAATGCCCATATATACCTGTCTGGTCCCGACCCACAACTTCCCGCTCCGTTAGTGTGACTAGAGATAATCATCATCATAACCTCAATAGTAATAAAGGGTCGGCTACTCTTCAAATGGTTAAGTAAAAAGGAGTGCATCCCAGATGCCTTGAAATCTGTATAAATGAGCGCATCCCAGATGTCTCAAAATATGTATAAATGAGCGCATAAAAAATGCTTCAATATCTGTATAAATGAGCGCATCCCAGATACGTCAAAATCTCAAGTCCATTTGGATTCAAAGGGTGGAAATTTTTTTATCTTTTTCTGGGTTCTGGTGCCAGAGACGGAGGCCACCTAAGAATCGTAGATAGACAAAAAGACCGTAGGTGGGAAACGTAGTCGGCTCACTGAAATCCTATAAGATGTCAAGTTTCAAAACCCCAACGACGGCTCGTCACGACGGCCCGTCGTCCAAAATATGAGTCATAGGTAGGGTTCGTTGGTGAGACCTATAGTTAGTTAAATTTTCAGAGCCTAGAGTCTAACCTACGATGGCCATGTACGGGACGTAGGTTGACCCAAGAGCCTTAAAAAGGATCCGTTGTTGTAGGGCCCAAAAATGACAGTCTTTGAACCTACCTACGGAAGGACAGGATGGGTTGTAGGTCTGACCTACGGACTGTAGGTCCAGCCGTAGGTAGGGGCCTGACAGTTATTTTAAAGGGGTCTTTTGGTCTTTTCACCCAATGACTTATTTACTAATTTAAGTCGGTTCCCCTCTTTCCCTAGCACTATATAAGCCTATTCAATCCTAAAATCTACCCTTTTCCAACCACTTTACAAAATTCCCCAAGCCCTCCTCTCTTAAATATTTCTCTCTCTAAAAGTTGGAGGAAGAAGAAGAAGAAGGGGGCAACCTATGGTTCAAGAAATCAAGCTTTATTCATCAATTGATTAAGGAATTGAGATCCTAAGGTATGATAGTGTTCATCCATGGAGCCCTTTCCTCCATGGAATCCCTAAATTCTTCAATTTTCAAGTTAAAAGTTCTCAATTGAATTAGGGGTTTTCTTCCATGTCATGGGTTCTTTGCAAAGATGATTTAATTGATTGATTTATGAATTATAAAGCATGAATTGAGTTGAATTCCATGCCCATGAACCCATGTCAATTTCCCCCAATTTCGAAATCTATGCTTTGTTGGTGGGTTGAATTATGAAGTGAAGAACTATATGAAATTTCTATGAATCCATGCATGAAATATGATTTCTAAGCTAAGTCTTTTTATGATGAGATTATGAATGACCTAAGGATGGCATTATGAAAGTAAGCATGTTCAATCAAAAACTATGATTTTCCTCTATTATGTGGGTTCCTTCAATTATGGATAAATTGTCTTGTTTATGGTTTTCTAAGTATGAGTTTGCATTGAATTGCATGATTTGAGAGGAATTCTCATGAACCCATAAGAACTTTATGAGTTGTAAGTTATGAGCATGATGAACTATGTAAAGATGAAGTTTTATGAAATCATGCATGTCTCTCATGAAGTTAATGATGAATTAAGGGTGCTTTGAGATTGAAGTACCAAAGTTATGATATGTTGAGTTGTGAAAGTAATTATCATATATTACTCAACCTATGAATGTGAAAGGTTTTCTCACATGTAATGGTTCATAACTTGTTGAAAGGTTTGCTCAACTAAAATTGAATCAATGATTAAGGAGTTATTCTAATGAAGGAACAAGAGGCGATCACCCATGTTCCCTAATGTAGACAAGAGGCGACTACCCATGTCTACTTATGATAATAGAACTATGTCTAATCCGTGGGAATTATGCTTAGCACCGAGTGGACAAGTGGCGATTACCCATTGTGCATAAACTATGTGCCACCATAGGATAATGTTCTATGATAGACACTAGCTAGTGGATCCACGTAATATATATGTTAAATAAAGGGCCCTACCTTGGAAAGTAGGATGGCCCTATCGGTGTGGGGTTATACACTGGATTCCATGTTCATAGCTCTCATGGTCTTATATGTCGGTTAACGCTACTTCCCACAATAATGAACTAATGTGCTTCTATGATGTTCCTTAAGTAAAGTAAAGATGTTTAGGTTGCTTTGACCATGGTTTACGTTACATGCTTCTTGACTTTTTATCATGTTTTAGCTTGGTCATTGCATGTCATGAAAATGTCCCGTTTCATCATGTTTTAATAGATTTTATGCATTTCTATCATACTTGGTACTTGATTGTACTAACGCATACTCTTCCCTACTTTGACTTGCTGATGTATGGTCTGGAAATTCACCATCCACTCGTGGCTAGAGCTTAGTAGAAGAATTGTGAAGACTTGGTGAGTCCTCATCCATTCGAGGACATAGCCTAGTTGTTTCTTACTTTCATGTTCTTTCATTTTTGCATTATATTGGGTTACGTCCCAAACCTTATTTTCCATTCTTATGTTAGATTGACTTTGAGACATGAGATGTAGACTTCCGCTATTTGCTTAAAAGCATTGATATGACATTGTCTTCTGAACTTTTAATTATCTATGATCTTGTATGTATGTATGCTAAGTTGCTTGTATGAGGCCTTTCGGGTCTTTTACGCCATGTCACATCTAGGGGATACCTTGGGTCGTGACAAACTTGGTATTCAAGGCTTAAGGTTTTAGAAAGATCCTAGGATGTCTCATAAGCCGCGTCAAGTAGAGTCTTGTTCATGAGTGTGAAGTGCGCCACATTTCTAAATGAGAGGCTATAAGACGTTTAAGAAAACTTCTTTCATTACTCTCAAGTCGTGCCATAGAGTTTAACTCTATACTTCTCTCTCCTAATCCCTATCCTATGCATTTTAGGATATGGAGACCCGAAGAGCTTATGCTAGAAGAAATTTGGGAGAGAATGCGGATCAACAAGCTCCTCCTCAAGCTCCTTAAGTTCCGGCCGACCCTTTGGCCAAAAAAGTGACTAATCCAGAGTTTAGGGCTGCTTTCAAGTGTTGGCTCAAGTCGTGACGGCTCAAGCCAATAGAGAGGTTGTGGCTCCTGTGAACCCAAATGTGGGTACGGCGGCATCAAGGGTGAGAGACTTCACTAGGATGAACCCTTTGGAATTTCATGGTTCTAAGGTTGAGGAAGATCCTCAAGAGTTCATCGATGAGGTGTACAAGGTGCTAATGATCATGGGTGTGACGTCGGAGGAAAAGGCGGAGTTGGCCGCTTATCAACTTAAGGGTGTTGTTCAAGTTTGGTTCAACCAATGGAAGAGTGAGAGGGCGGTTAATGAGGATCATCTTGATTGGGAGAAATTCAAGGTTGCTTTTCTTGATAGGTTCTTTCCCCTTGAGATGAGGGAGGCAAGGGTTCTTGAGTTTATCAACCTTCGTCAAGGAAACATGAGTGTGAAAGAGTATGCCTTGAATTTCACACAATTGTCTCGATATGCTCCTTCCATGGTTGTCGATCGTAGGGCAAGAATGAGTAAGTTTGTTTCGGGAGTGTTCGAAATGGTGGTTAAAGAGTGCCGTACCGCCATTCTTGTCAATGATATGGATATTTCTCGTCTCATGGTGTATGCTCAACAAATAGAAGAGGAGAAACTCAAGGAAAGGTTTAGAGAGGCAAAGAGGGCTAGGACCGGTGATGGTAATTTTTCACACTCAAGGCCTGATGGACATGGTTATTCTAGATTTCGACAAAATTTCTCCGGTCAAGGTTCCTTCAATGCTCCTCCTAAGTCCAATAAGGATAGGGTGCCCAACCCTAAGCCTCAATGCGAGAATGGTGGTGGTTTTTCATCAACTACTTGTGCTAAGTGTGGGAAGAAGCATGAGGGTACATGTCTAGCCGGTTCTAATGCATGTTTTGGTTATGGCAAGATGGATCACAAGATAAGGGATTGTCCCTTAGTGGCTAAAAATGAAGGGGATAACCGTCGACGAACTAAACCTCAAAATCCATCAAGTTCTAGTGGAAATCAGAAGCAAAACCGATTCTATGTACTTCAGGCTCGTCAAGAGCAAGAGGGTTCTCCTGATGTGGTTACTGGTATGTTGAAAGCCTTGCACTTTGATGTTTATGCTTTGCTTGATCCCGGTGCTACTTTGTATTTTGTGATGCCATATGTGGCTATGAGGTTTGATGTTATTCCGAATGTATTGTTAGATCATTTTCATGTCTCTACTCCGATTGGTGAATCTGTTGTGGCTAAGAGAGTCTATAGAAATTGCCCCGTTTCTTTATCTCATAGAGTCACTCATGTTGATCTTGTAGAGCTAGATATGTTAGATTTTGATGTCATTCTTGGAATGGATTGGTTTTGCATTCTTGTTATGCTTCTATTGATTATAGGACCCGAATGGTCAAGTTTCAATTCCCAAATAAGACTACCCTAGAGTGGGAGGGGGAAAATTCTATGCTTAAGGGTCAATTTGTGTCATGTCTTAAAGCTAGAAAGATGATTTCTAAAGGTTGCATATACCATCTTGTTAGGGTGAGGGGTATGGATTCCGAAACCCTTACTCTTGAGTTGGTCCCCATTGTTAATGAGTTTTTGGAAGTGTTTCCCGATGATTTACCCGGTATTCCTCCCGAAAGGGAAATAGACTTCGGTATTGACATTCTCCCGGATATGCAACCTATCTCTATTCCTCCATATAGAATGGCTCCGGCGGAACTTAAGGAACTGAAAGAGCAATTGAAAGACTTGTTGGATAAGGGCTTCATCTGACCAAGTATTTCTACATGGGGTGCTCCGGTCTTGTTTGTAAGGAAGAAAGACGATTCACTTCATATGTGCATTGACTACCGCCAATTGAACAAGGTTACCATTAAGAATAAGTATCATCTTCCAAGGATAGATGACTTGTTTGATCAACTGCAAGGGGCTAGTTACTTCTCTAAGATCGACCTTCATTCGGGTTATCACCAATTGAGGGTGAAAGATGATGATATTTCGAAAACGGCTTTCCGGACTAGATATGACCATTATGAATTCCTAGTGATGTCGTTTGGATTGACAAATGCTATGGCCGCATTTATGGAATTGATGAATAGGGTGTTTAGGCAATATCTTAACATGTTTGTGATTGTGTTCATAGATGATATCTTGATTTACTCAAGGAGTGAGGATGAGCATGCCGATCATTTAAGGATTGTGTTGCAAGTCCTCGAGAACCAACAACTCTTTGCGAAGTTTAGTAAATGTGAGTTTTGGCTAAGGTATGTGGCTTTTCTTGGTCACATTGTCTTCGATAAGGGTATTGAGGCAGATCCTAAGAAGACAGATGTGGTTAAGAATTGTCCTACACCTCTATCACCTTCGGATATCCGCAGTTTCTTGGGTTTAGCCAGCTATTATAGGAGGTTTGTTGAAGGGTTTTCTTCGATTGCTTCTCCATTGAAGACTTTGAATCAAAAGAAGGTTAATTTCACTTGGTTCGAAACATGTGAGAAAAGTTTTCAAGAATTGAAAGATAGACTTACCTCGGCTCCGATATTGACTTTGCCGGAAGGGTCCGATGGTTTTGTAGTTTATTGTGATGCCTCAAGAATTGTGCTAGGATGTGTTCTTATGCAAAATGGGAAAGTTATTGCTTATGCTTCAAGGCAACTCAAGATTCATGAAAAGAACTATCCTACTCATGACCTAGAATTAGCGGCGGTTGTGTTTGCTTTAAAGATTTGAGGCATTATCTGTATGGTGCGCATGTTGACATTTTCACCGACCACAAGGGTTTGCAATATGTGTTTAAACAAAAAGATCTGAATCTTCGCCAAAGGAGGTGGCTCAATTGTTAAAAGACTATGACATGAGTGTCCTTTATCACCCCGGTAAGGCTAATGTGGTGGCGGATGCTCTTAGTCGATTGTCTATGGGTAGTGTTTCTCATGTTGAGGATGGTAAGAAAGAGTTAGTTTTTCATGTACATAGATTGGCCCGATTGGGTGTTCGGTTGGTTGATTCCACTAAAGGTGGTGTTATGGTTCACAATGGTTTCAAATCATCCTTTGTGTATGATGTGAAGGCTAAACAAGATCTTGATCCTAATTTGGTCGAGTTGAAGGAAGCGGTGCTCAAAAAGTCCGTTGAGGCTTTCTCCCAAGGGGGAGATAGTGTGCTTCGATATCAAGGTCGTTTGTGTGTTCCCGATGTAGATGACTTAAGAGGATAAATTTTATCGGAAGCCCATAGTTCTCGATATTCCATTCACCCGGGAGCTACAAAAATGTACCGTGATTTGCGGGAGGTCTATTGGTGGAATGGGATGAAGAAGGATATTGTGGAGTTTGTGGCTAAATGTCCTAATTGTCAACAAGTGAAAGTTGAGCATCAAAAGCCGATATGTTTGACCCAAGATATTAGTATTCCTACTTGGAAGTGGGAAGATGTGAATATGGACTTTATTGTTGGTTTACCACGTATCCGGTGACAATATGACTCGATTTGGGTTATTGTGGATCGTATGACGAAATCAACCCATTTCATTGTCATCAAGGTTTCTTATTCAGCGGAGGATTATGCTTAGTTGTACTTGAGGGAAATGGTTAGGTTGCATGGAGTGCCTTTATCCATTATCCCCGATCGTTGTGCCCAATTTACTTCTCAATTTTGGAAATCTTTCTAAAAGGGTCTTGGTACTTGTGCTAAGCCTAGTACATCCTTTCATCCCCAAACCGATGGGCAAGCAAGCGTACTATCCAAACTTTGGAAGATATGTTGAGAGCTTGTGTAATTGATTTCAAGGGTAATTGGGATGATCATTTGCCTTTGATTGAGTTTGCTTATAATATTAGCTACCATTCTAGTATTGGAATGGCTCCGTTTGAGGCTCTCTATGGTAGGAGGTTTAGATCTCCTATAGGTTGGTTTGAAGTTGGTGAAGTTGCTTTGATAGGTCCCGACTTGGTACATGAGGCTATGGAGAAAGTTCGGCTTATTAGAGAAAGGTTGAAAATGGCTCAAAATCGACAAAAGTCCTATGCCGATGTTAGAAGGAGAGATTTGGAATTTGATGTTGATGATTGGGTTTACTTGAAAATTTTGCCTATGAAGGGTGTAATGAGATTCGGGAAGAAAGGGAAGCTTAGTCCCCGTTGTGTAGGCCCATATCAAATTTTGAGACGTGTTGGTAAGGTTTCTTATGAACTTGACTTGGCCCAATGATTTGGCATCGGTGCACCTAGTTTTCCATGTCTCATTGTTGAAGAAATGTGTTGGTGATCCGACATCTATAGTGCCATTAGAGGATCTTAGCATAAAGTATAGTCTTTCCTATGAAGAAGTTCCGATTGAGAAGACCAGCAAGTCCGAAAGTTAAGAAATAAAGAAGTTGCTTCCGTGAAAGTTCTTTGGAGGAATCAATTAGTTGAGGGTGCTACTTGGGAGGCCGAGGCCGATATGATGTCCCGGTATCCTCATCTCTTTCCTACTCTAGTTCCTCATGGTTCACTTTTTTGGTCTCATGTGTCTTAATTATTTCCATGATTCCTTGATTATGCATGTTCATGAAGAGTCTAATGTTGTGAAAATGAGCTAGCTTGATTGATTTATCCATGATTATGTGCATTAAGTATGAGTAGCATAAAGTCTTCATGAAATTATGTGTTGAACATGCTTTAGCTTGGAGTTGATGTTTCCTCCTCGGATATGCGCATTTATGTGATTGTATTCTAGGTTGGGTTGTTAGCTCTTGTTTCTTACCCTCCTTATGATGTCTTGATTCTCATTCGAGGATGAATGTTCCCAAGGGGGAGATAATGTAATACCCCGGATTCAAAGGGTTGAAATTTTTTTATCTTTTTCTAGGCTCTGGTGCCAGTGACGGAGGCCACCTATGAACGGTAGATAGACAGACGGACCGTAGGTGGGAACTGTAGTCGGCCTACTAAAATCCTGTAAGTTGTCAAGTTTCAGAACCCCAAAAAGGCTTGCCAAGACAGCCCGCCTTCCAATATACGAGTCGTAGGTAGGGTTCGTTGGTGAGACCTATAGTTAGTAAAATTTTCAGAGCCTAGAGTCTAACCTACGATGGCCATGTATGGGCCGTAGGTCGACCCACGAGCCGTACAAATGATCCGTCGTTACAAGGCCCAAAAATGACAGTCTCTGAACCTACCTACGAAAGGACAGGACGGGTCGTAGGTCCCGCCGTAGGTAGGGGCCTGACAGTCATTTTAAAGGGGTCTTTTTGTCTTTCCACCCAATGACTTATTTACTAACTTAAGTCGGTTCCTCTCTTTCCGTAGCACTATATAAGCCTATTCAATCCTAAAATCTACCCTTTTCCAACCACTTTACAAAATTCCCCAAACCCTCCTCTCTCAAATATTTCTCTCTCTAAAAGTTGGAAGAAGAAGAAGAAGAGAGCAAGTTAGGGTTCAAGAAATCAAGCTTTCTTCATCTATTGCTTAAGGAATTGAGATCCTAAGGTATGATAGTGTTCATCCATGGAGCTCTTTCCTCCATGGAATCCCTAAATTCTTCAATTTTCAAGTTAGAAGTTCTCAATTGAATTAGGGGTTTTCTTCCATGTCATGGGTTCCTTGCAAAGATGATTTAATTGATTGATTTATGAACTATGAAGCATGAATTGAGTTTAATTCCATGAATTTGGATGAATCCCATGAACCCATGCCAATTTCCCCCAATTTCGAAATCTATTCTTAGTTGGTGGGTTGAATTATGAAGTGATGAACTATATGAAATTTCTATGAATCCATGCATGAAATATGATTTCTAAGCTAAGGCTTTTTATAATGAGATTATGAATGACCTAAGGATGGTTTTATGAAAGTAAGGATGTTCAATCAAAAACTATGATTTTCCTCTAATATGTGGGATCCTTCAATTATGGATAAATTACCTTGTTTATGGTTTTCTAAGTACGAGATTGCATTGAATTGCATGATTTGAGAGGAATTCTCATGAACTCTATGAGTTGAAAGTTATGAGCATGATGAACTATGTAAAGATGAAGTTTTATGAAATCATGCATGTCTCTCATGAAGTTAATGATGAATTAAGGGTGCTTTGAGATTGAAGTACCAAAGTTATGATATGTTGATGTTGTTGTTGAGTTGTGAAAGTAATTATCATATATTACTCAACCTATGAATGTGAAAGGTTTTCTCACATGTAATGGTTCATAACTTGTTGAAAGGTTTGCTCAACTAAAATTGAATCAATGATTAAGGAGTTATTCTAATGAAGGAACAAGAGGCGATCACCCATGTTCCCTAATGTAGACAAGAGGCGACTACCCATGTCTACTTATGATAATAGAACTATGTCTAATCCGTGGGAATTATGCTTAGCACCGAGTGGACAAGTGGCGATTACCCATTGTGCATAAACTATGTGCCACCATAGGATAATGTTCTATGATAGACACTAGCTAGTGGATCCACGTAATATATATGTTACATAAAGGGTCCTACCTTGGAAAGTAGGATGGCCCTATCGGTGTGGGGTTATACACTGGATTCCATGTTCATAGCTCTCATGGTCTTATATGTCGGTTAACGCTACTTCCCACAATAATGAACTAATGTGCTTCTATGATGTTCCTTGAGTAAAGTAAAGATGTTTAGGTTGCTTTGACCATGGTTTACGTTACATGCTTCTTGACTTCTTATCATATTTTAGCTTGGCCATTGCATGTCATGAAAATGTCTCGTTTTAGCATGTTTTAAAGGATTTTATGCATTTCTATTATACTTGGTACTTGATTGTACTAACGCATACTCTTCCCTACATTGACTTGTTGATGTAGGGTCTGGCGATTCACCATCCACTCATGGCTAGAGCTTAGTAGAAGAATTGTGAAGACTTGGGAGTCCTCATCCATTCGAGGACATAGCCTAGTTGTTTCTTACTTTCATGTTCTTTCATTTTGGCATTGTATTGTATTACGTACCAAACCTTATTTTCCATTCCTATGTTAGATTGGCTTTGAGACAAGAGATGTAGACTTCCGCTATTTGCTTAAAAGTTTTGATATGACATTGTCTTTTGAACTCTTAATTCTTTATGATCTTGTATGTATGTATGCTAAGTGGCTATTATGATGCCTTTAGGGGTCTTGTACGCCATGTCACGTCTAGGGGGTACCTTGGGTCGTGACAGTAGTAAACGTAGTAAGATTCCCATAAAAGATTTGTTTAAAAAGATAAATCGGTCAAAAGCCTTATTTTCTCAACAAGTATGCTAAGAACCAATGCATGCCCCAGGTTTTACTACAAGTCACCAGTATGAGAAAACCAATGCAACGCATTCCATCACCAGCATCCAAACAACACACTCATAATCACAAATAGGATAAATATCAATCATCTCACTCCTAGAGTACATGAACTAACCTGGGATCAAGCTGGTCCTCGACCAAGGCCTCGGCCCCAAAACACCTCAACCAACTCAACAATGGTAACAAGAGAAGAAATAGCTCTAGAAAAGCAGTGAAAAGGATCATAAAGAATCAACAAATTGAAGGAGCACACAAGAATCACCTCCTCCACCCGAAGGTACCACCAAAAAGAGGGTATAAGCACAACCAACTCCATCCTACGACAATAATAAGCAACGAAGGAACCAAAGGATAAGGGCCTCATCACAATAACGAGTCTAACCCAAATTAGACCTCACAAAACAACACAACCTCCTGGTCCCCGCTCTAGCGAATGGAACAAACCCAAAGAAATATCCATAAGAAGAACCCACAAAGACTGAGATTAGACCAAAAGCCCATTCTAAGGTATTAATCACACCGAGTACTATAAATATTGGAATAACAACCCCCAAAAGATTAACATCACTAAACTAAGGTAAAAGCAAGGAATCTCCACCTTAAACTAAGGATTTCACTATTCTAAGCTAGTCCAAGGCTCAAGTGGGAAACAAGAATTAAGGATATGGGAGATAATATTAAATCCGATACACAAAATCCCAAATCACATAAAATAAATGTTAAACATCATCTAAGAAAGCTCAATCAAAGAATATGTAGATCGTAGCCTACCTTGAAGCTGAACATGCACGCTCCGAAACCGCGGAACCGAAGCTATCCACCTCTAAAATTGCTTCGAAACATCACCACGCTAACAAAATATTAATCACCGCGTCAATACGGACGTTTAGACACAAAAATTCCAACAATCGGAGATGGATCCAAAAATTAAGCCAAAACGAAACCCGCACTGGAAATTCCAAAATTGACTCCGTCAAAAGGTCTCAAATATCCCAAGGAACTTGTGCCCCAAAAAAGGGCACATTCCGAGCTTGGAAATGGGCTAAATCAACCCAAGCAATTTAAAACAACAACAAGCACAAAAAGAGGGTTTGGGCAGCCCCTTTGGAGTGAAATATACCTCAAAACAATGATCTTCATGCTTCCCCAAGCACTCCAATGCGTAGCCACGATCCACAAGAAACTCTAGCACTTAGAATCACTCAATTTGGAGATCCCTAGCTCTCAAACTTGCCAAAAGAGTGAATGGGGTGGGCAGAGTTACGACTAGTCTTTAATTAAAAGACCGGTCCAACCAACACATCATGATCTCGAAGATTGACACTCGCGATCGGGGCCCACACACGTGTACATCATCGCTACTGCGGTGAGGCAACTCGCGAACGCGAAGGCCAAGACTGCCAACCCTTCACGAACGCGGCACAAAGCCTCGCGAACACGAAGGCCAACACATTGGCTATCGCGAATGCGGCCCTCCTTCCTCGCGAACGCGAAGAACATAATGGGCTGCACCAGCAAAATGGTCCAAGTGCCCAAAACCTCGAACAAGCCCTCGAAATTCATTCGAAGTCCAAACGACGCAAACCAAAAGTGCAAACCACTTTAAAATGACATTTTGGACTCAATGGAATTGACGAAATAACCAACCGAGGTTGTTTCATTAAAATTCTGACCAAAGTCAACACTTTACAAAGGACAACAGAAACGCCAAAAGCTAGAAACCCATCCTGATGCCTTTGGGAACCGAACTAAAGCTCGTTCTAGGCCAAACTCAGCATTATGGAGTTAACCATGCTAATGATATTTGATTTCGAGTGTGTTTCCCCATAAATTTGACCAAAATCAAACTTTAGGCAAAACTATAAAACTAAAATGCCTAATCACACCAACTCCAAACGAAAGCCCCAACACCCAAACCGATCATTCCCTTGGAACAAAAAACCCTTCTGGAGCTAATGGAACTGATGGAATTCCGTTCCGACATCAAAATCTCTAGATGTTGACTAAAGTCAACTCTTTTAAGCTTAAGGCCTCTAAACTCAACCAAACGACCCGACAACCGAACTATCAGTCCCAGCAAGTCATAAATGACCTAGGGCCGCTATAGGAAGGCCTTAAACGCTGAAAAGATTGGAAAAAGCATAAATGACCTGGAGGGTCATTACATTGCCCCCCCCCCCACTTCCCCTCACCATTTACCCACCCTCATCTGCACACCCTTATACTACCTCCTAAAAGAACACATGCACGGACTACAAAAAACTATTTAAAAAATCACTACATACAACCTACACACATATGAAGCAAGAAAAAGAAAAAAATCCACTCACCCTTAAATATAACAACACCTCTGTACACTTTGAAAAAAAAGAACTCACATATCCCTAGACTAGAAAAACAATACAACACACCCAAAATGTAGGCAGCAACCCCAAACAATCACACTACCTTACCAGAAACAAAACAACACAAAAAATACTCTCAGAGAACAAGAAACCCACGCACAAAACAAAAAAAATAACACACGCGCAACTAGAAAAAATAAAGATTGAGTTCGAGGTTTGCTCTAGTGGTTTCGAATTTGTGATTTTTGATTATGGTATTTTCCTCTCATGAATTAATTTTCACAAAAGGTAACACTTTATCTTCATTGTATGGTTTGATTTTATAAAAATATAAGATGTAATTTCAATGTTGTGAAGTTGGTCGAATTGTATGTACATTTAATTTTGATATTATAATGTTGAAATATATTTGTTTAAATCTTACATATCGCTAAACAATGAGAATTTTTAGAATGTTAAAACTATTTATTCTAATATTTATTGAAATATTTTTAATGTAGTATATTGACAACTATTATAAGAATAATTCATTGTATGATTAGAAAATATTTTTCTATTATTTGTTAGTTTATGTAAAAGTAATAAAAAAAATTGTTTCAATTAAGAATATGGTTAGACATATCTTTTTTTGAAACACTTAAAAAATATTCAAGGATGCAGTTACGCATCTTGACCAAATTATTTTTAATGATTAACTTTCATTAATTCAAACCAAGGCGTGTAGATAAAAAATTATTAGGTGCAATGCACTCGTGCAAAGAAGACAGTTATGCCTCTAAGCAGCTGTATGTCAAGACCAAGAATACGGTGACGCATTTAGGTTGAGACCAATAAAAGTTCAACAATTGAAAATGTGAGCAAATTGTGGCCTGTAATAATATATCTAAAAAATAATTTAAAATAAATACAAGTCGATAAAAGCGACTATGCTAGAACCACGGGACTCGAGGGGTGCCTCATGCCTTCCCCTCGATCAACAGAATTCCTTACCTAAATTTCTAATTCGTAGACCAATTAAAATAAGAGCCATTTCGTTTTGATTAGGGACAAAAAAAAGATGGCTTGGAACACCATAACTCAATTTCAAGTGGCGACTCTGAAATAAATAAAAATAATCCTTATTCAATACCTTCACTTAAATGGGAAAAACTCTTTTTCTTCAATACTTTCATTTGGAAAAATAGGGGTGTGACACTAATTATAATACACTTAAGGCTTACGTAGGCGACATAAATGGGGTGTTCAAACTGACATGATTGTGTGCTATGTAGCAGGAACTTGAGATGATTAAGCACCTTTTCTTTAAGTGTTGATTTACTGCTATCATTTGGTCTCAAGTTCTAAGATGCCTAAGGGTGTGTCAAATATCTATGGGCTGGTCTTGTGAGGTTAGTTGTGCTATACAAAATGATAGAAGCAATTCTAGTTAAGTTGATATCTTCATTATATTACTAGTAGATTGTATCTACCATTTATGGTTAGAAAGGAACCAACAAGGTAAAGCTTGCACAATTAATAATATTCTAAGAAGGGCTGCTAAAGATACTTATGTTCGAGAAAAAATTATAGAAACTACATGTGATTTTGTAGCTCCTACTTGTAGATTTAAGCTTTTAACAGTTTAAGTATTCAGAGCTTCTAATTGCAATACACCTAAGGCTTATGTAGATGGATGAAATGAGGTGTACAAAGTGACCTAATTGTGTGTTATGTAGAAATAACTTGACACAATTGAGCACCTTTTCTTTAAATGTCGATTTACTGCTATCTTTTGGTCTCAAATTCTAAGATGCCTAAGGGTGTGTCGAATGTCTATGGACTAATCTGTTGGGGTTAGTTGGGTTGTACAAAGTGTTACAAGAAGTCCTACTTAAGCTGCAATTTTCATTATATTACTAGTCGACTACATCTACCATTTATGATTAGAAAGGAATAATCCAGGAAAAGCTTGCACAATTAATAATATTCTAAGAATGGTTGCTCAAGATATTCATGTTCGAGGAGAAATTATAGAAACTAAATATGAACTTGTAGCTCCTACTTACAGATTTAAGCTTTTGAAAGTTCAAGTATTTAGACTTTCTGATCGCAATTCATGTTACTCAAAAAAGATAAGTACATTATCACACAATATACCATTCCTAAGAAGTTTCATATCACCACAAAATCAGTAGCTATAATAGATTGTTAAACACTCATAATTAAAGTTCAAATGATTAGGGCTCGCTTCACTAAGCTAAGAAGCGATAAGGGCAAGCTTCCCTAAAGCGAGAAGTGTGAAGCAAAGCGCACACCTTTTCAACTTTAAAAAATCTTTCAATTCATAAGATCTACTAAATATACATAGATAATAAAACAAAGCACTCAATAGAAATAATACATTAAGAAAATCTTTCAATTCTTAAAAAAAAAATAAAGAAGTGAAAATAGAGACAGAACATCAAAAAGACAGAGACAAAACATAGCATAATAGAGAAAGAAGTGATACAACTTCACTTCACCTCTCACTTTAAGCGACAAAAGCACTTATTTTTAAGAACATTACTACAATTTTCATTATATTACTAGTCGACTACATCTACCATTTATGATTAGAAAGGAATAATCCAGGAAAAGCTTGCACAATTAAGAATATTCTAAGAATGGTTGCTCAAGATATTCATGTTTGAGGAGAAATTACAGAAACTAAATATGAACTTGTAGCTCCTACTTATAGATTTAAGCTTTTGAAAGTTCAAGTATTTAGACTTTCTGATCGCAATTCATGTTACTCAAAAAAGATAAGTACATCAATTTTATAAATAAATTCACACAATATACCATTCCTAAGAAGTTTCATATCATCACAATATCAGTAGCTATAATAGATTGTTAACAACTCATAATTAAAGTTCAAATGATTAGGGCTCGCTTCACTAAGCTGAGAAGTGATAAGGGCAAGCTTCACTAAAGCGAGAAGCGTGAAGCAAAGCGCACACCTTTTCAACTTCAAAAAATCTTTCAATTCATAAGATCTACTAAATATACATTGATAATAAAACAAAGCACTCAATAGAAATAATACATTAAGCAAATCTTTCAATTCTTAAAAAAAAATAAAGAAGTGAAAATAAAGACAGAACATCAAAAAGACATAGACAAAACATAGCATAATAGAGAAAGAAGTGATACAACTTCACTTCACCTCTTGCTTTAAGCGACAAAAGCACTTATTTTTAAGAAGATTACTGCAAGAATTTGCCCTAAATAGTAATAGCATCTGGATAGAAGTGTAGCTAAATAAATCATATACACTTTTCATTAAACAAGTTTGAGTAGCAGAGCTATATTCAAATTTTTCTAGCTCAAACAGAATTTGGTTCCCTTTTTTCAACCCAATAAAATTTCTATTGAATTTTAACACTCAAAAAATATTCTCACTTTTAAATATAATTTTCAGTTCTATTCGCTAGAATGTAACTCAAGTCATTAATTCTTTCCAGCAACTCCATCAAGAAATGAGAAGAAAAAACAGTGAAAAGCTACAGCCAGTAGGTTATAAAAAATTGGTAGCAGCTAGCTCGTGCGATAGAGAAACAGAGAAAAGAAGAAGAAAAGAAGAGAAGAAGAGCTGAAAAGGTTACCTTGCAGTCGCTTGAAAGAGTCTCGCAGCAAGAGAAGTGAAACAAGGGAAAATGTTTGGAAAGAAGTCGAAAAGTTTTTTATTATGAATTTTTCTCAAGAAAAACTAGTTACTGGCAACCTCGTTATAACAGACTAGAGAGATTTTCTCACTTCTGGAACTGAAGTGCTCACTCTTTTACAATAGCCTCGCCTCACTACGAACAGTGATATAGCTTCTCTTCACTTCTCGCTTTAAGCGATAAAGCGCACGCTTATAATGACATTGCTCAAGAGTTTGCTCAAAATAATTTAATAGCAATTGGATAAAAGTTTAGCTAAACTGTCGTGTACATTTTTCCTAAACAAGCTTGAGCAACCAGGTATATTCTAAATTTTCAGATCAAATTGAATTCAATTCCATTTCCTCAACCCCAATGAACCTTTTATTGAATATTAACACTCAAAACATGTTCTCACTTCAAAATATGATTTTCAGTTCTAGCCTCTAGAATGTAACTCAAGTCATAAATTACTTCTAACAGCTCCATCAGAAAGAAGAGAAGAAAAAAAAGATAGAGAAAAATTATAGACTGCAAATTGAAATAAAAATTGTAGCAGTAAGCTCCAGTAGAGAAACAGAGAAAAGAATATGAGAAGAAGAGAAGAAGAAGAAGAATGTAACTCATGTCATAAAGTCTTTCTCATATTTACTTTATGAGGACTTCTAACAAAATTCAACAATGAACAATATATTTTTCAAATTACCAATTACACAACTCATAGAGTTGTTATAAGAGTACTATCACAGACTAAGTACGGAAGTCTCATCAACTCGGCTTGATTTCTAGTTCTTAAACAACTCGACTTCAACAGGGAAACAAGGAAAAGTTCTCAGTTTCTCAACTTAGAGAAACAATCTTAAGAACCAAACAATCATGATAGTTGAATATCTTAACAGCAACCATAGCAAATAGATCAATCAATTGTCCATCAAATTAATAGCAAACATATATCACACAACGCACTTTGTAAATACAAAAAAAGCTATATTTATAGAATCATAAATCACCTCAATTATTTGAGTACATGGAAAGTAGAATGTTTATCCGAGGAAGACACCAACGTGAAAGATAAGATGAATCCTATGAAACCTACAAGAAAACATAAATAAAGAACAAAATTGAGAAACCTTCAAACTTAACATGATTCCCAAAGTCAATTCTTATTCAATTAGTTAATAGAACTTGACCAAAATATTCTGGCAGTGACTATGTCATGGGATCATTTCAATAAGAACATGAATCGACCATTAATTTTTGGATTAAATGCTCAAAAGGATGTATATGAAGAATCTGAAATTGGAAATTTGTATGGAATTAAACCTTGAATTACTTGTGAAGATGAAGATTGTGAAATGGGCAAAGCTACTATGAATAAGACAAAGCTACCACGAATAGGGCAAAGGTGCAGAGCTACCGTGAATCTCTTTTCTTAGCGGATGTGTTGAGATGATAGGCATGGTAGTCGACTTAAGAGGGAATAGGGTTTTTCTTTTAAAATTTTAAAGTTTCTTAGTAATAATTGGAGGGAATAGTTAATTGTAGTAGAAAATTTTGGAGAGAAAAAAAGGATAAAAATTGAGTTCAATTAATAACTTTTACTGGTAAATTATTTTTATTGTCACTAAAAGGATATCTTTTAGCGGCTATTGTTCATTTGTCGCTAATATTTCAGGTTAAAGAATTAATTAGAGGCAAATGATTAATTGCCGCTAAATAATTTCCACTAAAATCCTATTTTGTAGTAGTGGGTGGCTTAGCCTACTTGGTTCACATTAGGGATGTTGGTGCAGAGTCTCCTTCTATAGAGTGTATCCATGTGGTTTCTGAGTTTTCGGAGGTGTTTTCTTCAGATGTTCCTAGCATTCCTCCGGATAGGGATATAGACTTTTGTATTGACTTGAAGCCGGGCACTCATCCATTCTCTATTCCTCCCTATCGCATGGCTCCGGTAGAGCTGAGAGAGCTTAAGACTCAGCTTCATGAATTACTTGATAAGGGGTTTGTTCATCCTAGTGCTTCTCCTTGGGGTGCTCCGGTCTTGTTTGTGAAGAAAAATGATGGTAGTATGAAGATGTATATAGACTACCGACAGTTGAATAAGGTTACCATACGGAATAAGTATTCCTTGCCTCGCATAGATGATTTGTTTGACCAGTTACAGGGTGCATCAGTCTTTTCTAAAACTGATTTGAGGTCAAGCTACCACCAGTTAAAGATTAGGCCAGGGAATATACCTAAGACATCTTTCTGGACCCAGTATAGACACTATGAGTTTTTGGTGATGTCCTTTGGGTTGACTAACGCGCCAGTTGCATTTATGAATTTGATGACTGGGGTGTTTAAGCCATTCTTGGATTCCTTTGTGATTTATTTTTATTGATGACATTTTGATCTAATCCAAGGGAGAGGAGGAACATGAAAACCCTTTTCGTATTGTTCTGGATATCCTGGGGAAGTAGAAATTATATGCTAAATTTTCTAAGTGTGAATTCAGGCTGCGTTTATTTGCTTTTTTGGGCATGTGGTTTCAACAGAAGGGGTGATGGTAGATCCCCAAAAGATTGAGGCAGTCAAGAATTGGGTCTGGTTTAGCTCTGTGATAGAGATGAGAAGTTTTATGGGGGCTTGCTAGTTATTACCACAGGTTTGTGAAGAACTTTACTTCTATTGCTACGCATTTGACCAGGTTGACTCAAAAGGAGGTACTTTTCAAGTGGTCAAATAGATGTGATGAGAGCTTTCAAAAGCTCAAGGATCTTTTGACTACAGCACCCATCTTGACCTTGTCAGTTGAAGGTAAGGATTTCATTATTTATTATGATGCTTCACATTTGGGTTTGTGTGTTGTGTTGATGCAGGATAAAAATATCATAGCTTATGCTTCTAGACTGTTGAAGGTCCAAGAACTACTTCATCCATAACTTGGAGTTGGTGGCGGCGGTGTTTGCTCTCAAGATCTAGTGGCATTATCTATATGGGGTTAAGTGTGAAGTGTTCACTGATCATCACGGCCTTCAGCATGTGTTCACTCAGAAGGATCTGAACTTGAGATAGAGAAGATGTATAGAGTTGCTCAAAGATTGTGATGTGACCATTCAGTATCATCCAGGCAAGGCTAATGTGGTGGCAGACACATTAAGCCGGAAGACAG
Source organism: Solanum appendiculatum (assembly GCA_018342035.1). Taxonomy (NCBI): domain Eukaryota; kingdom Viridiplantae; phylum Streptophyta; class Magnoliopsida; order Solanales; family Solanaceae; genus Solanum; species Solanum appendiculatum. Next base: position 78,179 of record JAGDQO010000606.1, read on the forward strand.
TTAGCATAGGCAGTTTGCCTTACTTGGGGGTGACCAAGCGGCCCTTGGTTAGAAAAATTCATACTTTGGACACACAATTTGTGCAATTGGGTATCTTTGATACTATCCAACATCGAGGTTAGGCCCACTTTCACGGAGAAAATCATCACTAAACAATTTGAAGATGAAGAATTGGCCAAGCTCAAAGGTAAGATGGAATCGAGAGAGACCCAAGATGTCACCCTTGATGTTGAGGGGTGCTCAAGTTTAGAGGGAGGATTTGTGTTCCTCGGTTTGATGACTTGATTCAGAGTGTATTGGCGAAGGCTTATGGTTTGCACTATTCTATCCATCCGGGTGTGACCAAGATGTATAGAGGTTTGAGGCTACTTTATTGGTGGCTTGGGATGAAGAGGGACATTGCAGATTATGTTTTCAAGTGCCAAAATTCCCAATAAGTGAAGTATGAGCATCAAAGACCTGCAGGGTTTCTTCAAAGGAGGACCATTCCCAAATGAAAGTGGGAAATGATAGCCATGAATTTTGTGGTGGGATTACCCAAGTCTTTGGGGAACTACGATTCGATTTTGGTTACTGTTGATAGATTGACTAAATCAGCCCATTTTATTTCAGTTAGAGTAGATTACAATTCCTAACAGTTGGTGAAGATTTATGTCAAGGAGATAGTAAGGCTGCACGACATGCCCCTTTCTATCATTTCAGACCGTGGTACTTAATTTACTTCTAAGTTCTAGGGTAAGTTGCATGAGCCATTGGGAACTCAAAACTCACTTTTAGTACAACTTTTCATCCACTGACATGGACATTTAAAGAGGACTATCCAGGTATTGGAAGACATGTTGAGGGCATGTGTGATTGATTTTGGAGGCCATTGGGATCAGTTTCTACCCTTATGTGAATTATCCTATAATAATAGTTATCACTCCAGCATTGACATGAGACCATTTGAAGTACTTTATGGGAGGGGATACAGGTCTCCCATAGGCTGGTTTGAGACTAGGGAAGTGAAAATTTTAGATGTAATTTGGTTAGGGAAGTTCAGGAAAGGGTGAGGGGGATTCAAGCTAAGTTGTTGGCAGTCCAGAGTAGGCAAAAAGAGCATGCAGATTGCAAGGTAAGATACATGGCTTTTCAGGGTGGTGAACAGGTTTTATTGAAGGTGTCACCTATGAAATGGGTCATTCACTTATGAAAAGGTAATCTTAACGATCCATCGTTATATCAGCCCGTTTGAGGTTCTTGAGGGTGTGGGGCCAGTGACTTATAGGTTTGCACTTCCATCCAACCTGTCTGGGTTCATCTAATATTTCATGCGTCTATGCTAAAGAAATACTATGGGGATGGAGATTAGATCATTAAATGGAGCTCAGTTGTGTTAGACAAGGACTTGCAATATGAAGAGAAGCCGGTGGCGATTCTTGATTGGGATGTTCGGAAGCTGAGGACAAAGGAGATCAAATCGGTAAAGATTCAGTAGAAGCATCATCCAGTTGAGGAGGCTACTTGGGAGGCAGAAAGAGACATGCGAGACAAGTATCCTCACTTGTTCAAAATTTCAGGTACTACTTTTTCTTTCCTATTTTAGCCTAACTTTTCTTGTTTGATCACTCGGGAACGAGTGATGTGTAAATTTGTATCTATTATAATGACCTGACCTGGTCGTTATGAGTAGGTCTATATGGAAGGATTTGGGTCAGAAAAACTTTTCGGGTAGTAACTTGAAAATTCTTGGCTAGGCCAGCCTTAGATAAAATCTGGGCTAGGTGAGGTGTAGGGCCATTCGGGAAAGGGTAGGGTCTTGCTTTGAGATTTGACTTATGTATACTTGTAGCCAAGACGCAAAGGAATGCATAAGGCCTTTTGGAGTTGAATTCAGGTAAGTAGAACTCTCAGAATTGGACTTGGCGTGAAAGGTATGAGTCGGGACATCAAGAAAAGAGTTTGTTTTATAAAAAGGGCCTATTTTCAGATGTTGAGCCACTGAACTTTCACCGATCTTGCTATAGCGGCGCTCAGACCGCTATAGCGAGGTTGACGTCACTATAGCGCGGGAACCCAGATTTTATATAGAAAACTGCCCAAAACCCCTATTTGTGTTCTTGAAAATATAGAGGGGAGATTTTGGGCATCCTGCATCAGTTTTCCCATGAAAATCACCTGTAAAGGCAAGAATTTGACTTCTCGATCTTGTTAATTATTTCTTAAGCCTTAGAAACTAGGTTGTTAACATTGGAGAAAGGTTTGAACATGATTTCATGGTAGGAATGAGCCCTAAGTTGGGGAAGATGATCACATTTTGGCCAGGATTAGGGTTTGTTAGTAATCCAGATAAATTAATAAGTCATTTATGATTGATTGTTGTGTGTATTATTAATTCTAGACCAAGAACAAGCCAAGGCACTTTGCAAGGGAAAAGCTTGGGCTATTTAGAGCTTCCAAGGGGGTTTGAATCGAGGTAGGTGATGGTTGTATGCTTCCGTGTTATGTATATATGCATATTTATTGCTTGTAGTGTCATATTGTGCAATGTATAATAGGAAGCATGTGAAATGAACTTGTGATTGTAACTTGTGGGTTCAAATGGTCTTGTTCATTGTGATATGTGATTATACATGTTTTCTGTGTTATATGAATACTCATGCTTGCTGTGTTATATGGTTATGCATGCTTGGTGTGCTTGTTGGTTGGCTTGGGTACCACGCCGGTACAGGACATTGTTGGTTGGCTTGGGTACCACGCCTGGTATGATTATTGATGGTTGGCTCGGATACCACGCCCGATATGGTACTACAATTTGGATTGGGTTCCGTGAGAGGATCGGTATGTGTTTGAGGTTCCATGAGAGGACCGGTATTGCATTTTGACCATGTGAGACATGTTATGCATTGGTTAGTTCCTGTTGTGTGTTTCATGTCATGTGACTGAGAGTCGAAGTGTGACTGATGTTTGTTGTTATATTGTATATTGCCTTATGATTTCTATTTAGTTATGAGCTGCTTATATGCCTATGTTGGACTGGCCACATGATCCTACCAGTACATGGTGGTTTATGTATTGATACTGCACTGGTTTCTTTTCTTGTTGAGTGCAGTGAATCTTCCAGCGCCTAATGCGAGCTCATAATTGAGAGATATATGATTTCGAGTCTAAGGGTGAACTTTGTCTTCCAAGCTTCCAAGGGTTCCTCTATGTTTCTTGTCCATTTGTTCGGACACAGACTATTACTTAGATATGTTTAATTTTCGGGGTTGCATCCCCATTTGGATTTGTTAGAGTTTTGGTAAGGTGAATTTCAGTTCTTAGGGGTATTTCTGCATTGGTTGTTTTTAAGACTATTAGGTCGAGTTTATGGGAATTCAAATTTTTTACGTGTAAACTATATCCCCTATCTCATACATATTAGACTTGGTTGTTTGAATGGTGTTGGGTTGGTTCAGGTTAAATGGCTCTCCCGCCGATTTGTTTAGGGTGGGTGCTACTCACGACAGTCTGGATCGTGACAATGTATCACATATGGCATGAACATAAAATATAGTTCTCATTCACAATGATATCCTCAAAAAACTAGACTTATGAGAGACATGCTGCAAAATGATTTTTTTATGATGTGAGAATACCTTCTACTGGGGAAGCCTGATCCACCTGAATATAAATGTAAGCTGATAGAATATGAAGTGAACTGTTTCTCATAATTATTTTATCAATCATCAAAACGATTTCAAAGCAAACACCATAACCCCCAATAGTATAGTTCCTTATTAGTGTATAATTCAGATTTATCTTTTCTCATATGCAATTTTTAATCCTCAGTAGCAAGTATTTTTGGAAGGATTAGTAAATTATTATCTTGGCATAGAATTTCATGTGGATGCTGATTTGTCATCTACTTCAAACAAGTGAGCGTCACAGAAATTTGGAGGAGCTAAAAAATATTTTTTTTGAACATGTTCAACAGTTATGAAACCTTGTAAAATGCAAGAACAATAATAACAAGTTAGAACAAGTACAAAAATTTTCTAAACCATTTTGCCTAGTAATGTCAGCTCATTAAGTTGACTAAATAGCCATAAAGTTCATGGTAGGACAAAGGTACAAAGGGCAAGGTACAAAAGCCAAGGTGGATCCAAATTTTGTTAGTGAGAAAGACCACTAAGTTTCTTCAATCATCTTTATCATGTCCAACATTTGATGTGAATATATACAAGTGCATGCTTTGTCTTGTATATGGTTGGCGCAAACAAGGAGTGAAATATCTATTTAACCCTTTGAATTATCACCATTTAATTATTATTTAAAATTTGCTACAAAATATACAACTAATATTTTAAACCATTCTCAATTGTGATATTAAATTCACTTAGAATATAAATAGAGAAAGTCTTTTACAGTGTTTTAAAAGGCGGGGGCGTGAGGCGAGACGTTTTATGCAGTACGGGGTGAGACGTAAGCCCAGAGACACGGGCCGTAAGTCTTATGGATCTACGGGGCGTAGTCTCATGTATATTCAGTTTTATAATTTTACTACTAAGAATATAAGCAAAAGTAGAACTTTCAATTATTTTACAAATAAATTTGAATAAATAACCTATAATATATAGAAAAAATATATTATGATTTTTATTTCAGAAATGTATTAATAACCAATAATGAAGAAAAAAAGTATTACAATTACTATATGAGAAATATCATTACACCAATAATAAAAAATATGATTTAAAGCAAAAAAGGTTTAAAAACAAAAAAATAACACACAGGGCGTACGTTTTTACGCCCAAGGCTTATGTTTTTAAGCTTGGAGCTTACGCCCCAAATTCTAGGACTTATGCCCTATGAATCAACGTCTTCAATTTGCGCCCCGGAGCGTTTTTGGTACGCCCCGCCCCGAGACTCGCCTTGGACTCGCCCCAAAAAACAATTTTGAAAACACTGGTCTTTTATAAATTTGCTACAAAATATACCTCTAATATTCTAAACCATTCTCAATTGTGATATTAAATTCACTTAGAATATAAATAGAGAAATTCTTCTATAAATTCTATAAATTTACTACAAAATATACCACTATATTCTAAACAATTTTTATTTTTAGACTCAAGTGTACTAACTATTTGAATCTCCTATATTTTATTTTTAATCTCGTCGATAAAGTGATGAGATTTTATTGAAACAACTGAAATTAATAATTAGGAGCATATTTGAACCATTTTGAATATGTTAAAGGTATTTTTAACAAAAAATTCGAGTTATTTCTAATATATTAAGGGCATTAGTAAAACCACTCACCTGTTGTGTATAGTTTGAAGTTTGAATGAGAATTTTGATTTTTAACGATAAGTGTTAGAAACGATTTTTACCCTATGTTATATACACTTTCTGAAGAATAATTTGAGCTCAAAGCCTTAAGAGTCATTACATCATTTTGAAACATTTAATACATATTTTCTTTTCAGTCCGAGAGAATTTACCACATTTACCTTAATATATGATTTAACGATGCTTTTATGATGTACATGAAATCTTTGAATAAAAATAGAATAGAATGCATCCATCATAAAATCTAACAAGCACATGTTATTATTTGTGCATTTGATCGATGTGTTTGGACAATTTATATACACTCGCAAACTTAGACGTCAGATCCAATTTAGTGAAAAGATAATTAATTATGGTGACAAGAAGAGAAGAAAATAGAAAAAGTATGGGACCATATGAAAGTGCCTCTTCATATTAATGACACTTTGAAACCCACAATAACACTCAATTGGTTGCACATGCAACATGCTATAGCACGATTGTAATTAGGGGTTCCTTAGAATTAGCATATGAAAATAAATTCGTTTGTCTAAATTATTTATCGGCCATCTACTTTAACCTACTCAAGATGATATGATACATAAATATGTCTTTTAATTTGGCCTCATTTCATATTTATGCTCTTCAACTTTGGGTGTGCACTAGTAGATTCTTAAACTTATATAAATTAAAGTTGAACAAGTAGACATATGAGTCCTATGTGGCATAATACATGTAGGACACCACGTAGGTGTAGAGAATAACAGAAGAAAAGTATAACCGAGGAGACCTTCAGTTAGCCCAAGATCGTTATTAAGATCGGAAGATTTAACTAAAGAAGAGGAAGCTAGAAAGGAGAATATGTATTTTGGACAAGAGAACTTTGTTATAGAAAAAGACTCTTTTATTTGGGTTGTTCTTGGGTTATTTACAAATGACTAAGGTCACCCCTTTTTATACTTGTGTAGGGATGCTTCTAGAAAATTATTCTAGATACATCTATAAGAAAAATCTAGTAACATTATCTTCTACTCTAGAATATCTAGATATTTCTACAAGATACTTATCCAAGTGACTACACTAGATTATTCTAGAAACTTGACTCAAAAAAAATCACTTAAGATATTTTCACACTCCCCCTTAAAGTGATATTTTTTTTGAAAATTATCCCGAGCTTGTAGCAGAAGAACTCAATCGAAGCTTTTGAAGTTCCTTGGTGAAGATCTCAACAGTTTTCTTCGGACTCCTCTTAGTTCTTCCAGTGATGAAGGTTTTCCGTAATCAATTGATCCTTCAAAGAAATAAGGATATGCATTGACAAAATCTTTATTTCTATAGTGGGTTGGCTTGATAATAATTTTGTGTGGCCTCTTCGAACCTTATGAAGTATCTCCTTGCTGAATTTCCGGACTCCCATTTTCTCTTAGCTTCCCGATAACTGTATTATTTAGAGAATCACCTTTCTCAGCTAAGTCGATGACAATTTGACCATCAATTTTCTGAGAAGCTTCAACACCAGTATAGCATCAATCACTAGATTTTCTTTCGAGCTCCTCAATAAATTGTTTGTTAGCTTGAGATCTTCCAAAGCTCATGTCATTTATTTCTCCATCTGAAATTGAGCCCTCAAAGTTAACTTGTTTATCTATTTGATCTTCATCTTCTTCATTTGCTGTCAATATTTTCTCTAAGTCGGTGATTGACCTCGATTTGACAAATGATTGACCAAAGACTCCAGTTTTCACTGCATCTCCCTCAATGCTTTCTCCAAGATGATTACCATTAGCATATATAGTTTCAGATACTACTTGTTCAGGATCTACTTTTTTTATTTCTTCGATAACAGTTATCATATCACTAGTATGAACCTCTTCAAAAGTTTTTTGCTTCATATTGATGACATCAGTGTCTTGCTTCTCCACGTGATTGACTGCATTATATTCAAAATCTTCGATCCAGTCTCTTTCAAGGTTGATAGAAATCATGGCATCTATTGCTCGAGCCTCAACTGCTAAACACTTTTTCTAGTCTTCTTCTTCTTCAGCAACTTTCTCATTTAGAGTCATATTGCTCTCCTTGGCTCGACAATAACTTTTTATGTGTCCAATATTGCCACATCGATAATATCTGAGAGGCTTCTTACCATAATAGTTAGAAGACCCTTCCTTATTTCCAAGCGAGCTTGAACCACCTAATAATCTAAAGTGCAATACATCTCTTGCTTTTTCTTTAAAGCTCCTCTTGTTGGCTACAAGAATATTTCCTTTCCATTCTTTGATAAATACACCAGCCAACTGTTTGGCTAGCAGCTCCTCATGTGACGACAACAAATTCTCAAATTTCTCTAAGGATGGTTGTTGAGCCCATCCTTGAATTGATGTCACAAGTGGAATATATTCGGGTCTCAAACCATGAATGACTATTCTTCTCATTCATGCTTCAGAAATAGCCTCTTTCGAATTCAATAAAGATATCTCAGAACATAAGTTCTTCATCTTTAAAAAATACTCGGCGATAGAAAAATTTCCTTGAGTGGTGTTAGCTAATTCATTCTTCAATATCTGCAGTCGAGCTTCATCCTTCTTGTTGAACAAACGATCAAGGGTCTTTCATATTTCATGAGCTGAATTACACTTTATAATATGATCAAATAAACTGGAGGAGATTGTCCTCTTCAGAATGAACTCTGCCTTCGCATTAATCTGCTTCCACTTCTTATATGTGCTACTATTTTTTGGTCCGTCGTCAAGAGGACTTGTGTTAATTCCGTTAACAACATCCCACAAATCCTCTCCCACAAGATATGATTGCACACATGTCTTCCATTTCTTGTAATTGAATTGATTCAATAACTCCATCCTCAGTTCATTAACACGACCGCTAAAATCCATCGACACAAACTAGTTGAATCTACCACTAACATGATCATGAAATAAAATTCAGAAGCCAACGTATAGTTATGGCTCTAATACCACATAGAGAATAGCAGAATAAAAGTATAACCGAGGAGACCTTCTGCTATCCCAAGATTATTACTAAGATCGGAAGATTCAACTAAAGTAGAGGAAGCTAGAAAGGAGAATGTGTATTTTGGACAAGAGAATGTTGTTATAGAAGAAGACTCTTTTATTTGGGTTGTTCTTGGGTTATTTACAAATGAATAAGGTCACTCATATTTAAACTTGTGTAGGGATACTTCTAGAAAATTATTCTAGATACATCTACAAGAAAAATCTAGTAACATTATCTTCTACTCTAGAATATCTAGATATTTCTACAAGATACTTATCCAAGTGCTACAATAGATTAATCTAGAAACTTGACTAGAAAAAATCACTTTAGATATTTTCCCAGTAGAACACAAATTGCCATGTAGGATGCCACGTAGGACGTGTGTGTTTATTTGCTCAATTTTATACAAGTTTAAGTGTCTACTTGTGCACACTCAAAGTTGGAGGATATAAATGTGAAATGAAACCAAAATAAAGGGCATATTTATGTATTATGCCACTCAAACTCATTTGGGTTGTTGATATCTATAGTCTAAATTAATTCACGAGAAATCTTATATAAAAAAAATAAGAAAGGCATTTTTTTGTTTGATATGTTAAATATAGTTGTTGTTAAAAAAAAATTATTTTACTAGGTACCTAAAATTTATAAAAAAAATAAACAAAGAAACTAAAACTTAATATGAATTGGACGGATTGACTTACGACCCACTTTTTAGTCAATTTTGGGCCAATTCACTCTAGCCAAGTAACTTTTGAAAAAGTCAATAATATAGTCATTTATTAGTTCAATTTAACCCGCCTATTTAACACCTCTAACTGTAATGATCGACTGAAAGCAACGACCAGAGTGCACACCCAAAATTCACAAATGTAATTTATGTTGGAGACATGCCAATCACTTTCAATATATATGGGGCATGCCTCAAGTTGATCCTCTTGTACGTGACATGAAATGTCTAATATATTCACACTAATCAACAAGGTAATATGAGGGTATTGTTGCCCCCCCTCCCTACCCTAGGCCCTTACCCATAGCTCACTGAGCAACTTCAATATTTATGGGATCTTGACATTTTTAGTCATGGTGTTTAAAAAAATTCATCTGTCTAGTTATTATTTTATTTTTTCACTTGGTGTTTGTACCTATATTGGAGTGTGACTAATTCAGATTCACACCAAGTAGAGCTCGATTTGGGGGATAGCGCTCCCTACCAATCTACTATTCTAAATATAGTAAGGCGGATAACTGTTGTTCAGTGGAGCGCCGAAGTGCAGAGATTGTTCCCATCATTGAAGTCAAGGTGTGGGAGTGAGCCTTCCGAATGAGAAAGAAGAAAAGTGATTTTTCCATGCCCAGGACTCGAACCCAAGATCTTTGGTTAAGGGAAGAGGAGCCCCATCCAATGCACTACATCCTTTGATAATAATTAATATTGTTTGTAACTATAGTTGTGTATACTAATGAGTATATAATAACTGTATGATCAGAGGTGAATTCAGGATAGCCAGCTCCCCTATCATCAGATCACCAACTTTCTTGACCATCCAGCACTAGACACGCGCGTCAACCTTTAAAGTTTATGAATTTCTAATTATCATAAATTATAAAGAAAAGAGAGAAAATAAAAGCCTTAGCGTGGTTTTTGGTTTAATTTTTTTTAAAAAAAAAAAAAACAAGTCAATTATGTGGCCCAAATTAGTATGCTAACCCTTGCGGAGGGCATAACAAAGCTTATAACAAGGTTCCCCCATATCCTAATTAATCCGCTCTTATGTATGATTAATGTATAATGTATACACATTGATTATACAAAGATTATACTGGCTAAAATATATTTTTCAACTATAGTAATATTAGAGTTATTATTTATCATGGAGTTCGTACTGTGTAGTGTAACAATTCCAGAGCTGTGAACATCCACACTAATTGCTTCATAACACTCTCCCTAAAATCCCCTAATTTGATTTTTAGCACCACCATTAGTGTAAAATATATTTTGCACTGTATAAAATATTAAACTATAAAAAAAAAAGCCCAATACTTTCCAGAAGTAGCATTTTCATTACAAAAAGATACTTCCTGTAAATGTCTGAAAGGAACTCCTAACAAAATTAAACAAACAGTAAGAAAAAAAATAGTTCTATGTTCTCAACTAAAGACATATGTTGACAATAGAGCTAAGCATTTGTAGTCATGGACCACAAGTGAAGATGGTGAATGTATAAAGAATAAGGGAATTGGTTCTTGTATAGAGATATTGGACCATCATTCCTTAGGGGTTAGGACCATGGCATCATCTCAAATTTAGGTTGTGGGTAGGGTGTCAAATATGCAGGTTTAGACGAATTAAAATGGATTGAGTTAATAAATGAATCTGTCTAAAAGTTACTTGGGATGAAATAGTCGGAATAAAAATAGGCTAAAGAGCGGGTGATAACCTAATTCGTCCAATTTTTACTAAGTTTTAATTTGTTTGTTTGTTCTTTTATAGTAATATTTTAAGTATTTAAAAATAAATTCTTTATTATGGCGTTATATAACACTTTAAATTTTTTAAAAATATATATATTTGAATAGGTTTCGCATAGGTAAATTTGGACTATATATCAACTTAATTTTTAGATATAGGCAAAATTGGACGGATCAAAATGAGTTGAGCCAATAAATATGCGAGTCAATATCCTAATTAGAATTGAACAGATTAGGTGAGTCATATTTTTATGGGATAATTTGTCACTCCTAGTCATGACCATTCTTTCTTAACCAGATAAAGTTTTTCCTTTGTAGCCTCAGCAATTTCAAATAATCACTGACATATATGACCTATATGTTTTTCTAGAAAATATTTTTTTGAAAAATTAGTTTTCTTATTAATTTTCTAATGTTTGGTTAGTAATGAGAAAATATTATTCCAAGGATATTTAGGAATAATGTTGACAAACATTATGACTTTGGATCCAAACATGTGTCCCAACCCATGACATGACACCACGACTCAAGACACGACCTCAATACCAACTCAGGACACGACCCTAACCCCAACATCAACTTGAGACTCAAGATCTGAGATCTGAACACGAGATTGAGACCAAGATCAAGATCCAACACCAACTTGTTTCCCAAGATATGACACCAAGGCCAAGCCTAAAATCCTGACCGTGACTCAAGACACAACACCGAACCCAAGACCCGACCCCAATCATAAGACCCAACTGTCACGCCCCGAGCCTACACCCTGGACGTGGCCGGCACTTGAGAACCATCTCCGGTCCCCAAGCGAACCCCTTGGCCTGGCTAACTACTTAGCGGAAGATTTACTCAAATGGTAACAAGCTTAGAAATTGAATTTAAAACATTCAAACTCCAACAAATACTTAACTCAAACTGTCTGAAAATACTTAAGTTCAATAATGATAATATTTTGCAAAACAGTCTCAAAACATCTTAACAAAAGGGAAAGATATTGAGAGACTCCTCAACTCTAACTATCTATGAAGCCTCTAAAAACTAAGATAGATGTCGGGACAAGACCCTCGACAACTTAACAAAGTCGTAAATATAAGTGTGAAGCCCTCCAGAAAGCAAGGAGGCTCACCAAAGCTAGCTGGAGTACAAATGGTATCAACGAAGCGTCTGTTAATGACTCTGAACACCTGTATCTGCATCATAAAAAGATGCAGGTCGAACGACATCAGTACAATGAATGCACGAGTATGTAAAATGGCTGAGTAAAATAATAACTGAACTGATAGGGCTAGAAGAATACTCACCTCAACTCAACTCAACTCAATGCAAAGCAATAATAAGAGATAACATATTTAAAGCTTTGTAAATAATGATGCTAACTCAAGGATGTATATAAAATATAATAAATTACGCTTAACTCTTATTTGGGAGATTCTCTAATCGATAACCATCACTATGAGCTAAGTGATGATACAGCGTCTCGCCCACGCTGTCAGAACTGTCCTATACCTTGCCGGGGTATAGAACAACCTCAACTAAGTGGATCCACTAAGCTTTACCCGAAGGCATAAGGAAATCATCTAAAAAGTATGAATCCATTCCCAACGTTGGCATACATGGTTTATGAGGAATTTGAGTTGTCTGAACTCATCCCCATGTCGGTGCTCAATATTACTCCCAATAATATATACCCATGCTCAAATGTGTAAACACATACTCTTTTTCTGTTATAAGGTAATTACTCAAAATAACCTCTTAAAAGAGGTAATTGCTCAATTATCTCTCAAACTCTTTTAACTTTTTATGAAAATCAAAGTTCTCTTTCTCACTGTAAAAATGATGAATTAGGAAATCAATAGTTCCCTTAAAATTTACTCAAAATGTTTCTTTAAACTTTCCTCGAAACTCTTCTTTACTTTTTCAGAAACATCAATTTAAGATAATTGTTCGGTTAAACGATTCTCAATAATAACTCAATGAATACTCAAATAATAGGGTTCATGCTGAAAATTAGACATGAACAATCAACTCAAAAATCTCAACGCATAATATGTAGCAACTCAAAAATTAGGAATAGCAACTCAGAATTGAACGACAAAACTCATCTCAAGAATTATCAAAACTAAGGATGTAACCCTAGATTTTTCTTTACTGATAAAGAGTAGATGTAGGGCGTGAGGACGAACTCAATCCATCACTATGATAGCCTTACATACCTAGGAAGATCAAAGTTCTTGGCGAAACTCGAAGGATCTTGAAGAATGTTTGAAAACCCTAGTTGTTCTCCTCTAGGAACTTTGCTCTGAATCTTCTAAGTGTTAAAGAACGTAAAAGAATGTTTTAACACAGTTTAGACCCTTAATTAGGTGTAAAACACCGTGGGTTAGGCTTAGAAGGGATGGAAAAAGACTGAACTACCCCTCTTTAAAAGCTGATAAAAAATGTCCGCGGGACCATCTACGCTTCGTGATTTGATCTACGGACCGTAGATCCCATCCATGGAATTGATATTTAAAATTTTCAGCTCAAAGCTTCATCCTACGGGTCCAATCTACAACCCGTTGAAGTTCCTACGGACCGTAGATCCAATCCGTAGACTTAATACAAAATTTCAGGCCCAAAAGTTCATTTACGGGTCCAATCTACGGCCCGTAGAAGTTCCTATGGCCCGTAGAGTTGATCCGTAGAAAAAGGACCCCAAAAATTGAGTCTCTGATCTTTTTTGACGACTTGCCAGTATGGGTCGTAGTTCCATCTATGGCCCGTACATTGGACCCGTAGTTCACACACTCTGAAAACTCTGATATGACAATCTCTGGTAAAATGGTCATAACTCTTTACTCCAAGCTCAAAAAAATGCAAACTTGGTGGCTTTGGAAAGAGGGCTGAAAGACCTTTAATTTGATAGGTTATGAGCCACCTAATTCATTATGTGCTGGGAGATATTATTGTTTAAAGTTTACCTAAGTAGAATCTTATGTCAAAACTTAGTCGAAGATGAAGTTTTCAACTCTACTTTGTGCTAGGGGATCCTTGTGACCTGAAGTCATATCCAAATCCATTCGAACACCAAAGAAATGACCTTTACAAACATGAGCAATTTACGAATCACTCGATACGATTTTCACATGCAATTAAAGAATGGTTTGGGCCTTAGTTTAGAAATTTCCGGGGTGTTACAATATCTCCCCCTTGGAATCATTCGTCCTCGAATGATGGATGAACTGAGGATGAAGGGGGTAGGGAAATATTTAATAGCCCAATTTAGTTCGAAATACATATAAAACTCATGAACTCAAAATAGTGAAGGAGGGACTTAATTGAATGAGTACTTTAGGAAGAGTTAATACCTTGGATTGGAACTACATTGGGGGTAAAGAGATGAGGGTATCTCTTCTTCATATCTTCTTTGGCCTCCCAAGTAGCCTCATCAACAAACTGATTCCTCCACAAGACTTTGACTAGTGCAACCTCTTTGGTTCTCAACTTGCGAACCTGACGATCAAGAATCTGAACAAGAATCTCCTCATAAGATAGGTTGTCCTTGATATCAATATCCTCGGTAGGCACAATAAGTGAAGGATCACCCAAGCACTTCTTTAGCATAGAGATATGAAACACCGGATGGACCGCTGCTAACTCTAACGGTAGCTCCAACTCATAAGCTACATCGCCAACTCTCTTAGATATCCTGTAAGGACCAATATATCGCGGACTGAGCTTTCCCTTCTTACCAAATCTCATAACACCCTTCATAGGTGAAACCTTCAAATAGACCCAATCATTAACCTCAAACTCCAAGTCTCTCCTTCTCACATCTATATAGGATTTCTTACGACTTTGCGCTGTTTTCAACCTTTCCTGAATAGTCTTCACCTTCTCCATGGCTTGATGAACCAAATCTGGTCCTATCGACTCAGCTTCACCAACCTCAAACCAGCCGATGGGAGATCTACACCTTCACCCATATAGAGACTCATACGAAGCCATCTGAATGTTGGAATGGTAACTATTATTGTATGCGAAATAAGAGGCAAGTGGTCATCCCAATTACCCTTGAAATCGAGAACACAAGCTCTCAACATGTCTTCTAAGGTCTGAATGGTGCGCTCTGCTTGACCATCTGTCTGAGGATGAAAAGCAGTATTAAGGTTCACTTTCGAACCCAAACCTTTCTTAAACGACTTTCAAAAATGCACGGTAAACTGAGCACCCCTATCTGTGATGATGGACAAGAGGACTCCATGCAGTCGAACTATCTCGCGAATGTACATGTTTGTATACTATTCTGCTGTATTGGTAATCTTTACTGGTAAGAAGTGGGCTGATTTGGTCATTCGATCCACAATCACCCAAATGGAATCATGCTGCCTGCGAGATCACGGTAAACCTGTAATGAAGTCCATATTAATCATCTCCCACTTCCATTCTGGAAGGGGTATATTCTGAGCCACACCACACGGCCTTTGATGCTCAACTTTGACTTGCTAGCAATTTGGGCACTTAGCAACAAACTCTGCAATACACCTCTTCATACTACTCCACCAATAGACTTCTCTCATGTCATGGTACATTTTTGTGGAACTCGAATGAATCGAATATCTGGAACTGTGAGCTTCTTCCATAATCCTCTCTTGGAGATCATCCACCTCTGGAACATATAATCTTCCTTGATATATCAACACACCATCTCCCCCTTGTGCAAAAGCTATCATTTTTTGCTTATGCACATTTGCCTTCAACTCAAGCAAAATGGGGTCTTTTTCTTGCTTCTCTTCTACCTCTGCCACTAATGAAGACTCAGCTCCATTTATCACAACAACTCCGCCTTCACTGGAATCCAACAATCGAACACCCAACCGTGCAAGTTTGTAAACTTCCTTAGCTAGTTCCTTCTTGCCTTTCTCAACATGAGCAGTACTCCCCATGGACAACCGGCTCAAAGCATCAGCAACCACATTAGCCTTACCTGGATGATAGAGGATACTCATATCGTAATCCTTGAGCAACTCTAACCACCTCCTTTGTCTGAGATTGAGCTCTTTCTGACTGAAAACATACTAGAGACTCTTGTGGTCCGTGAACACATCCACATGAACACCATAGAGATAATGACGCCATATTTTGAGAGAGCAAAAACCACTGCTGCCAACTCGAGATCATGAGTTGGGTAGTTCCTCTCGTGAATCTTAAGCTGCCTGGAGGCATAGGCTATAACCTTATACACAACCAAATCCAACTCTGGACGCATCATAGTAGATGACAAAACCCTATGTACCTTCTTGTAGGGTCAACACTGGAGCAGTAGTTAACCGAGTTTTCAATTCCTGAAAGCTTTTCTCACAAGCTTCAGACCATTGAAACATAGTTATTTTCTGAGTCAACTTAGTCAACAAAGATGAAATAGATGAGAACCCGTCGACGAACCTTCTATAGTAACTAACCAACCCCAAGAAACTCCTTATATCAGTTGGAGATGTAGGTCTTGGCCAATTTTGCACTGCCTCAATCTTCTGAGTGTCGACTCGAATTCCTTCACCAGATACAATGTGGCCTAAGAATGCCACGGATTCGAGCCAGAACTCACACTTAGAAATCTTGGCATATAACTCTTGATCTTTGAGAGTTTGGAGGACTATTCTAAGATGACTAGCATGATCCTCCTCATTCCTCGAATAAATCAGTATGTCATCAATGAACACGATAACAAACATATCCAGATATGGCTTAAATACTCTGTTCATAAGATCCATGAATGTTGTAGGAGCGTTAGTCAAACCAAAGGACATAACAAGGAACTCATAATGACCATAACGGGTCGTGAAAGTTGTCTTCGATATGTCACTTTCTCTCACTCTCAACTGATGATAGCCAAATCTGAGGTCTATCTCAGAGAAACAAGTGGCACCTTGAAGTTGGACGAAAAGGTCATCAATTCTCGGAAGGGGATACTTATTCTTTATAGTGACCTTGTTCAACTGGCGGTAATTGATACACATCCTAAGGGAACCATCTTTCTTCCTCACGAACAAGACCGAAGCACCCCAAGTTGAGACACTTGGTCGCCCTTATCAAGAAGATCTCTTAATTGCTCTTTTAACTATTTTAACTCAGCTGGTGCCATTCTATATGGCGGAATAGAGATGGGTTGAGTATCAGGAAGAATATCTATTCCAAAGTCTATTTCTCTCTCAGGAAGGACTCCGAGAAGATCGTCTGGAAAGACCTCTGGAAACTCACTCACAACTAGAACTGACTGAATAGGTGGTGTCTCAACACTAGAGTCATTAACTCGGACTAAGTGATAGATGTACCCTTTGGAAACTAACTTTCTGGCCTTAAGGTATGAGATGAAATGACCCTTAGGCACTGCTGAACTACTCCTCCACTTTAAAACTGGCTCATTAGGAAAATGAAACTTGACTACTCGAGTTCTACAATTGACTGAGGCATAACAAGCATTAATCCAGTCCATACCTAGAATAATATCAAAGTCCACCATATCTAGCTCAACTAAGTCAGCCATGGTGTCCTTGTGATAGACAAAGATGGTACAAACACGGTAGACTCTTTCTGCAAGAATAGACTCATCAATAGGTATGGAAACACTAAAAGGCTCAAGGAGTTGTTCGGGGGAAATGCCGAACTTCATGGCTACATAAGGAGTCATAAAAGACAAACTCGCACCTGGATCAATTAAGGCATAAACATCAAGAGTAAAAACTTTAAGCATACCAGTGACAACATCTGGTGAGTTCTCCTGATCCTGGCGACTAGTTATAGCATACAGACGGTTTGCTCCTCAGCCTGTCCCTGAAGTAGCTCCTCTCTGGGTATTTCTATCTGCTGGAGCTGTTGAAGAAGATTGGGCTCTATTGCCCCCATTACCCTGCTTGTTCTTGGGGAACTCTCTCATAAAGCGACCCATCTAACCACACTTAAAGCAGTCATTTGAGCCATCACGACACTCTCCTGATTGGTTCCTACCACACTTGGTACATTTAGGGGCCCAATTAGCCCCTTGTGCCACGCTACCCTGAGAGTGAGTAGGTCGAGCTCTGAGATTCTGGGAGTTCTGGTTCTTGAATTCATTTATGTTCTTCGATGCAGGTGCACTAGCTGATGATGGAGCAGGTCCAGGTGACCATTGCCAAAAAGATGACTGGTTCACATTCCCGACCTTCTGCTAGCCGGATAGCCACCTTACCTTCCTTACTTGACAAGCGGGATAGCCCATACATAAACAAGCTCATCCTACTCCTCATATCAGCCACCATCTCCGAAGCATAGTGAGACAGTTGAGTGAACTTGAGGATGCACTCTTGCACACTCATGATTCCTGCTTCAAATTAAGAAACTCTCTTACATTTGCTTCCCTTAGTTCGCGGGGAAAGAAGCGCCCCAAGAAAGCATCTTCAAACACTGCCCAACTCAAAGGTGGTGCCCCATTTGCCCTGTTCTTCTTCCATTGATCATGCCATATTCTAGCAACACCTTTGAACTGTTATGAAGCTAACTCCACACGTTCTGCATCAGCAACACGCATAACCTCGAACAATTTCTAAAGTTCCTCCACAAAGTTCTCCGGATCCTCAGTGACATTCGACCCTGTGAACTCTGGGGGATTCATCCTCAAGAATTCATGGATTCTAGATGTATCAGCCACATCCTGACGACCCACTTTTTGTTGACCAGCCTGATTTGCCCCAACCTGAGTCAGCATCTAAATAGCATTCCTGAACTCAGCATTGGTGACATCTCCTTGAGGGGGTTGCACTTCTGGTGCATTTGGAACCTCTGGACCTTGAGGATTAACATTCCTCCTCACAGGACGTCCTCGAACAGCTTTTCGATAAGGCATGATCTGAAAAGACACGCATAAGCACAAGTTAGAGGAAACTTTTATAGAGTTGAACTCTATCGCACGAAAAGGAGTAGGAAGAAAATGAAACGTTTCCTAAATGTCGTAGCCTCCTAATTATAGAGGTGGCGCGATTCACACCGATAAAAAGGACTCTACATGCACGGCTTCATAGACACCCTAGGACTCTTGAACTCTGTGCTTTGATACCACGAGAACCATCTCTGGTCCCCAAACGAACCCCTTGGCCTTGTTAACTACGTAGTGGAAGATTTACTCAAACGGTAACAAGCTTAGAGATTAAATTTAAAACATTCAAACTCCAACAAATACTTAACTCAAACTGTCTGAAAATACTTAAGCTCAATAATGATAATATTTTGCAAAACAGTCTCAAAACATCTTAACAAAAGGGAAAGATACTAAGAGACTCCTCAACTCTAACTATCTATGAAGCCTCTAAAAACTAAGATAGATGTCGGGACAGGACCCTAGAAAACTTAACAAAACAGTATATATAAGTGTGAAGCCCTCCGGAAAGCAAAGAGGCTCACCAAAGCTAGCTGGAGTGCAAATGGTATCAACGAAGCGCCTCTTGATGACCCTGAACACATGTATCTGCATCATAAAATGATGCAGGTCGAACGACATCAGTACATTTAATGCACGAGTATCTAAAATGGCTAAGTAAAACAATAACTGAACTGATAAGGCTAGGAGAATACTCACCTCAACTCAACTCAACACAATGCAAAGCAATAATAAGAGATAACATATTTAAAGCTTTGTAAATAAACGATGCTAACTCAAGGATGTATATAAAAATATAATAAATTGCGCTTTACTCTTATTTGGGAGATTCTCTAACCGACAACCATCACTATGAGCTAAGTGATGATACAACGTCTCACCCACGCTGCCAGAACTGTCATATACCTTGCCGGGGTATAGAACAACCTCAACTAAGTGGATCCACTAAGCTTTACCCGAAGGCATAAGGAAATCATCTAAAAAGTATGAATCATTTACCCATGTTGGCATACATGGTTTGTGAAAAATTTGAGTTGTCTGAACTCATCCCCATATCGGTGCTCAATACTCTCCCAATAATATATACTCATGCTCAAATGTGTAAACACATACTCTTTTTCTGTTATGAGATAATTACTCAAAATAACCTCTTAAAAGAGGTAACTGCTCAATTATCTCTCAAACTCTTTTAACTTCTTTATGAAAATCAAAGTTCTCTTTCTCACTATAAAAATGATGAATTTGGAAATCAATAGTTCCCTTAAAATTTACTCAAAATGTTTCTTTAAACTTTCCTCAAAACTCTTCTTTACTTTTTCAGAAACATCAATTTAAGATAATTGTTCGATTAAAAGATTCTCAATAATAACTCAATGAATACTCAAATAATAGGGTTCATACTGAAAATTAGATATAAACAATCAACTCAAAAATCTCAATGCATAATATGTAGCAACTCAAAAATTAGGAATAGCAACTCAGAATTTAACGAAAAAACTCATCTCAAGAATTATCAAAACTAAGGATGTAACCCTAGATTTTTCTTTAATAATAGAGTGTAGATGTAGGGCGTGAGCACGAATTCAATCCATCACTATGATAGCCTTACATACCTGGAAAGGACAAAGTTCTTGGCGAAACTCGAAGGATCTTGAAGAATGTTTGAAAACCCTAGTTGTTCTCCTCTAGGAACTTTGCTCTGAATCTTCTAAGTGTTAAAGAACGTAAAAGAATGTTTTAACACTTTTTAGACCCTTAATTAGGTGTAAAAATGTCGTGGGTTAGGCTTAGAAGGGTGGGGAAAGACTGAACTACCCCTCTTTAAAAGCTGATAAAAACTGTCCACGGGACCATCTACGGTTCGTGGTTTGATCTACGGACCGTAGATCCCATCCGTGGAATTGATATTGAAAATTTTCAGCTCAAAACTTCATCCTACGGGTCCAATCTACGATCCGTTGAAGTTCCTACGGACCGTAGATCAAATTTGTAGACTTAATACTAAATTTCAGGTCCAAAAGTTCATTTACGGGTCCAATTAGCCCGTAGAAGTTCCTATGGCCCGTAGAATGGATCCGTAGAAAAGGGACCCCAAAAATTGAGTCTCTGATCTTTTTTGACGACTTTCCAGTACGGGTCGTAGTTCCATCTACGGCCCGTACATTGGACCCGTATTTCACACACTCAGAAAACTCTGATATGATAGTCTCTGGTAAAATGGTCATAACGTTTTACTCCAAGCTCGAAAAAAGGCAAACTTGGTGGCGTTGAAAAGATGACTCAAAGAACTTTAATTTGATAGGTGATGATTCACCTAATTCATTATGTGCTAGGTAATTGTTTTAAATTGACCTAAGTAGAATCTTATGTCAAAACTTAGTCGAAAATGAAGTTTTCAACTCAACTTTGTGCTAGGGGGTCCTTGTGACCTTAAATCATATCCAATTCCATTATAACACAAAAGAAATGACCTTTACAAACCTGAGCAATTTACGAATCACCCAATACTATTTTCACATGCAATTAAAGAATGGTTTGGGCATTAGTTTAGAAATTTCTGGGGTGTTACACCAACCCAGACTCGAGATTTGACTCTGACCTCGAGAACAACTCTGAGATCGAGACCCAACCCAGAACCCTGAACACAAACTCAAGACTCAACCTAACTCAGACCCCAAACTCAAGACTCAACCCAACCTTAAGACCGAGATCGAGGCCTTGAGACTTGAGCCTAAGATCTCAACCTCGAGACCCGATCATGATTTGACCCCCTACTTGAGATCCAACATCGACCCAACCCTAACTCCAACCTCAAGATCTCAATGTCGAGACTTGACCCGACCTCGAGACCCAACTCCCGACCCCAAGACTTGACCCTGACTTAAGACCCCGACCTCGACACCAATATATTAGTAACTTGATTGAGTTCATGTTGGGATTAAGGGTTTGCAATTGTGTTGATTCAGGGTCCAGGTTGGGTCACTATATAGAGTGGATTATGGGTTTGAGTTGAGTCTTACAGTTCGTTGGAGGATCTCGGGCCAGGCGTCAAATCCTGGTTTAAGGTCGAGCTGGAGTTGAATATAGGGTCAAGGTGTATGTCAGATTAGAGATTTCAAGTTGACACTCGAGTCGGTCGGGATGGGATGAGTGGTGTTACGAGGTGGTAAGTTGAGGGACTAAGGGTCGTGTCATTCGGGTGGATTAGGTTGATGGGGAGGGGGGAGGTTGAAAGAGAATTTTTGAAAATGTTTTTCTTACTTTTAATTAGGGATGGACATAAATACCAAAAAATTAAAAAATCAGATCGAACTTAACTAATTTGGTTCTTCAGTTTCGATTCTTCGATTTTTCGATTCGGTGTTTTTTTCAAAAGCTCGGTTCTTTGGTTTAGTGTAAGGGTCTCAGAACTTCAGTGCATCAAAGAACCGAACTTTTATTAAAAACAATTATAATATATATATATCCTTAACCAAAAAATAAAACTCAACTAGCAATTAAATCATTCATGAACAAATCAAAGTAGCAACAGATTTACAATTCAGATAGTTAACTTCAAATATCAATTTCCAAGAGGAACTCAAACACAATTTTGCCGATGTATGTCATGTAAAGGAACCCGTCTTCATCCTTATTTTTCTCGAGTAATAGTTGTAGGCACAATGTTCTTGAAAAAGACAAATATGGTCTTTTAATTAAGCTTAATAAGTGTTCCATGGTGAGACACATTATCGCTTAACATGGTTTTAAATTTGTAACTGTCTTATACTTTGATTTTCTCCTCATTTAATTTTCATTCTCACCGAAAAAAAATGTTTTAAAAACACCAAGCTAAATCAAATTGAAGTTGAAAAAACTGAACTGAACCGAATTAGTTCGATTCAAAATTCGATGCACATTTTTTCAAAACTAAAAATCGACAGAATCAAAGTTTGATAAAATCGAATCGAACGTCACCCCTACTTTTAGTAGGAAAATCATTTTTCTTAAACTAAAGAAATATAAGACCATTTAAAAAATATTTTTCACAACATTTAAGCCAATCGAAAAACAAAAAAATGTTTTCTCCCTGCTGAACACACCCTAAATGTTTACACCAAACTAAATAAATTTACCGCGGTTATATAATAAATCAATAACAATATAATGAATAATCATGGTATGTGATTAACGCATACCATGTTTTCATATAAATTTTGCATATATGATATATGTATGTATGTTAGAAATCTCCCAAAGAGTTTATTTGGAAAAAGGTAGGAGTGGCCTCTGTGGCGGATAAGATGAGGGAGCGAGACTGAGATGGTTTGGATATGTGCAAAGGAGGTGTGATGACGCCCCAGTGAGGCGATGAGAGAGGCTAATTTTAGGGGGTACCCGGAGGAGTAGAGGTAGGCCGAAGAAGTATTGGAGAGAGCTGATTAGACAGGACATGCGCAGCTTCATATTACCGAGGGCATGACTCTAGATAGGAAGGAGTGGAGGTCGCGTATTAAGGTAGAAGACTAGTAGGAGTGGAGGGTTGTCTTGTCGTGCATATATAGGTTTAGGGTCGTTAGTGTCTATCATTGTACTAGTCATACCCTTGTAGTTCTTGCCATATGTTGTGTATTGCATTTCGATTATCACACTATTTTGTTGTTGTTATTGTTTCCTTCTTGTAGACTTTACATTGCTTTCCTTATTATCAACTATGTTTTTCATTGTTTTCTTCTTCTTTTACGTGGGTTTGATGCACTTGAGCCAATAGTCTTTCGGAAATAGCCTCTCTACTTCCTCGAGGTAGTGGTAAGGTCTGCGTATGTTCTACCCTCCTCATACCCCCACTTTAGTGGATTACACTAGATATGTTGTTGTTGTTGTGTTTATATATCCAATGCATTAAAAAAGAGATATTTTATTTCCATTTATTGGAACGCAGTATTTAAAATTCTGTTATGTTAAATTTACATTGTATAAAAGATTGAATTATTTTATATAGACATGTAAATATAATACATATTAAATCTTCTTGACTTCTTTATATATATATATATATATATATATATATATATCTTAATTCTTCTTAGTAAAAATGCTAGTGCCACTATAATCAAGCCTATAAGATTTTTCTTAACAAGTCTCACACTTCACAATCTCTTAAAATTAATATAAAACATCATTATTTCGCACCCCTAATTAAGTATATGAATCTAATCAAATCAAATCAAATCAAATAGAGACTAACTATTTCATGGTCAAATACTTTATGGTTTTATTTTGATGGACATAATTAATGAAAGGGAAAGGAAAAAGGGAGGAGAGGAATGATCATATACGTAGTATTTGTTGAAGTACAAAATGTTCTATCCTTTGTTTTCCTTTTCACCCCTTTTCATTCTAAACAAGGAATGGAATTAATGATTAGAAGAAAAAAGAAGCAAGCAATGGAAATAAAAGAATTTGTAAAGAGACTATTTTCACTTTTAATTACGTGACAAATATACTTGGCTAGTTCTTATTTGACTTTTTCTCTCTTTTTATTCTGTTATCATAATCTATCCTTTTGTTTTTTTAATTTGATATTTGATATCCACATTAGAGTTCGACTAATTTAAATTTACGCTATGTAGAGTTTCATTCAAGAGAAAGCGCTCCCTATCAAAAAAATCTTTCTATATCTTAGATTTTTCATTGCATTACATCTTTTAATAATATCATAATCGACCTTTATGAAGTTCATCCACGTGATATAGAAGAGTAAAGAAAGCTAAGGACCTTTCTCAAATTTAAAATTTCTTTATATTCTTTTAAATGTTATTATTGTTTTCCCCACCTTGGGAGGAGATTAAACTATAGATAAACCTTTGAATTTCTATTTAATTATTTATCATACTCTCTACGCTTCAATTTATTTTTTTTATCGTAATTTGATCGCGCAATAAACTTAAAGTATTTTAAAAAATCTTATAATATTAAATTTAAAATATATATAATATATATCAAAACAAATTTTAATTTTATAATCTTAAAGTTGTCACATAGAATATTAAAATTAAAAAATTAGGAAAACACATTTTTTCTGAAATTAAATAAAAGTGGTGATCTCCAAAATATCCAATTAACTCTTGGGTATTTATAAAGATCAAATAGATATCGAAAATTTCATCACAGATTCATGGAATAATCATAAAGATCAAGATCTCGAATATTCGGCAAATTTATGAAATACTCATAAAGAGATTAAATCATCATAATTCGAGAAATACGTCACTAACAGCCCTCGAATTATGGAGATCAAATCCAAATCATCATTAAATCCAAATCATCCTAGAGATTAAAACCAAATCATCATAGTTCGAGAAATACGCCACTAACGGCCTTCGAATTATGAATATCAAATCCAAATCATCCTAGTTCAAGAAATACGCCACTAATGGCCTTCGGATTATGAAAATCAAGTCCAAATCATCGAAGTTCGGGAAATACGCCACTGACGGCCCTTGAATTACGGAGAAATCTAAAGAGAGAGAAGAATCAAGGAAGGAACAGAATTGTACTCACAATCTTGATCAATAAAATTATGCTTCTTCATATTTTTTTAATAAAAAAAGAAGTGGTAACTTTTTTTTTCATTCTAAAGGGATCTCTCTTTTTCTCTCTCAATTAGTGGTGCTAATCCTATATGCTTTCCCAAGGACTTCATAAAAATGTACAAGTCATATTCCCTTTTATTATCTTATAATATAATATTTGGCTAGTGTTTAAAATTGTGCATGACTGATTTCACTTTCGTGAATCTTGAAAATTTTATCTAAAAGCTCTACAATTTTCTGGATTATTCTTGAATAGCCACAAAAAGGATCAAGCATTTCTTGATGAAGTTTTTGCGGATTATCTCTATTTTAAATAGTTTTTAATTTTTGTTCTAAAATATGATATTTTTCATTTTTGACCTTGCTATTCGTTTAAAGAAAATTAATGGACTAAAGTATTCTTATCTATGATCTAATTTTGTTTCACATAAGTTTAGAGAATTTTTGTCTTATTCGATATTAATTTTATAGAAATTAAATTTATCCGACATAAATTGTATATTATCTAATTAGATCGGCATAAGTTTAGAAAATTTTTGTCTCTATTTGCATAAGTTCTATAGGAACTAAGTTATGTTTTTTACATGTTAACTCGTGAATTCGAAACTAAATTATGTGTTTTATGACATAACTTGTGGGCTCTGAAACTTATGCCTTTATCGATTTAAATTTTATAAGAATTAAGATAACTTGTTATGCTTTCAAATACATAATTTGCATTCTACTCCCTCCGTTCACTTTTACTTGTCACAGTTTGACTTGACACACCTATTAAAAAATGATTAATGGTATAAATACTTTACCAAACTATCTCCTATTAAATGATGTCTTGGAAAATGATTTGAGAAATAACTATTTAATGTTGAGGGTAAAACATGGAAAAAAAATTATTGTCTTTTTTTGATATGTCAAAAGTGACAAGTAAAAATGAAAATCTATTTTAGAAATAAGTTATAAGTAAAAATGAACAGAGGGAGTATTATAATACAAAATAAAGACTTATGTTGAGCGACTTTTTTTTTTTGGTTCTTTTAGTATCAAAAGTGTTTTCAACCATTTATTTATTACTTAAATGGTTGAAGAACAAAAGTACAATACCATCCAAATAGCCCTTTCTTGATCACCTTGGGACTACTATTGGCTTTTCTAGTCAATTGGACCCTTCTCTTTTCTTTTCTTTTTTTTTAAAAGAAAAAAGGCTTCACGGGTACAACACACGCTAAATAATCGGAATTAAAATTTTTAGTTTATAAATTTTGTATCATAATATATTTAATTTGCTTATTAAATTTTTGATAGATTGTTTTGTCTATATTAAATAATATTTTATATAAACTTGAAATTTAAATTTAAATTATTTAATTATGTCGAATCGATAATCTATCATACATTATAGCTTCACCTTTTCATACACAAATGAAAGTTTTTTTTTTTTTTCATTTTTGTGTGGTGAGAGAGAGGAAATTGGTGAATTAAAAGAGTCTCCCAAAATGTAGGATGTTGACAAGGATGAAAAGTGTGAAATAGGACTAGGGAAGGGAGTTCAATGAACTATACCCAATTAGAGGAGTGGTTGTTATAAAAGGGTGGACCTAATTTCCTTTTTAATATTCCAAAGTAAATTATCATCATGAATTTGACTCTAAGAATACGACTGGTCAGGATTTTGCATTATGATAGATATATATATATATACTAGATTCGGAAATCCATGCTAATACGAATTCAATATATATTATTTTTTCTTTCATTTTATGTGACTTGGAAAGTCCATTCGATTTTAAATATAATTTTTAAATATTCTAATTTATGTTACTACTTATTGTAATTGTTAATATTATCCCTATTTATAATATTTTTATACAATTTTTAAATATATAAAAAAAACTAAGACAATAAGACTAACAAATTAAAATAAAGAAATCACACAAAAATTATTAAACATGTTGATTTACTGGCTGCTTTGACACTTAAAACTGCCTTTATGATGATAAGCCAGCATAATGATGAAACAGAGAGGTGAAGCATCTCAATTGTCTCTTCTTATATAAGAGACTATATGACTAGTGTATTATAACTTGTGATAATATATAGGTTAATTATCTCTATTTTATCACATTACAAATTGTCTAACACGAAAATTATTTAATATAGTTGTATTTTATTAAACTGAGTAGAGGTGAACAAAATCTAATTGAAAGTCGAATCAAATTATAAATTGAGTTAAATTTGAAGAGAAAAAAAAAGACTATCATTTGGCATTGAAAAGAAAACTCGACTATATTTGGGTAGCTTTGATTTTAACTAAAAAAAAAAGTCAAGTCGAGACCAAATCAACATTATATATATAATTTTTAAAATTTATTTTATACATAAAAGTATTTACTTTGATATACTTAATAAATAAGTACTACTTATACTTTTCATAGTTTTTTTTTTATCTTTTAATATATTATTTCAAGTTTGAAACTTAAAATTTTGAATGGTCCAATAAAGATTATAGCACGTAAATATTAGTAACTCTAATAAAGCTCAAACAAAATCAACTCAATACTAATGCTAACAAAAAAAATTAATTCAACACTAAGAATGACAATAATGTTGAATATTTGTTCTTTAGTTTTACATTGGTTTAGACAATTAAAATACATAACCTAATTTTATTTTTCTTTAAT
Source organism: Solanum appendiculatum (assembly GCA_018342035.1). NCBI lineage: Eukaryota > Viridiplantae > Streptophyta > Magnoliopsida > Solanales > Solanaceae > Solanum > Solanum appendiculatum. Next base: position 106,093 of record JAGDQO010000606.1, read on the forward strand.
ATTTAGTTATGTAATTAATACTTATTAGACTTATTTTAGCATCATTTAGTGCTTTTAAATTATGACTATTTTCATTATGACATATTAATTTGTAACATTTGTTTTATGCAATTTCATTATTATTTTTTGTTGAATATTTTAGTGTCATCACTCATCTCATTTTTTTTTTTCTTAGGAAACACCTTACATAGTTGTATTTTGGTAGGACTAAAAATATATTTGAAGCACAAGTTAATTATATGTTTGTATGAATACTTAATTACCGAAAAAAACTCAAGGTTGAAAAATTCAAATTTTATTAGTTTGATTTGATTTATAGATTTGAAATTCAACACAAATAATTTAATTTGATATTTAAAAAATTGAAACCAATCTGATCCATATACACTTCTAATATTGAGAATCTTCCTCTCTAGACACTAGTCTTGCGCAGGTATAAGGGCATCTCCAACCCTACACTCTATTTTACTCTCCAAATATAGTTCTCTATTTTTTCAGACAACCAACTCCAACTCAATTCTCTATTTTACTCTCTAAAAAAGAATCTTCTTCTCTCTCCTCGATATTATACTATTATTTCTATTTCTATTTCATTTTCTTATTTCATAATATAAATCATTTCTTTCTTTTTTTTCAAAATAATCACCCTATATAGTTTTCATGTAATATAAAAAAAAATTCAAATTCTTTATTAATATAAAATTATATTTTATTCTAAAATTTTAAATAACAACTACGAATAATTGAAAAAAGAAATCAACAAGCACAACCGCAATCACAAGCACAACAATTCTCTAGATCATATACTAATTTTTTTTCCAAATATTGTTAAATCTAAAAATGACCTACCAAATTACTAAATTATTGTCGTGATTTTTAAAACTATTATGTTATGTATTGTATTGTTATCTTATATTTAAATTATTAAGTTATGTATTTGTAACACCCCGAAAATTTTTAAGTTAAGACCCGAATCATTCTTGAATTTCGTATAAGATCGTACCGAGTGATTCTTAATTGTTATTAGATTCTAAGGTCAATTCATTAGTGTGGGAATGATTTTGGATATCAATTAAGGTCACTAGAATCCCCTAGCACAAAGTTGAGTTGAAAGCTTCCCTACCGAATGAGTTTTGACCTAAGATTCTACTTAGGTCAACTTCAAACGATCATATCTTTCAGCACATAACGATTTAGGTGATCCATGAGCTATTAAATCGAAGATCTTTGAGTCCTCTTTCCAACGCCGCCATGTTTTCTCCATTTGAAGCTCGGAGTAAAAAGTTATACCCGTTTGAGTGAAACCTCTCTATTCAAGGCACTTCATTCGTTTAGGAAAGGATATTTTGGTCTTTTCCTTTTTCCCACTAGGCTTAGCACGTTTTTCCTTACCTAATTAAGGGTCTAATCAGATTCTAAATCACCTATTCACGTTCCAAAACACTTAGGGTTTTAGAGCGAGGTTTCAAGAAGAGAAAAAGGGCTAAGTTCAAGCGTTCTTCAAGAATTGTGGTTTTCGCCAAGAACATCTCTCTTTCCAGGTATGTAAGGCTTTCCACAGTGATGGATTTTTTCATCCTCACGCCAAACATGTAATACTTTCGTTAATTCGCCCATATAATCATTTATGTAAATATTCTTGAAGAGTTCTTGAGTTTTAAGCTTCATTCTTTAACTATGGAGGTTTTGAGTTCTTGAGGTGAGGGTTTTGTGAATGAGTAGTGTTTCTTGATAGAATTTGAGTGAGATTTTAATAATTTCATGTTGGTTTTATGAATCAAAGAGAGTTTGGAAGAAATCAATCGATTCTAGATGAGTTAGGACCCGGAATTGAGTAAGAAAATTTGTCAAAATTCTGGGCAGGGGTGTGGCGTGGCACGCCATGAAGGCGCCAGAGCTGGTCTTCAGTAGTTTGGGGCCTGGTGCCCCATGCCAGCAGTACGCCCCAAACTTTCCTCTGAAGTTTAGGGCTTGGCGCCCCACGCCAGCTGTATGCCAGGGGTCGCCAGGTCCCATTTCTTCTCTGTTCATTCAGACGTGTTCCTTTAAGTTGTGGCTATGCTTTCCCACTCTATATTAGCTCCTATAGGCTCCATTTATCATTGAAAACTCATGCATTATCCTACTCATATGCCTTAATCCATCTTCAAAACTAAAGTTAGTTTAAGAGAAGAGTCAAGAGCTATTATTGAGAAAGTAAAAAGAAGTTTAAGAATCTTTTTAGAACAAATGTTTTGTCTTTAAAAATTGATTCTGAGAAAGAGTAAAAGATGAGTTTCAAGAAAAGTATAGGGAACTAAGTAATTCCCTAAGATAACAGTTTTAAATTGAGAAAAGAGAAATTTTGCTTTCTAATTGAGTTATGAGTACTGAGATACTCCAGAGCAGTTGCCTCTTTTAAGAGGATAGTTTGAGCAATTACCTCAAGCCAGAGAAAAAGCAATGTTTTTATACATTTGAGCAGCAATATATATATATATCATTGGGAGTAGTATTGAGCACCGATATGGGGAAGAGTTCAGATAACTCACAGCCCCCATAAACCATGTCTTGCCAGCATGGGTTCAGGATCATACTTTTTAGATGAATCCTTTTAGCTTAGTGGATCCACTTAGTTCAGGTGTTCTATATCCCGGCACGATATAGGACAGTTCTGGTAGCGTGGACAAGACGTTGTATCATCACTTAGCTCACAGTGATGGTTGTCGGTTAGAGAATCTCCCAATAAAGTTAAAGTATATTTTTCACATAACACTTCTTATGTTGAGTTCAGAGATGAGTAAGTATGTTTGTAAAGTTAAATGATTTCATTCCTTTAATCTTTTACATTCAATTGAGTTCATGTTATATCTGTTGCAGTCATTCAGTACAGTTATTTATTTCACTTTAGCCATATTACATACTCGTACATTCAATGTACTGATGTCATTCGACCTGCATCTTTTATGATGCAGATACATGTACTTAGGATCTTCAACAGGAGTTTCGTTGAAATCACTTCATCCGCTTGTTAGCTTTGAGTAAGGCCTCCTTGTTTCCGGAGGACTCCAGTTTTATAAGTTGTTAGTAGTAGTTCTATTGAGGAGTCGTGGGTCTTGACCCGACACTCATCTTTGTACAGTAGAGGCTTCATAGATAGACAGTTTTGGAGAGCATTTCAGTTACAAATATTTTAATTAAAACTTTATGTTTCATACTCAGTATTTTCAAATAGTTTTGAAATTCAGTAAGTTGTATTAAACTTTTCTTCAGTTTTGATGCTTGTGTATGCTTGAGTTAGTCTTCCGCTTGTAGTCAGCCAGGATGAGGGTTCGCTTGGGAACCAGCAATGGTTCTCGAGTGCCGGCCACGTCCAGGGTGTAGGCTCGGATCGTGACAGTATTGTATTTTTAAATTAAAATTTTCATCTTGTCATTTAAATTCTGTGCATTCTTCATAGTGAAATTTAATAATAATATTAAATTATCACTTAAAGTGACGAAAATTGAAAAAATATATTTAAAGTATTGTTAATTCGGGATATAAGTAGTGTATTTTAAGTAATATATTTTTTTAAATATTGTATTACATTTAAAAAGAATTACGAATATTAGAAATTTAATTAATTGTCTTATATGAAAAATAATATGTTAATAACAAAATAATAGAAATAATATTAAAATAATAAAAAAGTGAAATAGAGAGGATGAATAGTAGTTCTCCAAATTCACCTCTCTATAATTAGATAATAGAGAGCTTTTTAGAGTGTGATTGGAGATCCAATTCTCTATTTTACTCTCCAAATATAGAGAGTGGAGAGTAAAATAGAGTGTGGTTGGAGATGGTCTAAAAGGATAGATTTGCTACTATGCAAGTAGAAAAAGAGATCTGCCCATACCCACATGTGGAGCTAGAAGCTGGAGTACTTTGGGTAAATTCAATAGCTTTTGTTTAATTAAGCAATATATTATTTGCATTTTGTTTAAATAATAACTTTTGTTTAAATAATGTCAAATAAAAATCCAAAATTCCAAAAAAAATTAAAAAATTCAAGGTTGAAAAATCCAAATAACTTGATTTGATATAGATTTAAAAAGTCGACATAAATAATTTGATTTGATATTTAAAAACTCGAACCAATCCGATCCATATACATCTATAATACTAAGAATCTCCGCTAGACACTAGTCTTGAGCACCATTAAGGATAGATTTTCTACTATGCAAGTAGAAAAACATCTGCCTATACTCACGGGTGGAGCTAGAAGTCTAGGTACGAGTTTGGTTAAATTCAATAACTTTTGTTTAAATAATGTATTTGTATTAAGAAGTTTTTTAAATAAATATATAAAAAAATATTAAGTTTAGAATTCAATTATAAACACTTAAAGTACCGCTATAAAATTTAAAATTTATAAAATTAAAATTATGATTTCGCCTCCAACCATGCCATGAAGAATATGTCTTTTTTAAGGCGTATGAAATAGTGTCCTCTTGGCCCTTCGCTTTCCCTTAATCAAATAAATTAAATTATACCTTTTTTCCGTTTAATCTCTTCTTCGACCAAGACAAAATTTCACTTTCAAAGAAACTTCATGCATACATGTGATTATTAAATATATGTATATGAAATCATCAACCCCCACCCCTCATCAACACATGTCGTACCAACTACCACCCTTTCGACAATAAGATAAACTAATATCAAATACATCAAAAATACATGTTTTAATTGCATATTATTATTTATGTTTTGGAGGGGCAAGTTCTGTAATGTAACGTATGAGGTTAATATGGAAATGAGGCTTGATATACAGGTTATTTAGAAGAGAAGAAATTTCAAATATCTTTGGTCGACGTCTATTATATATTAAAGGAAATAGAAAAATTGATGATGATGTCACACATTATATTGGTACAAGATGGATGAAATGGAGGCTCACATCCAAAATTTTGTGTGATAAAAAGGTGTTACCTAATCTTAAAGGCATGTTCTATTGGATAGTAGCATTACCCTTTCATACTATAAGTCCTTTCTTATATTTTTATTGTATTGTTTTATTGTAATAATTGTTCATAGTGATTTGTCAAGCTTTTTGTAGTATTTTATCATGACTTTTTCATTTTCGTTATTTCTTTTTTCATACTGCTTTGGACTATTTTTTTCTTTAAGATAAGGGCCTATATATCAGGAACAACCTCTCTACCTTCAAGATATATACGACTAAAATTTGTGTACATTTTATCCTCTTTAGACCCCACTTTATGAAATTACACTAAATATAATGTTATTGTATACTTAAAACATGATAGGTAAACGAAAACAGTTTTTACTTCTCTCAAATCTATCATTATTTACTAATAATAATCCAATTAGTGGAGGTTCATTAATTGAGATATTTAATTGAGGGATAGATATCGAGTACTTTAAAAAAATACTTTACGGTGTAAGACTAAAAAATATTTCTCTTCACATAGGCGTTTCAAGATTATTTTAACTGATAATGGATTCAAACGTTAAAGTTCTTAGCATGAAGATAATTACAATTTTAGAATTATGTATTCAAAATATAATATTTGTTAAAAATTTATTATTTTCCACACATATTTTAAAACTATTAGGTTCAATTAAATCATTAGAATAAGGTTACATTTACCACTAGTTCTTTAAAGGTATGTAAAAATCCTTCAAAAGATGCTATCTATAAAAACAAGTTGTTCCAAGAATTATGCGAAAATGATTGGAATAGCCCATACAAAAGTCACATTCAAGCTATCAAGAAGAAGATGAGGTCGGCCGATAGGAAAAGGAAATGTATAAAATATTTCGCGTTCACATAAAGTTTTAAAAAATATAATTTAAATATTAATGACTGCTTCGTAACGAATATAACGAAGAAAATATTTCGTCTCTCCTCGTAGAAAAAATACAAGCCAACATATAATCCATGGAATAATTATAAGAGGGAAAAGCACATAGAGGGAAGTGGTGAGAGGAAATATGGGTTTTTCCACAAAATCCAAAACTAAAATTTATGAATTTTTCGGCTGAATATGTGCTAAGAATCTGTCTCTTTTAAGTTTTATGCACTGACAATTATCTTCATATAATCAAATCATTTATAAAGTTAAATTTGTATGATAAGTATTAATCAGTAACTTAATAAAAATGACAACTAACCTACTATCATATGTTAAAACAATATTAATAGCTCAAAGTAATGTTTACCTCATAAAATTTATTAAGTTTGACGCAATAACGATATAAAAAAAATATTTACTAAATGAGGTCAGTTATAAGGTGATTAAAGGTGAAATTCTATGATAAATTAAAGGAGTACTAGTTTATAACATAGTAAATTAAAACGGTATGAAATTTGCTATTACTCACTATATATGTTTTAGTTTTTATGAATTACTTTTTAATATTTGTTTAAAAAATAATGTCATTTTCTATATTTAGTATAATTCTTTAATTTCAACATGTTATATGACATGTTTTAGATCACCTGATTCAAATAATATTTTTATACATTACATACATCTTTAGCTTAAGACCACAAAATTAAAAGGTTATCTTTTTAAATTTATTGCTAATCATTCAAACTAAGACACATAAAATAAATAGAAGGCGTCCAATTTAAACTTTACATTGATAATGAATATTTCCTTCATCCCAATTTATGTGACACCGATTGACTTGATACAGAGTTTAAGAAAGAAATGAAGACTTTTGAAATTTGTGATGATTATAAATCATTTCATTAAGTGTAACGAGAATTTTAAAATTAAATTATTTTCAATTATAGAAATATGACATATTTTGAAACAGACTAATGAGAAAAGTGTGTGACGTCAATTTTGAGAGGGAGAGTATAACTTAAAAAGTCTTGCTAATATTGCTAGATTTTCTCATTAGATTTCACCTATTGGTCATGCATGAAATTTGTGTGAATCCAATTCTAGATCATGAAATGAAAACACCCATCTATCTTGTCCCTCAAACTTGTCCTTTTGAAATATGCTTTATAATTGTTTCATTTCTAACCCCCACAAAACTTTCTTGATGGTGGAACTCCCACCACTACAACCATTTAGTCATTTACACACCAACTTCCTCTCATGGACATCACCATTTCCTTTCCTTTCCCTCGTCTATTCTCCCTTGTCTAAGAAATTCTTCTCTACATGGCATGTCTGCCATTTTGAGAACCATCTTCAGCCAATAACAATCTTGTTTCCATTTGTTGCCTTTTTTTTTTGTTCAAACACTACTCAACAAATTAATATGTATTTCCCATTATGGCTTTAATTAGTTATCCAAGAGAATTCTTGGCATCTCCTAGAAAATATCTAGGTTGTGGACAAAGAAGATTTTTGACCACCAATAACACGAATCGTGGTTGCTGCAAATCCGCTTCCACCCCTAAGTCTCCTAACTAGTATTTTAGCATAAAATACTACCATTTTTACAATTCCTTTTTTTTCTTTTCCTTTATGATAATACCAATACGTAAGTTACATAATCACTTTCCATATGTTTCAAAGCATATCAAAAGAATCATTCTTCCCAAGAAAAGATGAGGCTGCCTAAACTTCCAATGTAGTCAACAACTTCACTTTCATCATCTATATATAAGGCTCTTCAAAAGGGACTTTACCATCAATATATAGAGTAGTTTTTTTAACAAAACTCTAGTACTATAGCATCCAAGAAACTCCAAAATTTCAAAACCCCACCAACAAAAAAAGATCATCAATGTCATTTTCTTATGCTAAATACTCTGGTTTCTTCTCTAGTGATCTCCTTCCTTCTCTTGGAACCAAAATCAACCATGAAACAAAGCTTCGAAAATATATCATTTCGCCTTTGGATCTTCGTTATAGGTAATAATTTGATAGCCCTTCTAACTCCGTCTCATTACTTTTTACACGGAGCATAAATATGTTTTAAAAAAAAAAGTATCACTAGAAGTTCAACAAATACTAAGTACTTACCGAAATTAAATCTTGAACCCGTCTCTGAGCTCTGACTACTTTGTCAACCTTTTGCAGGGCTTGGGAGATGTTTCTACTGTTTCTTGTCATCTACACGGCATGGATTACGCCTTTCGAGTTTGCATTTCTGATATACAAAATAGATGCCTTGGTCATCTTTGACAACATTGTCAATTGTTTCTTTGCTATTGACATTTTCCTTAACTTCTTCATGGCTTATCTTGATAAAGAATCTTATATTCTTGTTGATGATCCTAAAAAGATAGCAATAAGGTAAAATTATGTAACATTAAGAGATTCTCTCTTTTTTCTTCTCTATCTCAAAGTTATAGAAGAATCAAGATTTATAATTCTAACACTTGAAAATTTTTACATGATTAATTAATAGGTACTTATCAACCTGGTTCATATTTGATGTTTGTTCCACTGTACCATTTCATGATTTCCTCTTTATTGATCACAAAGAAAGCGGCGTTGGATTTAAATTGCTCAGTATGCTCAGACTTTGGCGTCTTAGAAGAGTCAGTGCCCTGTTTGCAAGGTCCCTAACACATTACATATTGTACATCAATACCGTAAAAATTATTTACACTATCAACATATATAAGCTATAGTATTTTCCTAATTCAGGCTTGAGAAGGACATCCGTTTTAACTATTTCTGGACGCGATATGCAAAACTGATATCTGTAAGTCACGATTCATTTAAGATGATGTATGGTTAATCTTGATATTTCATCACTAAGAAAATGCATTTTCTTTTGTTTGTGTGAATTTTTCAGGTAACTTTGTTTGCAGTGCATTGTGCTGGATGTTTTAACTATGTTATTGCAGATAGATATCCTGATACTAAAAGAACATGGATTGGTGCAGCAAATCCCAATTTCAAAGAAGATAGCTTGTGGGATAGATATATAACTTCACTATATTGGTCAATTGTGACACTAACAACAACTGGTTATGGAGATTTACATGCTGAGAACACAAGGGAAATGCTCTTTGACATCTTTTACATGTTGTTCAACTTGGGATTGACATCTTACATCATTGGTAATATGACAAATCTTGTAGTTCACTGGACCGGCTACACAAGAAACTTCGTATACTCTCTTTTCTCCGTCTCTCTAAACATATTTATACGTAGTGATCGTGTAAAAGATATTGAACTTCATGATTTTTGTTGTGTCAGAGGGATAATGTAGAAGCAGCTCAAGAATTCGCAAAACGAAATCAGTTGTCACCAAGGATACAAAATCAGGTTTTGTCTCATATCTGTCTTAAGTTCAAAACTGAATCATTGCAACAAAAAGAGACCATGAATGTTCTGCCAAAAGCTATCAGATCAAGCATTGCACATTACCTGTTTTTACCAATAGTTCAAAATGTCAGTCTGTTCCGAGGCGTTTCCAGGGACCTGCTTTTTCAACTGGTAATTTCTGTTCTACATTGCTCTGATCCCCTTCCCACTTGGCGGATAAAAACGTATATTCAATCATTTATTTCCTGTTTTTAAGGTTCCTGAAATGGAAGCTGAATACTACCCTCCCAAGGAAGATGTGATTTTACGGAATGAGTCTCAAACAGATTTGTGCATAATAGTCTCAGGAGCATTGGTAAGTTAATAGGTTGGCAACAATTACTTGAACCCTCGGATTTGTTGTTCGTGTTATTAATCAGTTACGTATACTATTGCAGGATTTTCTAGCAGATATCGATGGACATGAACAAGTAAGTATAACACATTCAACAATCATTATATCATTTTCAAACATATTAGCCTCAACTTATTTTTTTCTGAAATCTGTCCACAAACAGATCATTGGGAAGGCTGTTGCTGGAGAATCATTTGGAGAAATAGGTGTTTTACTTGGAAGGCCACAACCATATGCTGTTAGAACAACTGAAATTTCTCAAATTTTATGCCTAAGTAGGAAAACATTACTGAACATTCTTCGCGACAATCAAGAAGATGAACGGATTATAATGAAAAATCTTGTTCAGGTATGTGTACAAGGATATGAACACAAAACTATAATGAGCAAAGTTGTAATATACACCCAACTTTCTTTGATCCTTTTTCTTTTTGATGAAATAGAAACTGCAAGGATTTGGAGGCTTTGATAATGTGGACGAGGAACGCGATCCAAGTTTAGTCTTCAACGACTGTTCTCATGTTTCTAAGCAAGATACGCCAACCAATCCTAGCGACCTGATTAGTATAAATATCCAAACTTTAGAAGCTAGAACCAAGAAACAAGTAGAAAATGAAGGTGAAAGTTGTGAACGTAAACGCCAAACAGTTCTTGATCATTCTGTAGTTTCCAAGGCGCGTATTGAAATGGCTACGAGTCCACCAGAAAGAAGATGGAAAGAAGATCAACTCGACGCAGAATTTGGAGGAAACAAAAGCATGCATGAGTTGCCATCAAGTTATGTAAATGAAAGTGAATTAAATGAGGTCCCCTGCTGTTCTTATTCAGGTAATAGAAGTCAAACTGGTGCAAAAAGGGGAAAATTCATCAAGAAAAGAGTTACTATTCACATGAGAAACAACATCAATTCATTGCAGGAGCAGAATGGGAAGCTAATAATACTACCTGATACACTAGAAGAGCTATTCAGAATGGCAAGTGAGTTTTTTTTTTCCACCTTGCTATAGATCTTTTGATAATTAGGGCCTGTCTGGACATGATTTGTGAAAACTATTAAAACTTTCGACAAGGTACCAGAATATCCTAAATCTCATATATCCACGTTCTTTTTACAAATAAATGTTTGCAATTACATGCTAATCCTATTACAGGCTTTCGAATACACTTAATTTTACAAAGATTCACTAGTCAACAATAGTAATAACTAATTATTCTTTAATATAATCCATCTACATCATACTGAGAATGTCGAACATGTGTCTTTTACAAAATATAAACTTATGGGTGAAGTTTTACACTTGAAAAATTTGAGCAAAAATGATCAAGTACGAACTTTATGATAACTTTGTTTAATTGCAGGTCAAAGATTTGGGGACTACAATCTCAAGAAAGTTGTAAATGCAGAAGATGTAGAAATAGATGAGATAGATGTCATTACAGATGGAGATCACTTGTTCTTTCTTTCAACTGATTGCTCATGTGTAGAAACTAGTACTATGTGACATGATAATTCTATCACTATGTTGTTTGTTTGCACATCTAGTGTCTACTCAGAGTTTCAAACCAAAAAATTATATATTGATCATGGTATCTCCAAGGGATGAAATCAAATTGGAAAAATTTTAATTACCATTTACAAAATTACAAGACTTTCTTCCAAGTATTACTGGAGGATGATAATCATCTAGTTGTTCCATTGAAAACAGAACAACATATTGCTGCCTAGTGTCAAGGTGGCACATATCTCTTATAATAATCTCAGTGGAAGTCTATCATGTGTGACTCTTTGATTCTCTGTTAGCTTCACAAGTGAATGGGGTTTGGGGAGAATGGCGTGTATGCAGAGGCGGAGCTAGGTGGGGGTTCATGGGTTCGGACGAACCCATTAGCTTTTCCGTAGAGCATGTATTTGTATTAGAGAATTAAATAAATATATAATATTAACTTGTGAACCCCCTAATTAAATTAATTGATAGCTTAGTGGTAAGGATGGGACATTGGAAATGTCTTTCACACTAGTGTTGTGGGTTCAAACCCCACTATCAACAAAAGTTTTTCTCTTTGTCCTAATATTTAGAACCCTCAAAACTCCTAATCCTGGCTCCGCTTTTGTTATGTAGTTTTACCAATTACTTTTACGAAGATAGAGAGTCCTAAGCCCCGGCTCCGCTTTTGTCAGTGTATGTAGTTTTACCAATTACTTTTATGAAGATAGAGAGACAATTTTCGATAGACTTTTGGCTCAACTCAAGCAAAGCATATCAAAAATCTTGAAAAACAAATACAATAGCAAAGCCATACTTAAAACAATTAAGAACAGAACCAGTAGCAATGAGCAAAATACGGTAACTACAGCAAAGGAAAGAGAAAAGACATAAAATAACACATAAAGTTGTCTCGAATTTTCAAAAAGACACATTAACTATGTGGGTGTCCTATTACCTCCTAAACAATTTTGAACTGATATTATTACATCATTTTTCTACCAGTCCTAGATTTTAAAAAGCAAGTATTATCATGCATCAATCATTATGTGACACATGTTAATTTAATTTAAAATATAATATTTTTTTTCATTTCAAGTCTTTCTTTTTTTGACCTTTTTTTAAATTTAATTTTAAATTCACCTTAAGTTCCACTTCATCTCCCCACCTCCACCCCACCCACTCCCGCTTTCAAGCTGACCCCTTCCCCCCATTTTCTTTCTTTCTTTCTTTCTTCTTCTTCTTCACCTCCCACCCTCACCCCCACTCTGTCATGCCCCAAAACTAGGAGAGGGCGATATTAACTGAATCGAGAAGTCGACTATATAACATCTAAAATTGTAATACTTAGGCCAACCATCTGGATCGACAAGGTCGCAACTAAATAAAATTTGATTAAAAAAATAAGATCAACTAGGTTCGTAATACAACTGAGCTGAGCAATGGAAAGCCGACAGGGCCATAAAATCAAACTAAACTAAATTGTACATACACATCCACAAAAGCCTCTAAAGAGTAACAAACTTAGTGCTCGGGACAGGGTCCCGGCCTACCCATACAAAACAAAAGGAGCACAATAATGTCAAACTAGAACATGACTCCTGAAAGAAAGGAGCATACCAACTCTCAACTGAAATCGGACTCTTATTACAACTGATGATCAGAGCCTCTACCTGCACCTGCAGCACTAATGTAGCGTCCCCAAGCGGAGGGACGTCAGTACGAATAACATGTACTGGTATTTAAGGCTGAAAGCTGTAAACATAAATATATCAAAAATACTGAACTAGAGTTAGGGATATAAATAACTTGAGACTCCAGAAGCTGAGATCTGATAACGACTGAACATTTATTCGTGAATGCGACCAAGTAAGCACATATATGAATCATACTGCTTTAATGGTGAACTGTATAATAATCCTTTCATAATAGTGACCTTGCCCAGCCGAGATTGCCAACGCTGTGGTGTAATGACTGAGTAAGCATTTGTCCACTAGACATGCCTGTCGTAGTGGTGTAATGACAGGGTTATCTGCCCACCCGACATGCCTACAGTGGTGGTGTAGTGACTGGGTTATTTGCCCACCCAACATGTCTGCCGTGATAGTGTGGTGAATTATACTGTATCTGCCTACTGACATTACCCCATCTGTAGTGTAATATAAATTCATAACCATTATCATCTATTGCGCCAGCCGGGCTCATATCAAGTATCTCAAATAAATATAGTACATACGCAAACTGCCTCTAAGACTGTGGCCTTAATAGGCCCCTTCAAGACTCGTGAAGTGCAACTATGTACATGTAACATATAAAGCTTTCAAATAGCATATAAGTATGTCTACTCAATACTTAAACAACCATTAGAAGATTTAGATGTCATGAGGAATCTAGTAGGCTTATGAATGAGGTACCTAAAGATATTCTGCCGCCTTAGCATATAGCTTGAACAAGAGCACATATATTTCTATTTCTATATAATCCACAAACCTTTAGGGTCTGCAAACACACATATATGTCCTATCCATAAGGTGTTTTCTTTACCCATGCCGATAATTATACAATTGGACTTCCATTATTAACTTATCGTGTCGATGAGCACAAATAGTTCTCAATTCTTTGGCCTTACTCATGTGGGGACATGAAACTCATATACACAACTACTTCTTAATAAAAACACATACAGGACCAGCTCACAGTGCCCACGATAAGGGGTCTCCAAACTCAATTTACAACTACGACAACAATTATATTTATTGTTATTCGCGTCACATACATTTATCTTAAAACATTTAGAAAATTATAGATTTCACCATGTCTTCACAATCTTCTAACATAACTACACCATAGCTCCATATTAGTTAAAAACATAGGAGTACTAGTCCTATCAACGACGTAGATTCGTGCTTGAAAATGGAGGAAAGTTACATACCTTGATTTAAGTCCTTTAACGTACTACAACGGTTGAATTATTCCTTGCTCCTTCAATATAAAACAACACCCAATGAAAATTCAATTTTAGGCAGTTACACAACACATCCAAGTCAGTTCATCAATTCAACAAACACGTGGTGGGCGTAAAGTCAAGAAACATTCAAATCGATCTTGTGTTCATAGTATTCAATCCATCGTATTACTAACAGTAATACACTACATTTAAATGACTCAAACACATTAACCAACAGCTACCAGACCACTCCACATACTTTCTCTTCACCAAAAACATCAATTAACATAGGTGAAACTTGGACTTACGACTTTCTATCACCGTCCCGTGAGTCTTACCCATAGAATATAGTTAGAACATGAAGAACATCACATACATAAGAGAAGGGAACATTGTCATACCTTAATTGAGGAAAATACCATCCCTTAAGTTCACATTAAGAAAGGATAAAAGTTTTCCCTATAATCCAAAGAGAGACTTGTATGAATTCTAGGCTTAGTTGAAGCACCAAATTAACTTGATTCTTGGTTGATTTCTCAACTAGGAATTTTGGAGAGGAGAGGGCTTGAAGAACAAGTAAAGAGGAGCTTCTAAAATAACTTAGAAACTCTCTCTAATGAATTCAACTCATACATATCTGTTTTAAAACATTTAAACCGACTTAACATATATCAGTCACGTGCCCAACGCAGCTAATTTATGTCTCTGCACAATTCTTAGTAAAATAAGCATATATTTTTACTCCGAAGAAGTCGTATTGATGATAGGTCTTGTTCGTTGAAAACTAGACTCAAATATCTTTAATTTGATAAATTATAGTCCCTCTAACTCAATAAATATTGGGAGATATGCTTATCCCAAGTTAGACCATATACCAAATTATAAAAAATAATCCACTTCAATGAGACCTTCAACTTGTACTATTGTTCCAAAGCTTCCTTTGGTCTCCAACCTCAGTATAACACTTATGTTGATGTACTATATATGTAACAATCAATATGATCATCCATTTAAAATATTATTCTCCCGACAACTCATCAACAAACAACGTAAGGCGAAAGTATAATTTTTGACACGTACATGTTAAGTTTAGTGAGTTAGTCGCCTTAAAATATATGGGGTGTTACACACTCTCTACGTTCAAGTTGAGCCCCTCCCTTATTTTTTTCTTCTTCTTCAATTCAGCCAACTTCCTTTCTTTTCAGTGAAATTATAAAATAAAAAAAGGACACTATTTTCTAGACTTTGTTGAATTATTGATAATAAAACTAATTATTTTTATAAGAAAATTAAAATTTTTGAAGGTACCATCAATTAATTTATCTCATTTTTATATAAATTCAAAATTAGAAATAATAATTTTGAAAGAATCAATGAATTTCCTAAAAATTAAAAGGGCTTGATTGAAATTCGAATAAAAAAGCTAAATGATACCTCCTAATCATCTTGAAATCTAATGGGTTTATCAAATTGTTCAAAATGTAAAAAAATATTTAGATAAAATTTTAAAATTGAAGAGAGTTAAACTAATAGTAGTAAAAGAAGGAAGATGAAGTGGTGGTAAAAATGGTCACATTGAAAGTGAGGAGTTTCAATGAAGATGACAATGAATTTTTTAAGAAGAAAGAAGAAAGAAAAAGAAAAAAAGGGGAAAAAGTTAAAATAATAAGAAAAATAAGAAAATATATTCTCTAACAAAATGCTTGTAAATATAAAATTATATTCATTATTTTAGGTTGATCACGCTCTTTAAGAGAGTGCATACACTCTCTGTGTCAGGTGAACAAAAAATGATGTAATAATATCAGTTCAAAATTGTTTAGGAGGGTAATAAGACGCCCGCATAGTTAAGGTGTTTTTTTAAAAATTCGAAACAACTTTAGGTGTCACTTTATATCTTTCTCTCAAAGGAAACAATCAGTAGTATTAAAATCAAGAATAAGATAGTTGGTGAGTAATAATAACAATAACAGGTAATAATAAAGGAATTAGATAACGTTTGACTACCTACTAATCTTTTACCCTAATTCTCGACTCAAATCTTCCTATCTAGGATCATATCAATGGTAAGTTGTAGGTGTGTCATATTTGGTTTAAGCACCTGTCCCCGAGACTTTTTTGGTCTTCCTCTACCTCTCTTTATACTCACTATAGTCGACCTCTCAGACTTCTTCAATGGGGTATTTGTGCATCTTCTCCTCACATGTCCGAACCATCTCAATCTTGCTTCTCTCGTCTTGTCCACCATGTCCTAAATAGTTTCATTTATGATTTAGTGGAGGATTTCTTCAAACAACAAGGGATTGGGTCAACTATTCAATCAAATTATATTGAGCATGTTTCCCATATCTTCTCGAGAAATTATCTCTCTAGTATACTCACATATCCATTTCAACACTCATTGCCGCTACTCTCATCTTCTAGACGTGCGAGTTATTGACCGGCTAACATTTTGCCCCATGTTTGACCACCAATTTATAAAACTTACGTTTAGAATTTGGAGGAACTTTCTTCTCTTATCACACAAGACACGGGATGTGAGCTTCCATTTCATCCACCTCGCTCCAATACGATGTGTAACGTCATCATCAATCTCTCCATTTTCTTGGATTATTGACCACGGATACTTGAAACTATTTTTTCTTAGAGATGACTAGTGCATCAATCCTTACTTCCACATCTACCACCCGAGTTACATCACTAAACTTGCACTCCAAGTATTTTGTCTTAGTTTTGCTCAACCTGAACCCTTTAGATTTCAAGGTATGTCTCCAAACCTCCGGTCTTTCGTTAACATCATCGCAAGTCTCGTCAATCAAAACTATGTTATTCGCAAAGCACATACATCATAGCACCTCTTCTTAGATATGCCTTGTCAGTTCATCTATCACCAAGATAACTAGAAACGGGTTAAGAGTTGATCCTGGTGTAACTCCATTATGACTCATCATGACTGGGAAGTGTTTGAGTCTTCTCCAACTGTCATCACTCGTGTCTTGGCTCCATCGAACAACATTATGTTCTTATGTAAGCTACTGCTACATATTTAGCCTCAAACATTTCCATTGAAACCCTTCCCTCACTTCGTTGTAAGCTTTTTTTATGTAAGTCCTTTCTCTCCTTATACTACTCCATCGATTTCCTTACAAGATGTGTGGACTTCCTAGTCGAATGCCTGACATTGACATGAAATCAAATTGGTTCATATTGATAGACACATTCTTCCTTATACTCATCTTCGCTACCCTCTATGATGCTTAGTAGATGAATATCCATATAGTTGTTGCAATTTTAAATACCTTAGCTTGTTTGTGTATAATGGGATCACTGTACTTCCACCTCCATTTTTTACGCCCTAAAAATGATGTAAAACAATCCAGTTAGTCACTCCATACCTACTATTCTTATGTCCTTGTAAAATTCCACCAAAATCTCATTTGGCTCAATCTCCCTCTCTCTTCTCATCTTACGTATAACTCCTTAACCTCCTCAACTTGATACCCCCTATGATGCCCAAAATCTCCCGAAATCTCCTATGCTACAATTAGAGTAGATTTATCTTATGGTTACTTAATAAAAAAGAGCATACAAACAAAAAACATACCTACTTACGGGAAACTTTACATGTAACTCTCTCATATATTTAATGATGATGATGATTAAATTTGTATTTCATGTGAGATAAAAGAACCCAAAAGGCTGAAATCGAACGAACCAATTCTAATTTATTTTTACATTTAGCAATTGATACAAATTATCCAAACACTAACCATAAACACTCATACAAGTAAGGATAAAATGCTTGTATAGAGGAAGTCCCTCACTAAGAGGCACACCAATTCAAGTGAAATTATTATTTTGTTGGATAAAGCTGGATCCAAATGCACTTTCAAGAAAATGATTTCTTCTTTCCAAGAAGATCCAACATTTGTGAAAAATTAAATGCTTCAAAATGTAAAAAAAATAATCCCAACACATGAAGCATTATCTCCACCACAACCATATTTCTAAATAAAGACTCCACCACGTCCTTAACAAAACAAAATAACTTTAAAACGTAGTTTTTATGCAATCTTTAGCCTCGTCGCCAAATAATCTATCTCATTGTACGGAATTTCATCAAGCAACATAAAGGGTTTGAGCTTTGTCCTTGAAGGAAAATGTATCTCAAAGCTAACAATGTATCAAGTTTGAAGGGGCAAAAAAATTCACAAATGTTAGAACAATTGAAAGCAAACATTGCCCATAACAGAGAACTGGGTACAAGCATAACAAGAGCGTTTTCTTCTTATAGGCGGCTGATAACATCTTCCACCTCTGAAGGGGAGTAGAGGTGATAAGTTGGTGATACCCTCGCAATATCAACGTTATTGGGAGTCACCTGGAATCGAATGACATGTGATTTTCAATCAATAGCAGAAGTAGAGCATACAAATGATAATGAAGATGCAGTGTCATGGAGATTACCTTTTCTTCCATCACTTGCTTCAGAATTGACAGTGCTATCGTTTCAGCCTCCTTAAGGGAAAGGTCCTACAGAATAGCAAATATTTCACTTTAGATCAGCTTTCAAAACCATATTATACAAATTACTTCGGTCCAGAAATAGCTGATCTATTACTCTAGTCATAGTAAATTGTCAGCGATTTTTTTCTCTCTTTTTTCCAAGGAGGGGCCGGAGCTTTGGGATTAGAGGAGGTTAAGATCATAAAAATACATGACAGTTTAACTAGAAAATAAAATCTAACTTATATACCTTGTTGAATTGCTCCTGAAGAGAGCTGTCAGCACCTTCTGAACCTGAACCAATGGCTTTTGCGTTGCATTGCCAGAAAGTGCCAGAAGGATCAGTATAGTATCTGCATATCAAAAGGCCTATTGTCGTTAGTGGCAGCAGGGTACCATATGGCCACTAGGATGAATTTTAAGGATAACGCAATCAAGATTTTAACTAATGGCTGCACAGCCGACTAGCTCAGTACGACTAGTTTCCTTCAAAGTATATGTACAATATACAGTAGCCCATTAATTCTTGAAATAACATAAATGTAATAGTTACAATTTTCATGTTAGAAGGTTATACCATAATATGAGAATTATATACCTACTTCTAGCATTACCAGAATTTTAGTATCATCATTATTTGCTGGTTTCAGTTCTCGGTCTTGTGTTTCCCGTGAAATATATATAAATAAGGCAAGTCACATCCTTACCTAATAACACGAGCTCATTATAAGTCGTGAGGAAGTCCACGCTAACAGAATATGCAACTGACTACCTAATTAAGCAATATTAAATGGGAGAATATTGCCACAAGGGAAAGAAGAGGGAAACGTCACACCAAAGTGAATCTTTTTTCCCCCTTTTTAAAACCAAGTCAGGTTCACTAAATGAAATTAAGAATTAAGACCTACTGACATGTGTGCATGTGCGTGCACACATACACAAAGCTAATTTTTTTTTTTTGAAACTGGTAACTTTATACACAAAGCTAATTATTCAAGGAAGTTAAATGGAAAAAGGAAAGAAAGAGAAAAAGAGGAAGATTGAATCATAATCTTGTATTCAGATTTGATGAATGGCAAGAATTACTGGGATAGAAACTGCAGCGCAACATGTCCACAGAAAGTTATTCCATGTTGGCAAGGGGTTGAACTATCAGGCAACCAACTGTTTTATCAGCATAAAATACATGGGAATTTGCTAATGCACAAACCATGAAGAAGCAGCAGTCATGTACTCATGTTACAAAGAAATCACTAGCGTTCAGGACAAGCACAATATATCATTTCATTTATTTACAAAGAGAAAAATAAAGGAAGGGATGTAGATGGGTATAAATTGTGGTAATCAGGAGTCTCAAGAAGTAGGAATGGAATAGGCATTTAGATAAAGGGGAACATCGGGAGCAAGTGGTTGAGGTAAGGAGGGTGAATGACAGGACGATGGTTACTAAGCTAGTTGTTGGTGGGCTTACTTTTAACATAATTGGTGCTTACGCACCAGAAGTGGACTTGAACGATGAGGTCAAAAAGCACTTTTGGGAGGATTTGGATGAGATGATGCAAGGTATCCCTCACACCAAGAAGATATTCTCAGGTGGAGATTTCATTGGCCACATCGAGACAACTTTGAGGGGCTACGATGATGTGCATGGTGATTTTGGTTTTGGGGGTAGAAACAAAGGAGGAGTTACACTCTTGGATTTTGCAAGGTCTTTTGATTTCGTGATAGCTAACTGGAGTTTATCAGAATGAGGAGCACTTGGTCGTCTTTCGTAGTATGATGGCAAAGACTCAAATCAATTACCTACTCCTAAGGAATAGTGACAGAGGTCTATATTTCCATCATAGCTCTTTTCTACTCTATTTTGAAACCTGTTTTGAAAAAACACTTTTCTTTTCTTTTCTTTTCTTTTTTTGACAAAGAACCTGTTTTGAAAAAACACTTTTCTTGAGCCGAGGGTCTATTTGAAATAGCCTCTCTACCCTACAAAGATAAGAGTAAGGTCTGCGTACACCCCACCCTCCCCGGACTTCATCACACTGGGTATGTTATTGTACAAAGAGAAAATGAATGAACAGCACTAAACACATGAAACTAAGTGGACTATAGACTCTGTAAAGATGAAGCAATGAAACAACTCGGAATATTTTTTTCAAACTTGAGAAGCACGGAATATAAGGTCATAAGTAGGTGGCTTAAGTGTTTTTGGCTATTAAACTGGCGGATCCAATTTTCATGGTTATGTTCCTCAAAATCGAAGGTAAAGGAGAAAAAAAAGTAGTATATTTGTTTGCCATTCTAAAGAAAATTAAGAACATGATAACAATCAAAAAAAGAACAAGATGAACAAACTGATAGATGATTGCATGCAGCTACACCGGATATGATCAAACACAAACAGAGAAGAAACTATAGAGTATAATGTCATATTTTCCAACAATCTCGTGGGAAGCAAATACTTACAAGCTAGGACCATTCTCATCATGACCAGCAATGAGAAGTGATACTCCAAAAGGTCTGGACTGCAAGATACCAAAGATAATGCATTTAGGTGTGAGACTTGAATCTTCCACTCGTTGAAATAGGAAAAACAAGGAACGGCAATCCCTTCATCTTGATGAGTTGAGTCAATTTAGTTCTAGATAGCATGTTTCCTTTAACAGGATTTTAGATATTAGCTCACATCATTACTGTCTAAAAGATTTTTCAAGAGAAGAAAAAGGAAACAGTAGGTTAGCCAACAAAAGTCTTCTATGCAATGAGCCAGATCCACACAGAAAACAACAATTATTAACCAGGACATCCACTTAGATTTATAGATACATGTCATAAAGCAGCAAGTTTTGTTCAGATATCACATTCCATTAACTTTTTTTTTAACAAGAGAACTAACACTCTTCTCTTGCAGTGTAAAATTTTGATCGAGGATATTCACAGTTTCACACACATATATAGATAATCTATACACACTAAAATGATCACAAGAAAATCTTTCAAAACACTATGTTTACAGAGAGAAACTATATTATTAGAGGAAATACACCAAAGAGTCTCTATAGTAAACATTAGACTACCAGAAAATTAAATGCCAGCTCAGCCTAGATCCATCAGTCGGCATCTAGTTCTATTAATACAATAATAAGGGCTTACACATATAATGGTCTAAAGAATTTGGCGTACATAACATATTGAGACCGCACATAAACAGTATTCACGTTCAGGCGTTGTTAGATACACAGCATGGTTTCTTACTGAGACAGGTAGATGAGAAAGCAAAGTAATCGGCAAATGAAATTACCAGCCACATAAAATGAAACAGCTCAATTCAGTCAATGAACTAAAAAATTTCCCCACTCAAGTAGCAACACGAACAAGAAAATCTAATGGTCTAACTATATTTAAGCTCCTGAGATTTTAATCAAAATAAACGGGAATAACAAAATAATTTAACCACACATAGTTTAGGTCAAAATTAGACAGTAATGAATTGAGATTTTGAATGCTTTTTGCTTGAAGGATGTTTGTGCCCAAGTAGCATACAAAACTGCCAAGTCAAAGAGAAGGTGCTAACCATAGACTCTTCATCACCCTCACCAAATCGCAGGGCCAAATCACACAGAGCTTGTGTTGTGGACTCAACAGTCATGGGCTCACCATAAGAGAATCGGTGATTCTATTGAAAAAGAGGGAATAGACAAGCAGGATTAGTCAGTGAATTTCACATGCATAGTATGATTTGAAGTTGAACCCTTAGCTCTAAATACCTGAGTTTCAACTCGTGCATGTTCAACAAGAGTCCTTGCATCAGCTATCAATCCACTCATTGCACATCCAATATGCTCATCAATTTCCATAATTTTTTCCACACTGCTTGGCTCCTGCAAGATCAAGAATATCAAATCAGAGTCACGAATGATAAAATACAGATAAACTGAGAGATTAGCAAAAATAAAAGTATTTCTTGTATTTAAAGAAAAAGTATGTATCTTATTTGGGATTCAGTAATTAACTCACAAAAAGTCATAACCAAGCAAGCCATAAAGAAGTGCAAGAGGCAACAAACAGAAAAGTTCTTTAATTTCAAAACTCCTGATCTAAAAATAGCTCAGCCTTTTCATGTATTGACTTTGACACTACTTTTTTTAAGCTATTAGTATGTTTAAGGCACTTCTTAACATTCTACCTAGCACTAGATAATCTCGTTTAGTTCTTTAAAGGGTATCATGTCACGAGAAAGTAGAAAATTCAAGTTTAGACCTACAGGATGACATCCTCTCAACCAAAAGAAGGATTTGACCTCTCTATCTCCCATATTTGCTATTGTATAGATAATAACACAGAGAAAATGACCACATGGATGATAAATGTACCAACTGTGTATAACAACTCCAATTCAAATTCAAGGCCAACGTGATATTCTCTCCAAATATATGAATTCTTTATTTGCAAATGTACATGCACACTCATTTGTTGCCATTGATCAATTTACAAAGAATCCAAAGGATATAAGTTACCATGCATTAGCTTCTCACACAAAAAGACATGTGCAGCAACAGGAAAAATTCTTTCACAACAAACAAAATCCTAAACATGTATTACTTCACATAACATCAAAGAGCTCCTATAATCTTTAATCTTCAAAATACTCTAATTTACTTATCAAACAAAAAAAGAGGGAAAAGGTTCAAATTTGCCCCTGTACTACCCAAAATTGTTCAATTTATTCCACCATTATATTTTTGGTCCGTTCATCCTTTCATCTTCTTTTTTGGTGATGAACGTGGAGTCCGGGTCTGCTTTCGGGCACCTTGATTAATTCTATGGAGTACCTATTACCTCCCACCTGCAACAGGTACCAAATACAGATGGGAAGAAATCACCTAGTGTTTTTTATTTGGTCCGTTCACCCTTGCCTTTAGCAAATTGTCTCATATCAACCCCGCTGTAGTCCATGAAGGACTAAAAAGTTAATGACACAATGATTTGTTATGCCATCAAATCAGCTACACATATAACCCAGTTACCATAACAACAACCACAAAGCAGTAACTCATATTAAAGGAAAAAAAAGAGCACAAACCAGAAGTGGAGAGGTAATTCGCTTCTCAACAGCAAGAACAACGCCTTCCTTTGTCTTTATTCCAATTGCCGTTGAACCCAACTTTAAAAACCCACAAAAACAACAAAACCTTAACCTAAATAAACCATTTAAATCGTACAAATCCAGATGATAAATCCAACTAAAAATTTACCTTAATGGCTTCAATAGCATATTCAACTTGAAACAACCTTCCTTCAGGAGAGAAAGTGTTGACACCTCTATCATACTCAGTTCTTCAAAGACCCAAATGGACAAAACACCGAGAAGTAAGATCTTCAGAGATTTGAACACAAAAAAGGAACATAACTGTATTGAGAACAAACCCTAGATTAAGGCTAAAAATGCAGCTTACCTAGTGAGAAACATCTTCGATCTGATTCTTCACAGCTTTGAGAATCCGCGATAGCTCAGAACTGACTGAGAATCGATTTTTTCTACTTGTTTTTACTTGAGTGACAAGCCATTTCTGCAGAAAATAGTGTATTTGGAGGTTTGCTTGCTTCGGTATTTACCGGGTCAGATTTTCTAACCCGTTTACATAGAAAGGGGGAAAAGATTTGGGCCCAAAATAAGGTTTTTTCCAAGAGGAATTTTCAAATATAGCTACAACCAGAAACATAATGAGGTAAATTGTTATAGTTTACTTAATTACGATTGGTAGCTACATTTTAGAAGGGGAGAGAGGCAAGTGAGATTGAGAAAGGGAGGAGATAGGCGGGCGAGAGCGAGGAGAGAGGCAAATTGTATTTGTATATCTACTGAATAATTATATATACGTAACTAATATGTTTATGTATCAATTATTGTATTTATATATCTACTAGATAATTATATATATGTAATTACTATGTATATGTATCAATGAATACAATTGTATTAACGAATATAATTTGTATCCATGGATAAATTGTATCAACGAATACAATTGTATCAATGTTTTATCAAGTTCAACATTTATATTTGTCTAATTGATTGTATATCATTTGTATCACTGTTGTATCAATTGTATTAACGAATACAATTTGTATCTGAATACAATTGTATCAATGTTGTATCAAGTTTAACATTTATATTTGTATAATTGGTTGTTATAATTTGTATTTGTATTGAAAGAGAGGAGGCAGAAAGAGGCGAGAAAGAGAGGGGGTAAGGAGAGATGATAGAGAGAGGGGGTAGGGAGGCGAGGGAGAGAGGAAGAGAGGAAGGGGAGAGAGAAAAATAACAACAAAATTCTAACTATAGCTATAAATTGTAATTCCTTCAAACTATAGTGGTGTATTGTAAATACATTTCACATGTTTGCCTGATTACGTAATTTTTCCTTTTTCGAATATACTAAAATTTGTATATACCAAATTCTTGAATAAGTTTACAATTGAATAAACTTTCTCAAGCAAACAGCTTGCTAGTAGTGGACGATAAGTTTAAAGCAATTCACGAGTCTCAGATTAATGCACGATCGAAATGGATCACAGATTGTGTCAGCAAAGCAATTTGATATTTTTAGGCTTTCAACTTTGTGGATTAGTTTTTTTAGGTGTATTTCTTGAGGGGATCAACATTATTATTCCGTTTGTTAGTTTTTGGAGTTCAAGTTTCAATATAGTTTTTCTGATATGAAGAATAAAAACACCATTAATCTTTCAATATTTTATTTTGAATTACTAAATAATATGCAAGGTTGTTATCCCATATTATTGTAAATAATTAGGTATTAAGTGACAGACCTAACTGAGTCACTTCTTAATTTTTTTTAGACGTGGTTCTTTTCTGTGAGTTTATTTTAATAATGAATTGATCTATATTTAAGATAGATCGAGTTGTAGAATGATGACTTTCTTTGAGATAAATTGGTAGACAACTTTCTTAAGGAATAAGTTTTATTTAGTGTTAGTAAAATAAAGAAGGTTGACTTATGGTGGTATTTTATTTGTTAAAGCGGGAAACTTGTATTGACTGAAAAAATAATGAACCCCATCTAAAGAAAATTGAATGAACTTGAATTGCATATATTGATGTATACATCTCTTTGTGACATTGAAAAACTGCTTAATGCTTAGAGTACCAGTTCGAAATTTCAAAAATAAAAAGCCTAATGCAGTCTGGTATCATTAAGCGAGTATTTTTTGTAATTTATGTTTATGCATGCAATCTAGAATTAGTTAATTAGTCGTTCCACATATTCAAGGATAGCTTAGTTGAAAGATGAACATGTCTTCAATTCACTTTATAGCCTAAATGATCCTTCTAAATTATGATAATATCTCCACCTTTTCATTTTTAGCTTCTAAACCAATTTGTTGGCTAGTCATTAATGAAAAATCATACTCTTTGTAAAATAAATAAATAATATAGCTCTTAAACCTGTCTCTCTTTGACTTTGAAAGTGAAATATGAAGTCTAAAAAATCTAAGTTGGGGTGAAGGGTAAAAAAAATAGTGATAATTGAAGCTTCATGACTAAGTTAGGGGTGGGAAAGCAGATATGTTAAGACTTTCACCTAGTGTGGAAATAAAGAGAAAAAAATAAAAATCTAAAAGATCAAAATAACAAAAATAGAAATAAAGGTAATAAAAAGAATCACACAGGAATCAATGAAAGCAAAGAAAAGAGAAAAAAGAATAAAGGTTGAAAAGATAAAAAGAATCGCACATGTGTGAATGTGATTCATTGTGATTTGAGATTGTGATGTGTGTTGATGATGGCGATTGGGTACCACGTCGGTACACTAACATCTGGAATGGGTATCACGCCGTTACACTAACATCTGGAACGAGTACCACGATGGTATACTGACTTGTGATCAGGTACCATGCCAATACACTAACTTGGGATTAAGTACCACACCAGTACATTAACAAGGTTCCATGAGAGAATCGAACTGGCTTGTTATGTTGTGATAATTTATGTTGCTATATATACATATTACAGACTATGTTATATTGAGTTGTGATTGTGTATTATATGTTTATTGAGTTGTGGTTGCATGTCTATATTTCGTATAGTGGAACTAGCCGATGATCGTACCAATATATTGTTGTTGTGTGTTGATATTGTACTTGCTGTCTCTTTGTTGTGTACAAGGCAACTTCAGGCGGCTGTTTCGCGACCTCAACTTTGAGACCACCGAAACCTGAATCCAAGGGTGAGTCACTTCCTCCGAACTGCTATGGATTCCTCTCATCTTCTTAATCCATTATTCGGACTCAGACATTCTAGACTTATGTTTTATTCTTGTTTTGGGGTTGCACTTTCTATTCTAAACTGTTAGATGTTTTGGTACTATGACTTTCAAGTTCGAGGGAGTTTTTATTTCCTCATTGGTTGTAGTTGTTGGATTTTGAGTTTATAGAAACTCTCTCTTTTTAATTATTTTTATGACTGTTTTCTAAGTATTATATCATGATTTAGTTGTTAATTGGTTGCTGGGTTGAGCTTAGATTGTTAATTGGTTCTCTGATCGGAGGGTTAATATGGGTGCCACTCACAACGGATCAGGATTGTAATAATTATAATGTGATATGATTTAATTATAATTCTTACAATTTTTCAATAAATAACTTGATTAAGATTTCACTATAGTTAGCACCTTCTAATTTTGATAGGACATCTCTTGCTTTCTTGCATAAATATTGAAACATTATGTGAATACTAGAGAAGAAAATTCAATCTGCTTCTCTCAATCTTTTGATATTTACTTTATAGTCTTTATTTTATAATATTTTTACTTTTTGTACAACCTCTCTTCTCTTAGCTACAAAGTGTATTTTTAAGTTATAATGAATATTGTATATTAGTATGCCGCATATCCAGTATTATTGATTTGGTTTAACTATATTTCTATTGATTAAAAAGTTTAATATATTTCAAAATCTTATGTTTTATATTTTAACTAAATAGAAATAGAAAACTTAATCAAATTGTTTGATAGGATACTTCAAATTATCTATGTTTTAATAACCTACTAGTTGTGAATTGAACTTTGATATTATCTTTTTCTTTTCATAGTTTTACTCCTAAAAATATCTTTTTAATAACCTACTAGTTGTGAAATGGACTTTGATATTATCTTTTTCTTTTCATAGTTTTACACCTAAAAATATATTTTAAAAAAGATTTACTAGAGATGATGATGATGATGATGATGATGATATGTTTATGAACTACTTGAAAATAGTATCTTTTGAATTGTCAAATACAAATTATTTTTCTTTAAAAAAAATTGAAAAACTATTTTGATAAAAGAATCTTCTAGAAATAAGGAGTTGTTAGAAGCACACTTGTATTCTTCCTCTCTCTTTTTCTATTTCCCTGATTGTTCGTCTCTTACTCCCATTTCTTGTGATTTACTAGATAAGTCAAGCCCGTACTAAGCACGGGCCCAACATTAAGGTGATTGAAACTTCTCGTCTTAGTTCCCCTACCAATAGAAAATCATACAAAAAAGCCCCATCTTGTGAGCATGTCATTCTTAACTGCAACATACCTTGCTATAAGTTGAAATAATAAATACCAGGTACAAGAATATTGATGCTCCCAACAATTAAGCGTTTTAATTCATCTACTACAACAAAAATAATTTTTTAGCGATAATAAATATGCACATTAATAAAGAGTGTTAAAATCTTTATTGGCATTAGTTGATTTTCATTAATACAATATCGCTATAGACTTTAGAGACATTTATAAAGAGAGCTAATTGCCTCTAAAAAAGCATATTTAACGGCAATTAAATTATTATCATTAATTAATTGTCGTTACCGCTAAAAATTAGTTTTGGTGTAGTGAACCTTCACATTGATGCACGAATGATTTGAGACCTGAAAAACATATAGACACGAAATCAGAAAAATATATTATGACGTTTGCATGTTTAAGCCTGTTGATTTATCATACAAATGAGCTAGAGCTATTGTCGACAACCTAGTAGCCAACTTTTTCTATTCCAAAAACCACATAACAGGAAGGAGCTTTGAAGTACATTAAAGAAAAACGATCACTTAAAGAAGTTGAAATCCAGAGGGGTGATAAAAGATGAATAGTAGAGAGCTATAAAGTAAATTGCACCAGTGCTAAATTTTTTAGGGATCATAATACCATAATAGTGAACCGTATAAGGTTTGAAAGTGGTATTTGTTCTTCATCAATCAAATACTCGATCTGAGAATACAGCTACAAACATTCCATAAATCTTTCACAAATTGTAGTATGGAATTAAATAAACTGATAATATGTCTTAATAAGATACCATATAAACAAAGAATATTAAGAGCAGTTACATAATAACTTCATTACAATGTAAACTAAACATAAATCAAAGTGGAGATTGATGCTCAACATCAAAGTGATGGTCTCCCCCTAAAATGAAGGGGAGAATGACGATGCCAGAGACAAAATCTAATTTTATTTATCATGTGTAAATGCTAATACTGATCTCGAAAAATATGAATACGGAGCAGAAATGCTATGAATGAAAAGATGATTTACTTGATGTGTTTTTGCCTTCCCTCTCAATCTCATCCCAACTTTGTAACTGAAGAAGGCACATAGTTTGTATGATCTGCGTTCATGATCCTTATTGCGTAACAGTGGTTAGTATTTGTGTTAAGTCCAATCTAGAGATGTATGTAATGACATAATTACTAAAATGATGATGTATATACTGGAGAGTAATTAAAAACAGGAGTTTAAGTAGGAATATATAAGGATAATAGTTCAGAAAATGAAAGTCAGTTAAGATCAACTTTAGAATATATATATATATAAAGGAAACAAATTATATCTTAAAACATAAGGCAACAGAAATTGGTACAATTCTTGTATAGTTATCTTTCTGAGTGTCATAAAGGATAGGAGTAGAAAATCGAACATCTTTAACTTAAAAGTGAGCAAGATGCTTAGTGAGAAAATAAAGGGGGATTGAAGAAGCAGAAATGATTTTCTACTACGTACTATCTATTTTCTAATGAACAGAAAACATAAAATTAGACTACCTTACAAATGCTATAAATCAAGAATTGGAATAGTGATGAAGATGAAATTCGGTTGTTTATATGGTATTAATCAGTGTTTGAAAATATTTTTTTTCATGTTGATGCTAAATATGACTTATTACTTTATAAGGAAGTCAGACTCGTCGCAATATTTGAAAATATTTTTTCCCTGATGCTAAATATGACTTATTACTTTATATTTTGTTATTACTATAATAGAATATGAAAATTTAGATTCTATCTCTTACAAACATATTATCAAATACATTAGGTGCATTATCCGCCTCAAATTAGTTGTTAACGAACACAAAATACATCAAAAAGACATAATGCATGTAGAATTAGAAATCAAGAACAACTGCTAATATGCATATAAAACTTCTAATACACATATTGTTTATCCAAGGAATTACATCTCTCTTATTTATCATGATGATGCAGCTTTCGAGTGATTGCACAATATATAAAAATATAGTGAAAAATCTACAAAAAAGAAACATAACAAAATATTGTTAGTGGTATCAGGCATATTATCGAATACCTTGAGTGTGCAAGTGTCATAGCATAGACAAGTAGTGAGATATGCAATTCATTTGCCAAAACTTATCCAAATATTAACCCCTGCAAGAGAAGTAGATTAGGAACAAGGTAAAGGTATGAAAAAAGTCTTTCTAAAAACACAGAAATATTAAGCGGGAGAAGAAGAATTTAACATTCAATCAGAAAAAAACGTATATTGAGAAGGAGGAACAATGTAAACCCAGGAAAATTACATTCAAAAAGAGCAAGAGATTGAGCGATTGCTTGTAAAAATAAAGAAAAATTTATCAGTTTCTGGAATGATCGAGAGATGGATCATTAGTATGAGCAGAGGCGGATCCAGAATTCAAAGGTTGTGGGTGCCATATCGCCTTTAAATAGACGTATTCATTAAATTGATCAAATATTTAACTTATTTTGCCCTTGTAAATAGCAACTTGGGGATGTTGTTCGGCTATTCATCTTTTCAGTTTATAAAGACAAATGAACATGACAACTTGGCGCACGAAAAAAACTTTCAACAATATCATCTATAATTGCACTTGGTGAATTTTCATATTTTAAATACACTCAATAATGACATAGTTAATTATTTATTAATAGTTCACGTTCTATGTAATACACTTAAATAAAGTGGTTGAAGTTTTTTCATATGCATAATTTTAGTAACAAAAACGAAGTCTTATGTTAATGTTTTGACTCACAACAATAAAAATCTTTAAAGACCAACAAAATCATATGAGATTTCAGTATAATTTTCATGTCATCCTTTAATGCAACATGCATTTTATTTTGTAAGTTTATTTCTCGATAAGATTTAAATTATCATAATCTAAATTATTTCTTTTTTCATATGCATTCAAATGATTTAGATAATAGAATAAAACTAAGAGAAACTCGACATCGAGTTAAAAAAATTTTGACAAAAAGAAAAGAAAATTTTGGAGGAGAAGATCTAAAACAAATCTTAGTCATTATTATGATTATAAATTATTTCATTAAGAAAAAAAAAGAATTACAAATTAAAGTTGTTTCTATTCTTTTTGAAATAATCTAAAAAAGAAAGTGTATCACATAAATTAAAATGAAAAGTGTAATATGTTTATTTTTAAAATAAAAAAGGGCAAAAAGAAGACAAAATACAAATTACGAAATTGTACAACATGTTAACATATGCTGGTTACATTATATATTAAAGCACAAATCAACATGTTGTGCCCATAGCCCAGTGGTAATTTCTTATATCAGTAAAGTTTCGGGTTTGAAACCCTGCGGAGATTCCATTTTTTGCCCTAGAAAAAAGTGCAACAGAAGTAAAATCAAAATGTAGTCACCCAGGATCGAACCCTCGTACATGGGGTGATAAACTCAACTTGCCACCAGTGGCACCATGCACTCCATTTGCTTTATGAGTGGCAAGTTTTAATCTATCATATATATTATTCATATATACATATATAAACAGAATTTCAATCTACATCACTGGGTGCCGTGGCACCCCTATGGATATACCTAGATCCGCCCCTGAGTATGAGTAATTAAAGGCCAAACACGCGTTATACATTACCCTTATTTAGAAATGGGAGTTTGGAAGGACGAACAATGACAAATTCGTAATTTCAAGACAAATTCATACCATTGATCCAATATTTAGGAGATTGAAATGATAATGAGTCTTACATATTTTTCTTATATATACTAACTAGTATACGTGCCCATGCGTTGCGCGGACTTTATCCTAATCTTGATAAATTGTATAAATAACTAATTGAAATGCCTCTTCGAATAAATAAGTACCTCACACTGTACCTATATAAAAACAAATCAATATATAAACCTAGTTCATTAACTAAATTTGTTAACAATAACTATAACCATAATTATAAAATTATTTACTTTATTTATTTACAAATTAATAAAAATCATAAATATCCTCACACAATCCATATCATCATTTTGTGTGCATTTTTTCCCCTTTTTATATGCATTTGTTTACTATTAATTTGAATCTTTGAATTTAGTGTTTTACCTATTAATTGAAGAATATTAAATCATATTAACTTTATAACTTTCATCTATTATATTGTTTCTCAATATAATATGGATTTCTTAAGATTTAAAAAAAAAATTTAAATCCATTTGAATTAGTTAGTGTCAAATGCAAAAAACAAATGGGGAAGGGAGATGTTACGTGGTGAGAAATTTAAGTTGGTTTTGATTAGTTAATTTTTTTGGTTTATTTTTCTATTTTTATCCTTTTCTATTTTTTTTGCAAGTACAGTTTTTAAAAAAATATTGACATTTGTCATTATTTATGTAAGTTGATGACATGTGTTTATTTTTGTTTTAAATTTTGAATTTGTAATATTTAATTAGTTATATAATATTTAATTATTAATTATTTAAAATTCTAAAAAATTATGGCGTTGACATGTGGCATTTTTCTTCTCCTATTATATATAGATAGATTATTATTATTATTATTATTATTATTATTATTATTATTATCATTTGTTTTGTTATAAATAAGGAAGTGTCATGAAAAGATAATTAAAATATTTCAGATTAAAAATAAAATAACTTCCCACAATAAAAGGTTAACTACTATTAAAATTTGAATTTTAAAAAACGGTAAAAAAAGTTAAAGTAATAGTAAAAATTAGATTGACAATACTTTTTTCAGTTATTTTAATGTTTGCAGTTTTTATTGATTTTTTACAATTTAAATTAATTTTAATAATTTATAAATTTTATTTTTTTGTGGTACTGACACGTAGGCGTTTTCACCTCTCCTATTATATATATATAGATTGCACTTGATGATTGTAACTTCATAAACTCTTAATGTGAAACACTAATACCATTATTGAAAAACAATATCATAAAACATTAATAAAAGAATATAGAGAGAATACTTTCTTTAAAACATTAATTTTTACGGAGATTTAAAAAAAAAATTAATTTAGATAAAAGAAATTAATGAAGAAGTTGAAAGAAATTTATATAAGAAGTCTTTATAAAGAAAAAAAATAAAGATTAGACAATCAAAAATATTTTGAAAAGTAAATGGTAAAGATTGTTATAACCTATCTAGAACAATGGGAGGCATTATTTTTATTATTTTAACGGATACTGATTAATTAATTAGATGTAAAAAATAAATCAATTATAATAATTGTAAAAAATAAGAATAAATCTTGACCATTCATTTTTCTATTGTCTAGTCTTTATCTTTTTTTTCTATAATGATATATAATTTTTCAACAATGAGAGTAATGTATCACATCAAGAGTTTAAAAAGTTACACTCATTTCTAACTCTCTTTACACCAAATTGAATAGTTAATATTAATTTTTACCATTATATTTCAATTACAATTTAATGTTGCACATATAAAGTGTTTAACTTCATATTATTTATAAAGGTATGAATTAATTCTAATTAATAGATGTTAGCCATTTGTTTGTAATACATTACTTTGGATTTTAATGTAAAAACTTTTCATATTAATATGGAGTTTGAATTGTTTAATTCAAAATACTAAAATATTTATGCTAGAAAGTAGATAGATTTTCTTTCTTTTTTATATAAATTTTTACTACTCATTAGTTTTAGTAATCCTTAGTTTTATCTTTGAGTCATCCTTGATACTAAAAAGTAAAATATGATAAAATTTAAGGGCAAACTACATATAAATCCCACTAGTTTAGGTCCTAATTAATAAGATTCCCGATAGTTTCAAATATTACTTCCTCTACCATATTTCGTGCTTTGAATACATGAATCTGGATCGGCGAGATACATGTATCTGTCGAATGTATCTATAATCAATGTATAATATATCCAACAAACTAAACACTTAGATACATGAGTATCATACAAGTACATTCATATGTATCATAGAAGTATCTAGTATTAATTTCATCTATTTGTTATATGTATCTAGTATTAATTTCATGTATCTATTTATATGATCTAATATTAATTTTATGTATCTTTTTATATGATATAATTTTATTTCATGTATCTTTTATATGTATAACTTGATGTATCAAGTATCAATTTTATACATTATATCCAAAAATATGTATATCAGATAAATACAAAAATAGTCAGATACATTGTAATGACACAACAATTATATATGATAATATTAAGATATATGATAGAAGACAGATACATATGACAAGACTCGGATACATGACAGAACAAATTGTGTCAAATACATGCATAATCTCCAATAATGCATAAACCTCTAATATATTGATTAGATACATATACACTTAATAAGATACACTGATAAAAACTAGATACATATAATCGTATCTCAATAATGTATCAGATACATCAATAATGTGTCAAATATATGCGTAAATCTTCGCTTATTGAAACTTTCCGATTACGTTCGTTGCTGGTCAGAGCATCTCAATACGGCGGTGTTTGCTTCACCTTTCACCTTTTTTCTTCATTGATGTTATTTACTGCACCTATATCTGAAGGGAGAAGTGACACGAAGTTTCCTGGTTGATTCATAGGATACACGGTATGTAATCGGTATCATCGTCAATGTCGAATTTGATAAAGAAATCTCTGCTTACAACTATACCCATTGTCTCTGCATGCGAGAGGCGTCTCCCCTTGCGAGAAAAAATGGTGGGTTTGTGGAAGATTGGTTTGAAAGTGAGAAAATCAAAGGCTAAGAGTTTGACGTGTGTGTGTTGACAAATTGTAGAACATCCATTTAATGGAGTGTTTCTTCTCACTGAATTTCGATTGATCAAGGGAAGAGGAAGAAGAAGAGTTAGAGTTTTACCCTAACTCATACTCCATGAGAAAAAAATATTTATTTTTAATTAAAATGTTAATTTTAGAGTTTAAATGTAAAGATAATTAATCAATCCTAGTTTTAAGGGATGTGAGTATAAAATATTAAAAGTGGTAATATATGTAATTGTTTGAAAGTAGAGATAAAATTAGTATATATGGTAGTAATGTATGTCTAATAAGGTAGTTTATCCTAAATTTAATAACAACAACATGTATATAATATGTTAATATATAATAATAGTAATATTATATATTTAACATATAATCCATTGTGCCGAAATAGATATTGATATATTTTCACTATTTATAATTTAAGGCAAATACAACAACAATGAGAGAGGTTTAGGTAATTTTGTGATTTTAAATGATAAGAATCAATTAACTATATTCTTAATTTTAGGATTCTATCACTCTAGTGATAATTTACCAGATTAAGAATATGTTAAAAGTATCTTTTAGTGTACATTATGTTAATTTATTTGTATTACCAAATTTAAATATAAAAAAAGAAATCAATACTAACAATTGTTAAGTAACTGAGTGATTTTTATCCCTTATCTCGAGTTGAAGAATTGTTTATGAAATAACATTTTTTTTAATTTTTCGTACAATTCATGAACAATTTATATCATGGCCCTAACAAATCTTTTGCAAAAACTATAAATTTTATAAGAAAATGTTCGATCATGGGACCCGATTTCTCGAGTTATGATGACACCTACCAAACCCTCCAGTAGACAAGCTAGCCCATATCTCGAAACCTACCAGCTATGGGATTAAGGGCAGAAGACTAAACCCCAACCAAATGAAAGCATAAATAACAGAAACACAACTGAAAAGTGGAAGCAAGCCAAACCATCTATATACAAATAAAAGATCCCTCCCAGAACTTGGAAGTCACATGTACAGAGCTACTACAAAATGAGTACAAGTCCCAAAAGTGGACCACAGAAACAAGACTGTCTCAAAAAGCCAAAGACAAGTCAATATATAAACAGAAGGAAACAGGTAACCCCCGAATGCTGTGTGCTCACCCTCGCCTCCGAATATGACTGTAGCAGGCTCGATATCAACGCCGGTAGTTGGTGCTCGGACCTGCATCACGAAAACAGATGTAGAGTATAACATGAGTACCAAAACAACAGGTACCTAGTAGGCATCATAGGACGACTGAGCAAGAAAGGTAAAAACAATCAGAAAAGAAAGAATCTAGATCAGAAAAGAGGTCAAAGCGGATAAGAAAAGAAGCACACGAGCGCACCGAAAGTAAATCTAAGTACAGCTAAACTAAACCTAACTGGATCCGCATAAGCCCAGAAGGTACACTTGAGCACAAGTTTCAATAAAACCCGAACGGATCCCCATAAGCCCGACAGGTACATAGAACAGCTCACTACAAGACCGAAAGGTAAACCAGATCTGAATCGAAAAACCCATCAACTCCCAGCCCATCTAGCAAGAGTGACTATCATCTCAGGCCGCCCAACCTGAAGCTGGTCAAATAGATCATCAATACGAGGCATGGGGTGGTAACGGTTCTTCACCATCACCTTATTCAGCTGCCTGTAATCAATACACATCCGCATAGTACCGTCCTTCTTCACAAACAGGACTGGGGCACCCCAAGGAGATACACTAGGCCGAATGAATCACTTACCCAAGAGATCCTGGAGCTGAACACTGAGCTCCTTGAGCTCTGTGGGGGCCATACGATACAGTGGGATAGAAATAGGACGAGTACCCAGCTCCAAGTCAATGGCAAAATCAATATCATGATATGGGGGTAGGCCAGGAAGGTTGGCATGAAACACATCCGCATACTCTCGGACTATATGCACTGAATCAACCGTGGGGCCCTCCCTACTAACATCTCTAACATGAGCCAAATAAGCCAAACACCCGCTAGCCACTAGCCTCCGAGCCTGAATAAAAGAAATCACCCCAATCGGCGTGCGACTACATGAGCCTTGCCACACCACCGGCGGAATACCAGGCATGGCTAAAGTAACGGTCTTGGCATAGCAATCCAAGACCGCTCGGTGAGGGGATAACCAATCCATGTCCAGAATCAAGTCGAAATCCAGCATGCTAAGCAAAATAAGATCAGCCCGAGTGTCCCTCCCTTGAATAGTGACCACACAGGATCTACAAATTTGATCCGCTACTAAAGAATCACCTACTGGGGTCGAAACACGTAACAACACTACTAAGTGCTGTGGACTCACCCCCGACCGAGGAGCACAATATGCAGACATATACGAATAAGTGGAGCTTGGGTCAAATAAAGATGAAGTGGCCTGATGGCATAAAAGAATCGTACATGTAATCACAACGTCCAATGCCTCGGCCTCTGCTCTAGTTGGA
This sequence comes from Solanum appendiculatum, assembly GCA_018342035.1. Taxonomy (NCBI): domain Eukaryota; kingdom Viridiplantae; phylum Streptophyta; class Magnoliopsida; order Solanales; family Solanaceae; genus Solanum; species Solanum appendiculatum. The sequence goes on from JAGDQO010000606.1 coordinate 143,482, forward strand.
GCTGCATGGAAATGGCCCTGGGCGCCTCTACCTTGTGCATTAACTCTGCCCCCTGTCCTGCCTCCTCGGGGACCTCCCCGCATACCCTGATGCTGACCTCCTCCTCTAGCTGGAGGTGCTGTTGCTGGTGCGGGTCTAGCTGCCTGTAGAGCTGGTGCAGCTGACCTATTAAGAGGGCACTCTCTGGACCAATGATCGAGCCCTCCGCAGGTAAAACAACCCTGTGGCGGTCTACTCGTAACTGGAAGCCGGCCCCCTTCCCTAGAGAACCCGACTGAACACCTCCTCAGCCCTGACTCGGACCGGCACTAGAGCCATCCTGATGGTGCTGGTCACCCTCTATAGCATGTAGCGATGCCTGGAACGGGCGACTGGACTGACCCTGCTGGAACCTCTGACGGAACCTGTCTTAAAAATCACTATGCCTAGAATGGGGCCCACTGTGGCTATCGTACTGCCTGGCCCTCTTGCCACTGCCCCCTTGGGCCTTGCGATGGAGCTGCTCAAGTGTGCGGGCATGATCCACAACATCAAGAAAAGAGTGGCCCGCTGAAACTATGTACTGAGTCTTAATGCGCAACTGTAGCCTCAATCCTCTAACAAAGCACCGAACCCTCTCATCTTCCGTAGGCAAGATCATAGTAGCATGACGAGATAACTCATGGAATCTAGCCTTATACTCAGACATCGTCATGGAGCCCTGCTCCAACCTCAAAAACTTATCACGAAGCTGATATCTGACGCTCCATAAAATAAACCTAGCCAAAAGGCCTCTGAAAATTCTGTCCAAGATATCGACGAGGAGCCAGCTGGCCTGGTCTCCATATAAGAACGCCACCACTGTCTGGCAGGCCTATCTAGCTGATAAGCGGTGAAGTCGACTCCTCTAGACTCCACCAGTCCCAGAGCATGCAACCGTTCTCGGTAAGTAGTAAGGAACTCATGGGCATCCTCCCCGACATCCCGAGAAAACCTCGGCGGTGACAACCTCAGAAACACCTGGAGCATCTTCTGCTCTCAAAGTGGCATGACCCCATCTAAAACATTCGGCTGAGCGGTGGCCGATGCTGGTGGCTGCTAAACCTTTGGAGCCGCTAGAGTAGGCTAACCCTGCGGTGCTGGAGTTGGTATTGGGGCTTACTGCTACTGCATACCCCCTATCACCGCTAAAATCTGGGTGAGCATCACCTGAAGGTCAGGGGCGGCAGCTGGTGCGACAGTGGGTGCGGATAGTGACTGGGCTGATCCCGGTCCCACCGGCTGAGGAGGAATATGATCAACCTGAGGCCCTGCCTCTGGCTCCAGAGTCCTCCCTCTATCTCGGGCTGGTGCTGCAGCCTTGCCTCGACCTCAGGGTAGGCCTCTACCCTTAGCTAGGGTTCTATCTATGGGCCCGATTGCTTCACTTCCGGCCGCTCTTCCTCGCGTACGAGCCATTCTGCGACAGAGTGAAACAAATAAGATTTCATGAAACCAATTGAACACCCAAGGCACGAAAATGATACAAAACATGAAAACCCACTAACGACATCCTTTAGCCTCTTGAAGATAAGTCACGGACGTCTCCGCACCGATCCGTAGGACTCTACCAGATGTTAGCTATGTGCAAGTGAGATCGGTGAACCTGGCTCTGATACCAAACTTGTCAGGACCCAATTTCTCGAGTTATGATGGCACCTACCAAACCCTCCAGTAGGCAAGCCAGCCCATATATCGAAACTTACCAGCTATAGGATTGAGGGAAGAAGACAAAACCCCAACTAAATGAAAGCATAAATAACAGAAACACAGAAGAAAAGCGGAAGCAAGCAAAACCATCTATATACAAATAAAAGATCCCTCCCAGAACCTGGAAGTCACATGTAAGAGCTACTACAAAATGAGTGCAAGTGCCAAAAGTGGACCATAGAAATAAGACTGTCTCAAAAAGCAAAAAACAAGTCAATATATAAACAGAAGGAGACTAGTAACTCCCGAACGTTGTGTGCTCACCCTCGCCTCCGAATATGATTACAGCAGGCTCGATATCAATGTCGGTAGCTGGTGCTTAGACTTGGATCACGAAAATAGATGTAGAGTATAGCATGAGTACCAAAACAACAGGTACCCAGTAGGCATCATAGGACGACTGAGCAAGAAAGGTAAAAATAATCAAAAGAGATAGAATCTAGATCAGAAAAGAGGTCAAGGCGGATAAGAAAAGAAGCACACGAGCGCACCGAAAGTAAATCTAAGTACAAGTAAACTAAACCTAATTGGACCCCCAGAAGGTACACTCGAGCACAAGTTTAAATAAAACCCGAGGGACCCCCATAAGCCCGACAGGTACATAGAATAGCTAAGCCTACAAGACCGAAAGGTAAACCAGATCCGAATAAAAAAACTTGTCAACTCCCAGACCAGCTAGCAAGAGTGACTATCATCTCAGGCCGCCTAACCAGTAAGCCACTCCCAGGGGAGTCAGTCGCCCAGCTAACAAGAGGGCCCGGGGGCGTATCAACTCTGTAAAAGGTCTCAGATATCCAGGCCGCTCAGCCAGTCAACCCAGCTAGCAAGAGTGCCCGGGGGTATATCAACTCCGAAGAGGATCTCAAATATCCCGGCCGCCCAGCCAGCTAGCCACTTCCATGAGCGTCATATGCCCAGTTAGCAAGAGGGCCCGGGGGCGTATCATTTCTGAAGAGGATCTCAAGTAGGCTCCAAGCCATCGTGGATCGACATCCACTCTCGACAATATCACAAAAGGCTCCGAGCCAGGAGCACTCCAATCCCGAGGAAGCACACCATCTCCGGTAACGCATCGGAGCTGCAAAAATAGGGAGAGGAGACCGAAAAGCGAATAAGCAGTGCAAAGGCCTAAGCTAAGGCTCATACTATCAGACCCAAGTCTACTATTCGGGTCTACAATGACCTAGTCCATCTGAAACGACGTCGGATACATACCATAGTCACAAAGTGCATGGGTCTAAGGCAACACTAGTCTATCTTAGACTAAAGCCAAAACATGCTTCAACAATAAGTAGTCAACCAAGAAAAAAATCACTAAGCATGCTACAACACACATACAACCCCCTATCAGCATGGTACTACCCTCGAAAGAGAGGTAATCAACTCTAAAATCATGGTTTCTAGGAAGAAAAGTAGATATAATTAGGTACTCGCCCCAATTCATACTACTCATCATGAATTTACACATTCATGCTCAATCTAAGTAGAAAGGAAGCCGTAACCTACCTGAAGGCCGACCGCGTGCACTCCAAATCACTCTGCTGGAGCTTTTCCCTTCCGAACGGCCTCAGAATGCTGCCATGCTATCAAAAATAAAATCACAGCCTCAGCACGGTCGTTTAGACACTAAAATTACCAAAATCGAAGATGGACCAATTTCGGCGTCAAAAACAAAAATGTGGGACCTGCTCTAGAAATTCCAGAATTGACTCCGTGAAGAAGTCCAAATCTCCAAAATGGTATTCCAAAACGGAACACAATTCGGGGTCGAAACAGCCCATTCGATAAACATGCAAAAAAAATTCATGAAAAAGCTCACAAAAATGAACTCGGACAGCCAATTACAACGCAAATATACCTCAACGGAGACTTTTCGACACCCTCCGATGAGTCACCCAAGCAGCCCCAACAATTCCGAACACTCCGGACTTCGAATAACCAAATTCGGAGTCAAAATGAGAGAGATATTGCATTTTGAAATGCTACACCAAAGTTGTTCGCGTCTGGTTCTTAAATAAAAGACCAGACGCATCAGAGCTCTGCGAACGCGGAGGGAAAGATCCCCAATCTCCGCGAACGTGGAGAGTTTCACGCAAACGCGGAGAAGAATGAGGCAAAGATTCGTGATCGCGCCCCTTGTCCCGCGAACACGAAGAAGGGAAAGATATGCAACATCAACTGTTGTATCAGCTGAGTTTTAGTATTTGCCAATTCTTCGACGGGGTGATCGGGATTCATTCGGAACCCTGTGCAAGCAAACGAGATATGCTACCCCATCAGATTCGATGTTCTGGACTCAATGACGCAGTTAAAATTTCCATACAAGGTCATCTTGACAAAAATTGGGTCCCACGCCCAAATGCCATTTTTAGCCAATTTCCACAAAAGGCCTCGAAATTAGACCGGAAGCCCCAAGAAGCGCACAAAGGGTCATTTTAGACCAAACTCGACATTCTGGAACTAACCGCACTGACAGAATTCTCATCCGAGCGCGTTTACCAAGAATGTTGACCAAAGTCAAACTTATACCAAATTTCAAAGGCTAAAGCGCCAAATGGCCTCAAAGTTACATCGAAAGCCTCGGGACTCGTGCCAACCATGCTACTAGCCTAATTTGGCCATTTTGGAGCTGGCTGAAATCAACTTTTCATGTTTCAAAAGATCCAAAATAGGGAAACGGGCATAAAACCCAAACGAACGACCAAACGACCGTACAGTTAGTGCCTGCAAGTCATAAATGACTTGGGGTTGCTATGGGAATGCTCTAAACGAGGGAATGAATGCATTAACTCAAAAATGACCTGGAGGGTCATTACATCTTTGCAAGTTAATCAAATATCATAATTTGTTTGTAAGATTACAAAATACATAGTCAAAAATTAGATCGAAGTCCAATATTATCTGAAAGATTAATTTTTAAGAATTATATTTAAACTCATAAAAATTGAGATAGTCTGTAAATAATAATTTAAAAAAAATATATTTATATAAATCGACCACCATAGAAAAGTACACCATTATTCACCCTTTAAGATTTAGGCACATAATTAGCAGAATAATTAATACTTTGCAAAAAATAGAAGGTTTTATTCTATTCTTATCATATTTTAAAAAATTCATACGAATAAGAAAGGTATTTAAAAAGAAAAAGTCCCACTATTGATGTTTTACCTTTCTGATGTTGTTTAAACACATATTGAGCACTTGTTTATATCAAATAATTTTTTATGTTTAAATGATATATGAAAAATAAAGTTGGAGTGTTAAATAAAACTATATTAAATCGAAGTGACAAAATATTTAGAGCAAATTAAAGAATTTGTATATGCATTTGGCAGAATTAAATTAATTACTTTAAACAAACATATTGTAAACTTGAAATTACGAATTTGTCCTTGTTCGTCCTTCCAAACTCTCATTTTTAAATAATGGTAAAACATTTTTTTCCTATAGAGGACTTGCTCAAATACAAATATTAAGGTGTTATTTGATTGATAAAGAAATAAAAAAATGAGTTTGCAAAATATAAACTTTAAATATTTGCATATTCAACTTTTTAGACTTCTTTTCTTTTCAAAACTGATTGTAAGGCCTTGCAAACTTCCAAATAATATAGAAGAATTTTTTAACATCTTTATAGTGTCTAGACTAGACTAGATATATGCCCTCTAGGCTATTGCAATGTGTGCTATTCTATGTTAACACACATGTCAAATAGCTTGGTCTTTCTTATACTCTAACGAGTTGTTTGGTGTGAGAAATAAAAAATAATAGTCCTAGGATTAAAAAATAGTGCAGGAATAAAATTTTGGTATCTTGTTTGGGATAACTTAGCCCACCATGTATATGGGATAAGTTACATGGGATTAATTAACTAATACCAAGATAATTAATCTTGAGATAACTTGTTCACAACCAAACGACCCCTTAAGGGTGTGCTTAGTACGAAAATAACTTACGTGATTTTTTATAAAAAATATTTTCCTGAAAACTAAATGAATTCATTACTTATATTTTAATGTTCGATAAATAAACAATTTTTTAAGTATTTATATATAATTTACGTAAACACTATTTTGAATTAATTCGAGGGGCTTGATGTAATGATCCGATTGGTCATTTTTTGTATTTTTATTAAAATTACCATTTTACCCCTCCCAATATCGACCCCCGAGTTGTTTCTTGATTGACTTTTGGAAGTTGGTTTCAAACGTTCAATAAAAAGTTGAGATTTTGGTAATTTTGAGTTTGAAAGGCTTAAGTTGCTTGAATGTGATTTTCGAGGTCTTTTAGAGTTTCGAGTGTCGGAATGGAATTCCATCAATTTCATTAGTTCGCAAATGTGGAATTTGATCCATGAGAGTTGTCGATTTCTGATTCCGAGTCATTTTGAGGATTTGAGGTCATAAGTTGTGAATTTGTGGAATTTTAGCCTTTGGGTTGACTTTGGTCAAAATTCGGAGTTCGAATGCTCGGATTTGAATTTTGAGAGTTCCATTGGATTCGGGAGATGATTTTAGGCCTATGATTGGCTTTGGTTGATTTTTGAGAGGTCCCAGGCTTGATTTGACCTTTTTAGGCATTGAGTTAGTTTCTTATGATTTTCACGGATGTTGGATTGAGGAGACTTAAATTCATGTTTTGACGGTTCCATTGAGTCTGGAACGTCAAGTATAATTGATTTGCATAGCTGGTTTGTGTGTATGGGGTTCCGAACGAATCTCAAGAATCGATTTGATGTTTGATAGTTGACTAATTTTTTTAGTGCCTGAGTTCTGTAACCTTTGCTTGTGCGATAGGCCTTCTGCTTAAGTGAGCTTCGCTTAAGCGAAGGTGTGCTCGCTTAAGTGAAGGCCGAGGTTTTTGAAGAGTTTGCTTAAGCAAATCAGGGCTCTCGCTTAAGCTAAGCCTGTGTTTTTAGAGGGGTTCGCTTAAAGCAAACCCTTGGTGTCTTTTGCAACATCAGAGAGTGTTTAGACCAGCAATTTCAGGGTTTAAGCCCCATTTAACCAATTTTTAGCTTGGAGAAACCTTAGTGGTGATTTTTGAAGGGATTTTCTGTGCTAGATCATTTCCTTCGTTTTCCATTGATTAATTATGAGTTTTAACATCAAAATATGAGATTTTGATTGGTGAATGTGGAGGTTTTCATGATCTCAAGTTCTTAAACTAAAATGGTGATTTTGAAGTGGTTTTAATCCCTTTTTTGAAATGTTTTTCTCTATTGAGTCCCTAAGGCCTTGAATAATGTTTTCAAGTATTAATTTCCGAATTCAAACCTTCCTTTTCAAATTGGGGTTTGTGTTGATTGACACACTTTTCAAGAGTATTGGTGTGGGTATTGTGATTTCTGATAGATAATTATGAATACTTGATATTTTATATTGTGTGGCTTTGAAAGTGACTTGAAAAGGGAAGACTCAACTCTTGAAGTGATTAATTGATTGATTTGAGGCAAATGATCTCTTAAACTTTGCAATTTGGTTAAATTGTTTATTTATCTTCATTGCCTATGTGTTAGGAGTAATGGGATTGAGGTGAAGGGCTATTTTGTTCCACTTGATTAATGTTAATCAACAAAAAGGGGGAAAATGAAAAGGCTTCTTGACGATGAAAATAAATTGTGAATTGCCTTGTTGTGACCCTATTTGATTAATTGGTAAATTGTTGATAGCATGAAAGTGTACTTGTGTGATATGAATTGTTATCTCTTCCGTGTGGTGTGATATTGCTTATGTGCATTGATTGTGAGCACCGTGATGAGACATGAGATGATTTATGATGCCGAGGTCTTTGCTGGTAAGTGTAATAATGCCGAGGTCTTTACCGGCAAGTGTTATGATGCCGATGTCTTTATCGGCAAGTGTCATGATGCCGAGGTATTTACCGACAAATGTTATGATGCCGAGGTCTTTGCCGGCAAGTGCTATTTTTGTGATAAAAGCTGAAGAGAAATGGTTCTGGCTAGTGATATAAATGCTGAAGGGAAATGATTCCGGCAAGTGAATTAATGTGAAAGTCGAAGGAAAATGGTTCCGCCTAGTTACATTGTGCCAAAGGGAAATGGTTCCGGCCAATGTTGACTTTGTGATCAATCTACTTGATGCATATATCTTGACTTTTTGTTGCATATGATTGAGCTATTAGTTGTGTTTTGATTGGTTTATTTGATATATGAGTTGAACATGTTGCTATGTGTGAATTGAAATGCCTTGTGCTTGAGAGTAAATGATTTGATACTTATCGGTTGTTGAATTGTGACTGTTGATCTTGATCTTGAGTCTTGAGACCTGTTTATTATAGAATTGTTAGGTTGGGCTATTTTCTTTGCAGGTTGTAGTTTGTAGAGGTTCGGTTGGGACGGAAAGGAGTATTCGATTTAGCTAGGTTGCCTAGTTTATTAGGTTGCTTGCTGGGTATCGTGTTGGTGGTACTCATTCCTTGCTTCTACACTTGTGTAGGTTTCGAGCTTGGACTGGTGTGATCTCTTTCTCCCGATTTTCAAGGCTTGTCACAAGGACTGAAGAGGTAGCTGCTTGTCACTTCGATGGGCCCTTCTCCTTCCTTTTTCTTTAAGCTTTGTTCTACTTGAGAAACAAAGACTGAGACTTGTAATTATCTTTCAAATTCTGTATTTACTTTAAACGCTTGTACACATGACAACTTGGTTTTGGGGGTGTTGTTTAGAATGAATAAGTTTTTCGCTTTTGTCTTCTTCTTGCTTTATTTATTTCCACTTTCTTTCATTTTTGTCGGGTTGAAGCCGACTTGTCTTGGTGGAAAAAGACAAGTTCCATCACGTCCATATTTTTTGGTCATGACAAATGGTATAAGAGCCCCATATTCACAGGTTTAACGTGTGTACAAGCTAAGTTTTAGTAGAGTCTTGAGGATCGACACGTAGACGTCTGTACTTATCTTTGAGAGGCTATGAAGATTGTTAGGAAACTTGCTTTTGTTCATTCTTCCTTATTGTGCGTAGTTGCCTACATTGTGCTGAGTTGCCGCATGTTGTTTTGGCAGATGTCGAGGACTAGAGCTTATGTTTCTAGTGGTAGAGGGGAGGCAATCCCCGAGGCACTTGCTGAGACCCTAACTAGGGGTAGAGGTAGGGCCCGAGCAAGAGGCCATGCTCTTGGAGTAACACCGGCAAAAAGTCGTGCCCGTGGAGCGGCACCAGCCAGAGGCAGAGGTAGAAAGGCTTCTCCTGAGCCACAGGTTGAGGTTGCTGAGGATCAGGTTCCTCCTAAGTTGGGAGCTTCTCTGTTTCAGGAGACTTTGATGAGGATGCTTAGTGTGATGGAAAACTTCTCTCAGGGTGGTGCGACAGGCACACCACATGGTTCTTAGACTGGATTATGAGCACAGACTCCAGGTCAACAGCAGACTCCGGGTATTAAGGATCAGGTGGGTCAGCCAACAGTGGTACCGGCACCGGTTGTGGGTGTTCAGATTGCCCCTGATGTTATTCTGATAACAGTTGAGCAGCAATGCTATGAGAGGTTTGAAAAGATGAAACCATCCAATTTCAGGGTGGTAAGAGCGAGGATGCTCATGAGTTTTTGACCTTGTGCCATAAGATGCTTGAGGCAGTGGGTATGGTGGATGCTCGAGGTGTTCGTTTTGTTGCTCTTCAGCTGCGTGGACGCATCAAAGAGTGGTGGAGGACTTTTGGGAGGTCTAGACCAGTTGGGTCTTCTCCGATTAAATGGGATGTGTTCTCTAGTGCTTTCCAGGACCGCTTCATGCCTTAGAGCATAAGGGAGTAGAGTCGACTGAGGTTTGAGGACTTGAGATAAGGCAGTGTATTTATGACCGAGTATGAGGCCCATTTCTATGAACTTTCTAGGCATGCTATGCCTATAGTTCCTGATGAGGCAGAGCAGGTTTGTAAGAAGGTTGTCTTTCTCTATGAGGTTATACGTGTTTCGAGTGGCCAGAGAGGGGGCTTCCTTACAGTCCATTGTGAGCACCGCCAAGGAGGCAGAGTTGATGCTTTTAGAGGAGTTTAGAGAGCCTAAGAGGGCTTGTTCCTCTGGTCAGTTTTCTGGTGCTTCATCTGGAGGTAAGGGTTCTCATCAAGGTAGTGGCTCCTTTTAGCATCGTGGGCCGATTCATGCATCTATGCCAGCAGCTAAGAGTGGGCAGGCAGCCCGAGGATCCTATGGTTCTAGCTGAGGTGGCCATGGTAGCTCATCTGGTTCGCAGCAGCAGTTATCCATGCCGAGTTCTTGCTTTGGTTATAGGGATCCAGGTCATATGATTTGGCAGTGTCCTCTATAGACTCACCCAGGACTCCAGCATACCTATCAGCTGCTCCAGCTAGAAATTCAGTGCCTCCGGCCAGGGGTCAAGGCAGAGGACATTCCGGCAGAGGTGGCAGGACTTCTAGTAGGGGTGCTACAACTCCACATGGTAAAGGAAGGGGTTCTACTCAGATTGCAGGTGGCCGAGATGGCAGGTGTTATGCTTTTCCAGGTAGACCTGAGACTGAGACTTAGACTTCTGATGCTGTGATCATAGGTATGGTCCCAGTTTGCCATTGACCTACGTCTGTATTGTTTGATCCAGGGTCTACTTTCTCATATGTGTCTACCTATTTTGCTGCTGGGTTTGATATGATGTCTGATTGCATACCTGTGCCTATTTATGATTCTACACCAGTGGGTGAATTCTTAGTGCTGGATCGAGTGTATCGATCTTGTCTTGTTTCTTTTGCTAGGTATGATGCTTGGGTAGACTTGATCATTTTGGGGATGGTAGACTTTGACGTCATTTTGGGTATGGATTGGCTCTCCCTGTATCATGCGATCCTTGATTGTTTTGCTAAGACCGTGACCTTAACAATGCCAGGTGTCCCAAGAGTTGAGTGGATGGGTGCTAGTGGTTTTTACCCTAGCAAAGTTATCTCCTTCATTCGATCTCAGAAATTGGTTGATAGAGGGTCTTTGTCCTATTTGGCTTTCATTCGGGATACTAGTGTTGAGCCGCCTTCCATGGATTCTGTGCTCTTGGTTAGAGAATTTTCAGATGTGTTCCCTACTGATCTTCTAGGTGTTCTTCCGAATAGGGATATTGATTTTTCCATTGAGTTGGAACCGGGTACCAATCCCATCTCTGTTCCTCCTTATCGGATGGCTCCAGCTGAGTTGAAGGAATTGAAGGATCAGTTGCAGGATTTGTTGAGTAAGGGGTTCATTTGCCTTAGTGTTTCCCCATGGGGTGCTCCTATGTTGTATGTAAGGAAGAATGATGGATCCATGAGGATGTGTATTGACTATCGACAGTTGAACAAGGTAGCAGTAAAGATAAATATCCTCTTCCTCGTATTGATGACTTGTTTGATCAGCTTCAGGGTGCATTTATATTTTCTAAGATTAACTGAGATTCGTCTATCATCAGCTAAATATTAGGGTATCGGATATCCCTAAGACAACTTTCAAGACTCGTTATGGTCACTATGAGTTTCTTGTGATGTCTTTTGGTTTGACTAACGCCCCTATAGTGCTCATGGAGTTGATGAACGGAGTGTTCCGACCTTATTTGGATTCCTTTGTGATAGTCTTCATTGATGACATCTTGGTGTACTCCAAGATCGAGGAGCATCATGATAGGCATTTGAGGATTGTGCTCCAGAGAGATTGAGGGAAGGGAAGCTTTATGCCAAGTTCTTGAAGTGTCAGTTTTGGCTTGATTTGCATTTCTAGGACACGTGGTGTCCAAGGAGGGTATTAGGGTGGATCAAGCCAAGATTAAGGCAGGTAGAGGTTGGACTAGGCCTACTTAAGTCACTGAGATTCGGAGTTTTGTGGGACTTGCAGGCTATTACTGATGGTTTGTTAGAGCTTCTCCACTATTGAATCTCCATTCTCCAGATTGACTCGACAGAGTGTGAGCTTCCAGTGGTCTGATAAGTGTTAGGAGAGCTTTCAAAAGCTCAAGACCTTGTTGACTTCAACTCCTATTTTGACTTTACCCGTGAAGGGTGTAGACTTCACTATTTATTGTGATGCTTTTGGAGTTAGGTTAGGGGGTGTTCTGATGTAGAAAGGTAAGGTGATTGCCTATGCTTCCAGACAGTTGAAGATCCATGAGAAGAACTACCCTACCCATGATCTTGAGTTGGCAGTTGTAGTGTTTGTGCTTAAGCTATAGCGGCATTATTTATGGGGTGCATTGTGAGATCTTCACTGACCATCAGAGTCTTCAGTACATCTTCAGTCAGAGGGATTTGAACTTGAGGCAGCGTAGATGGCTGGAGCTATTGGAGGACTATGACATCACTATCTTATATCATCCAGGGAAGGCCAATGTGGTGGCCGATGCTTTGAGTAGGAAGACTTCTAGCATGGTAAGTCTTGCAGTTGTCAGTGTTAAGGAGAGACCATTGGCTAGAGATGTTGAGAGGTTAGCCAACAGTCTTATCCAATTGCAGATTTCTGAGGAGACGGATGGCTTGATTGCTTTCATTGAGACTTGTTTTTTTTTAGTTGAGCAGATGTGTGAGCACCAAGTTGATGATGAGAAATTGTGTCTCATTCGAGAAAAAACATTGAAAGGGGAAGCCAAGGAGGCTGTCCTTGATTCTGATGGTGTCTTGAGGATTGGAGGCAGGATTTGTGTGCCCAAGACAGGCAACTTGATCAGATTGATTCTTGAGGAGGCCCATTGTTCTCAATATTCATTCATGATGTATCATGACTTGAGCCAGCATTATTGGTGGTGTGGCTTGAAGAGAGATATTTCAGACTTTGTTTCTAGATGGTTGACTTGCCTACAGGTCAAGTATGAGCATCAGCGGCCCGGAGGTGTGTCTCAGAGGATGCCTATTCCTACTTGGAAGTGGAAACGAATCACTATGAATTTTGTTGTGGGTTTGCCTACCACCGTGGTTGGTTATGATTCCATTTGGGTTGTGGTTGATAGGTTGACCAAGTCTGCGCACTTCATCCCAGCTCGGGTGAAGTATACAACAGAGAAGTTAGCCGAGCTTTACATCAGTCAGATTGTGAGACTTCATGGAATTCCAATTTCAATTGTTTCTGATCTAGGTTCCTTGTTCACTTCCCATTTCTGGAAGGCTTTGCATCATGGTTTGGGTACTCAGTTAGATATGAGTACATATTTTCATCCTCAAGTAGATGGTCAGTCCGAGCGGATGATTCAGGTGTTGGAGGACATACTTTGTGCATGTGTGATCGATTTTGGTGCTAGATGGGATCGGCATTTTCCCTTAGCAGAGTTTGCCTACAACAGTAGTTACCACTCCAGCATTCAGATGGCCCCTTTTGAGGCGTTGTATGGCAGACGGTGTAGATCTCTGATCGGTTGGCTTGATTCAGCGGAGATGGATTCATTTGACACAGACTTGCTAAGAGATGCTATGGAGCAGGTCCGTATAATTCAGGATAGATTGTTGACAGCCTAGAGTCGACAGAAGAGCTATACAGATAAGAGAGTTCGAGCCCATGTGTTTATGGAGGGTGATTATATTTGCCTTCAGGTGTCACCCATGAAGGGTATGACGAGGTTCGGCAAGAAGGGCAAGCTTAGCCCTAGATTCATTGGACCTTTTAAGATTTTGAGCCGAGTGGGAGAGGTGGCATATAAGTTGGCCTTGCCACCTAGCGTGTCAGTTGTTTATCCTGTATTTCATGTCTCCATGCTTCGGAAGTACGTGCCGAAAGAGTCCTATGTATTGTCCCTTGATTCAATTGAGTTGGGTTCAAATTTATCGTTTGAGGAGGAGCCTATAGCCATCTTGGATAGGAAGGTCCAGAAGCTTAGGATCAAGGAGATCGCTTCGGTGAAGGTGCAATGGAAGCATAGTTCAGTTGGTGAAGCGACTTGGGAGACAGAGTCAGATATAGATGCAAGATATCCTCATCTCTTCGAGGCTTTAGGTACTTTCTTTTGCTTTATGTTCGGGAACGAACATGGTTTTTAGTGGTGGATAATGTAATGACCCGATTGGTCATTTTGGTATTTTTGTGAAAATTACCGTTTTGCCCTTCCGATATCGACCCCCGAGTTGTTTCTTGATTGAGTTTTGGAAGTTGGTTCCAAACCTTGAGTTAAAATTTTAGATTTTGGTAATTTTAAGTTTGAAAGGCTTAAGTTGCTTGAAAGCGATTTTCAGAGTCTTTTGGAGTTTCGAGTGTCGGAATAGAATTCTGTTGATTCCATTAGTTCTGGAATGTGGAATCTGATCCGCGAGAGTTGTCGGTTTCTAATTTTGAGTCTTTTTAAGGATTTGAGGTCCTAAGTTGTAAATTTGAGGAATTTTAGGCTTAGGATTGACTTTGATCAACATTCAGAGTTCGGATGCTCGAAATGAAATTTCAAGAGTTCTGTTGGATTCGGGAAATGATTTTAGGCCTAAGAGTGATCTTGGATGATTTTTGAGAGGTCCCGAGCTTGATTTGTCCTTTTTAGGAGTTGAATTAGCTTCCTGTAGTTTTCACGGATGTTAGGTCGAGGAGACCTCAGATTCGTGTTTTGATGGTTCATTGAGTCCTGAATGTAGAGTATAATTGATTTGCATAGCTGGTTGGTGTGTACGAGATTCTGAACGAATCCCAAGGATTTATTTAATGTTTGAGAGTTGGCTGATTTTTCTGGTTCCTGAGTTCTGTAACCTTCGCTTGCGCGATAGGCCTTACACTTAAGCGAAGTTGTGCTCGCTTAAGCGAAGGCCGGGGTTTTCAAAGAGTTCGCTTAAGCGAACCAGGGTTCGCTTTAGCGATGGTTGCTTAAGAGAAGCCTGGTTTACTAAAGTGAAGCTCGTGGTCGTTTTCGCAATATCAGAGAGGGTTTAGACCTGCAATTTTGGGGTTTAAGCCCCATTCACCATTTTTGAGATTGGGAAAATTTTGGTGCCGATTTTTGAAGGGATTTTCTTTGTTAGATCATTTGGGTAAGCCTCTTTGATGCTAATCCTTCATTTTCCATTGATTAGTTATGAGTTTTAACGTTAAAATATGAGATTTTGATTGGTGAATGTGGAGGTTTTCATGAACTCGAGTTCTTAAACTAAAATGGTGATTTTGAAGGGGTTTTTATCTCTTTTTCGAAATGCTTTTCTCTAATGAGTCCCTAAAGCCTTGAGTAATGTTTTCAACTATTAATTTCCAGATTCAAACCTTTCTTTTCAAATTGAGGTTTGTGTTGATTGACCCACTTTTCAAGAGTATTGGTGTGGGTATTGTGATTTCTGATAGATGATTGTGAATACTTGATTATTTTAGATTGTGTGGCTTTGGAAGTGACTCGGAAAGGGAAGACTCAACTCTTGGAGTGATTAATTGATTGATTTGAGGCAATAAACCTCTTAAACTTTGCAATTTAGTTGAATTGTTTATTTATCTTCATTTCCTATCTGTTGGGAGTAATCGAAAATGAGGTGAAGGGCTATTTTGTTCCTCTTGATTAATGTTAATTAACAAAACGGGGGGAAAATGAAAAGGCTTCTTGACGACGAAGATAAATTGTGAATTGCCTTGTTGTGACCCCTATTTGATTAATTGGTGAATTTTTGATAGCATGAAAGTGGACTTGTGTGATATGAATTGTTCTCTCTTTCGTGTGGTGTAATATTGCTTGTGAGCACCATGATGAGACATGAGATGATTTATGATGCCGAGTTCTTTGCTGGCAAGTGTTATTATTTCGAGATCTTTACCAGTAAGTGTTATGATGCCGAGTTATGTACTGGCAAGTGTTATGATGCCGAGGTCTTTACTGGCAAGTGTTATGATGCCGACGTCTTTGCTGGCAAGTACTATTTTTGTGATAAAAGTCAAAGGAAAATGGCTCCGGCAAGTGAATTAATGTGAAAGTCGAAGGGAAATAGTTCCGGCTAGTGACATTGTACCGAACGGAAATGGTTTCGGGCGATGTTGACTTTGTGATCAATCTACTTAATGTGTACATCTTGACTTATTTGATGCATATGATTGAGCTATTCGATGTGTTTTGATTGGTTTATTTGATGTATGAGTTGAACATGATGCTATGTGTGAATTGAGATGCCTTGTGCTTGAGAGTAAATGATTTGATACTTATCGGTTGTTGAATTGTGACTGTTGATCTTGATCTTGAGCCTTGAGACCTGTTTATTGTAGAACTGTTAGGTTGTGCTGATTTTTATGCAGATTGTAGTTTGTGGAGATTCGGTTGGGATGGAAAGAAGTATTTGATTTAGCTAGGTTGCCTAGTTTATTAGGTTGCTTGCTGGGTACCGTGTTAGTGGTACTAACTCCTTGCTTCTACACTTGTGTAGGTTCCGAGCCCGGACTTGTGTGATCTCTTTCTCTTTATTTTCAAGGCTTGTCAAGGACTGAAGAGGTAGCTGCTTGTCACTTCGGCGGGCCCTTCTCTTTCCTTTTTCTTTAAGCTTTGTTCTACTTGAGAAACAAAGACTGAGACTTGTAATTATCTTTCAAATTTTGTATTTACTTTAAAGGCTCGTACACTTGACAACCAGATTTTGGGGTGTTGTTTAGCATGAATAAGTGTTCTGTTTTTGTCTTGTTCTTGCTTTAATTATTTCCACTTTTCTTTTGTTTTCATCGGGTTGAGGCTGACTTGTATTGGTGGAAAAGGACAAGTGCCATCACGCCCATTTTTTTGGGTAGTGACACTAGTGGTATGGGAGGTGTTGGGGTTGCGGTTGAGGGTGAGGTGTTTTAGAACCCATTTGGTTTAGCTTAAAAAAAGTAGCTTTTTAAAAGTAGTTTTTAAAAAGTCAAACTTAGTAACTTTAAGTTAAAAAATGAAAAATAAAGAATACCTACTTTTAACTTTTAACTTTTTTAAAGTTAGTTTTAAATATCCAAACACTCTTTTGGACCGAAAACTACTTAATTAACTTTTAAGTTAAGCCAAACATCCTCTTAGTAGATAATTAATTTGGAATATTATTTGTAAAACTTGTTTTTCCTATTTATATAGGGGAATAATGCATTTTTCTCATTTTTAAGAGTAAACATCTTAAAATGTCACTCAATTTTAAGGAATTATCTTATAAAGTCATTTAATTTTATTTTGTATAAAAAAAAATCATTCAACTTAAACAATTTTCTCTTGTCAAATCACGTAATTAAATTTGTTATTAACAAAAAGTTTAACATGAAAAAAATAAACTAAAATTTATTCCATATAAATAAAATAAAATAAAATAAACTCATATTTTTTTTTATTCGATCCACTAACAATAACTTAATTATTAAAACTATAAACCTAAAAATTTATGGGATTTAAAAATATTCTTAGGTCGACTTGTAGGTATGAATTTGGGAAAATTTCATAAATGTCAAAGAGACTTAAATAAATAACGCTCCATAAATATAGTTTATCTAATTACGCTCTATAGTTAAAGTTTAATTTGCTATGGAGAATTACGTTTGTATATCTCAATTTCTTTTTAAAAATTTATACAAATTTTATTTTTTTAAATAATGACTACATGGGCGGTATAAACGGTAACAAAAATAACTGTCAATTAATCCCTTAATTGATGCAACAAAATCAGTTTAAAAAAGGAAAATATCTCAGGATTCACGTTAAGTTTATTTCCTAACAATTTCTTGCCAAAATGGACTCTTCAAGTTATAAAATTTTCCCTTAAAACTCTGATTTTTATTTTTACTCGATTTTAACAATCAAAATATGGTTTGATTTCTTCATTCATAAAACAACAACAGAAATATTTCGATTTAAAACTAATAATTCAATTTAGTTCTTCCTTTCTAATTATGCATTTGAAACAAAAAATTTAATTTCAAATCATGAACTCTGGAATATACAAATCAAAATGTATATAATTGTCATGAACAAATACAATCGTATAAAGATATACAAATGACAAATACTAGAGAACTATTGGTGTATATGCAACTGATGCATATATACAAAAAAGCAATTGTATATTATCTCTGAAAATGAGAAATACATATATCATTTGCTATATAAATTAAAATGTATATAAACATCATTAACAGATTCAATCGTATAAAATATACAAATGATAAATGATAGACAATTATTTGTATATATACAATTGATAACTTTTTTTATATATGCATATATACAAATAAGCAATTATATATTATTCCTGGAAATATACAATAAAAAAGGCATATAAATATACCATTGATATAAATACAAAATCTACAATAGCATTAATACAAATACAAATCTCAAAAAATCATATATAATACCATGTAAAAATTATTGATACAAATACAACTCACGAATTGTTTTTTGAACTCCTCATCTCTGTTGAACCATCAAATTTTTGTTCTTCTTTTTGGAACCAGATTCCACATCATGTTGGTTTTCTCCTTCAACTATTTTAATGTAACTTGCCTTAGCTTTATTGATAATTTGTTGCAATGTCATTGGGTCTTTTTGAACTAGGATCTCAACTCTTGAATATATTTTTTCTCTTCCTTCTCTCTAAATTTTGTAAAAGACCCTGCAGTGACTCCAAAATCTTGTGGTACACCTAACGAAAACGATGGTGGATCATCACAATCTTGTGTTAAATCCTCTTGGATGGAGTTTCGTCATTCATTTTTTTCTAAAAAAATTGAAAATTTGAAGACTGAAGAATGATTTTTGTGAAAAATAAGACAAACATAAATCACATACAAAAGAAAAAATAAATAAAAACTCAGTTGAAACACGTTTTGGGCGGTTACCTTGAATTGTGAAACCACGATTAGGAGGGCGAAGGTAGATTTCGAAATTCAAATTCGATGTGTATGAGTGATTTTAAGAGATAATTAGGGAATGGAGAGAGGAGAGATAAAATTAGATTAGTATAAATGAGTATACAAATTTGAAAATGGATCTTTTTCTTTCGGTATACAAACTGTTCGTGGGTCTTATAATTAATAGCAAATTATATCAAATTATAATAACACATAGTAATTAATTGAAACTGTACCCTCGTTGAATAATAAATTAGTAATGTTTGCCAACTCGCATAGTTTTTTCTATGAAAGGAAATAATTCATCAAAGGACATATCTTCGATGAATTTGATGTAAAAAAACTCCACAATTTACTGCTGCAACGACTTCAAAAACTCAGGGGTTCACCTCCACATTTTTTTGACAAATAATCAAATTTTCATTTGTGTGGGATCTTAGCCTCTGCAATATAAAATTTTAATCTTTTATTTTGTGTGGGTTAAACGCTCCACAAAATTGTTATAATAAAATTTTAGTTTTGTAAAAATTTTATTGCATAATTACGAGAATGAATAAAATTACGACAAATAAAATGACTCCAAATTATTCAAAAAGCAAACAACGTAAAAAAGAATTTATTAAGAAATCATAGTTGTCAGAATAAAGGGGGGGGGGGGGGATTTGATATATATATATATATATATATATAGTAAAAAAATAAACACAACATCTCCTCAATTTCAAACCACTCTTCTAATTCTCTTCATCAAGCTCAAACTGGGTATGTATCTTTCTCAAATCTTTTCATATCCTTTGTGCTCAAATTGGGTATCAATCTTTATTACCAATTTGCATGTTAAAGTGGGTTGTTTAACAATTGATGATATACCCACACTTAATGCATAGGCCTTTTCATGTTTTCTTATTCCATTTTTTGTTTGTGGGTCTAAAACCCTGTGTAGAATGTAAACATACTTGATTCAATTGTCAAGAATTGCACTATAGGAAAGATTCAATTAATCAAAATGTCACCTAAAACTTCAATAGTAATTTCAGAGTCGTGAAAGTGAAGGTAAATGTGTACTTTTATGAGTAAGTGAAAGTGAAGGCAAATGTGTATTTTTATGAGTAAATGTAAGTGCTAAATTGCAATTAAATGTGCTTAATCAATATTAAATGGCTACATTCATCTACTTTTATGCCTAGACACTCATGTTGTTTGTTGGTATCCGATTTGAGTGTTCTTTTGGGTGCTAATCATCAGCAACAATAACCTATACATAATTTATTAAAAGGGACCTTAAATCTACGACTTTCTTTTATCATAGTGTTTCTTCCTATAGTACCCTTCCATACAGTAAATTCTTTTGATTGCCCCTTTTACACCGTGATTTTTCGTTCGAGCATTCTTCAGGTTCTCCCGATAAGTTGTTAATGCTTCCTTTCATTTCCCATGCTATGCAACAAAATTACATCGAACTTCTCTGAGTGAACTGTGGATTCTGTATAAACTGCAGCCTGCTTTCTATTTCTTTCTTCTTCTAAATCCTTATCATCTCTGTGAGGAATTTTCCTCCCTCTCGGCCCGGTGAAGTCTCTTCCTCATTCTTTTTCTCCACCTGAGCTGCTGCACAACCACTTTTTCCTCTTTTCCCTGAGAAAGCAAGTTCATTGATAACCACATTGTCCAAAAATTTATTATTAGTAGGGAGGAATTCGTTTACTTCTTCTACTTTTTTTCTAAAGTTCGAGATCGAGTGGCTATCGTTATATATATCAGGGATATGAAGAGGGCTTGCAGGAGAGTCCAATAACTAATTTGTAAGATTATTTATGTTATTCGATGAGCTAATCGAAGCATAGGTACCTTAACAAATGAAAAAGCCTTGTTCATAGCAGGAATTATGATCATTAGAAATGCTAATCAATCTTGGATCAATTAGGTAACCACTACTTTCAATGACATTACTTGTAGAACTATACAGACTTCTTGAGTAATAGTTATTCGGTATCTCACCATTGTGGTCGAGAAGAATGATCAAGGATGAAAAAGTAATTTTCATCACGATTATCCACTTAATCTGTTTTGTATCTGCCAACGAATCATAAGCTTCTCGATTATTCTTCATTTCTTCTGCTCTTCTTCCCTCACAATTTTTGTTGTTCTCTTTAATCCCCATATTATACAAATGTTTCATTTGTTTTGTATGCTATTCGACTTTGGTATTGTTGTTTAAATATTTTAGGCTTTTGTTTGTTCTGAGGTATCAAAATGAACTTTTTTTAAGTTACAATCTTCCCAGTATCCCTGTTTCGCGCTCTATACACATTGTTATCATATTAAGACATATAAATATACTTTCTGCTTTGATTGTGGTCTAAGATATTAGTTTAAACTTACATTTAAATTTAAATTTTGTTTCCTTTTCATTTGGTCTTCTTACCTCTTTATTTTTGTGACTTTTCTTATCAGAATACCACGGCCCATGAAACTATGTTTAATATGACATATGTGTAATACTACTTGAAGCTTGAATTTGTTTTGCCCCACTTTTGTGTGTGATAAAAGATCTCTTTAGACAAGAATTAAGTTTTATTAGATTTTTAGGTAAAACTATTTGAGCCACAAGTGTTTGATGAATTTTTTGAAAGAAATTAATTTTCAATTAAACTTTTAGAGTCTTCTTTCAAAGCTTGAGGTTTGTTAGATTGTAATTTTATGGCTATACAGTTTGTGGGTTCAAGAGTAGTATCTCTGTTTGACAGAGAACTTTCCATCCTTATGGCCACTCTATCTTGAGGGGTTAAGACTGAGCCAATAATATTTTTTCTTTTCTTATTGTTCTCTTAAAACCAGTGATCAATTTAATTCGAAATATAACTTTAGTTTTCTATTAATTATGTCTTGGGAGGTATGAATGGTTGATAGGCCTAGATGTGCTTCATGAGATTGATACACAAGAGCATTAGATACATTTTTTGAGTTAATCCTACTTCTTCTGAGGACAGCACAACCAATAGTATGCTAAAATTGAACCTGATCTATGTATATATACCACACTAAGTCAGCACATCATCACAACTTGTGCAAGTTAGCAGTCAATTGTTGTATTGACCTACCACACCAAGAGACTAAGAACACAATCACTTGTTCAAACATATTCAATTGCTAGACATTTAATTTGTATGTTCATTCTTCTAATTTTATTTTTCATTTGTAGCAAGATTTAATGAAGTATGCAAATGTGATTTTTTTATTGAAAGATTTCTGACGTTCACCAAATGTTTGAAAAATGTCCAAACTGAAAAAAATCATATTTCATTTACAATATTAAGTAAAATATGAATTTTTTGTACTCCTTTAAAATTTCTTGAATATTTATAATTGTACCATAAACTTGGTGTTATCTCATTCCCTCATTAGTGAATGGTACAACTTCTCAGGTTAACATTACATATATTGATCCCTATGCTAATCCTCAATTATTTTATTCTATTTACTGATATTTTAATTTCATTTCTTGTTTAAAGATTTAATTTTAACATCTTGTTTGAGATGGAAATATTGTAATAATAAAAATATAAAAATTCACCTGACTCTTACAATATTTAGCTAGTTGTGTGTGTGTATATATATATATATGTTTATCATAATTTATGTTAGTTTTGAACTAATATGATTTTAAAGAGGAAGATTAAACGTTGTTTTCCTTGAATTCCCAATAATCTGTCTACTTAACATATGATATTGTTCATTATGCAAAGAAAATTAGCTTATTATGCAAAAATGATTATTTGATCAATACTTCTCTGTTTCATTTGATACATATGCCATGATGTCAGGCCCTGAAGGATTTGTACGTCGCCCGAAGCCTGCACCCTGGACATGGCCGACACTTGAGAACCATTACTGATTTCCAAGCGAACCCTTGGCCTGGCTCACTACTCAGCGGAAGACTTAACTCGAGCCTAAAAGGCTCCTATCATAGCATGAATAAACTCATAAACTCAAATGAAAGGTAAAAATAGTTAAATGCAGAAAATACTCAAACTTCAAATATTGAAACCATCAGAAAGACTCAAACATGGGAAAATACGAACAAGTACTGGGGAACCCATCAACTCTAGACCTATCTATGAAGTCTCTAAGTAACTCAGAAGGGTGTCGGAACAGACCCCACAACATCTCAACAAAACTAAAACGACTGAATAAAAATACGGATCCTCCAGAAGTACTAGGAGACTCACCACAACTGCTATCTGGAGTGCAAACGGTATCAACGAAGCACCTGTTGATGACCCTGAACACCTGTATTTGCATCGTGAAAAGATGCAGGTCGAATGACATCAGTACATTGAATGCACTGGTATGTAAAACGACTGAGTAAAGCAATAACATAAAAGATAGGGCTCAAGGAATACTCACCTCAACTCAACTCAATGCAAAAAAATAAACTTTGAAGTAACTCAAGTAAAGCTTTAAACTACAGATGTTATCTCAAGAATATAAGTAAATATCACAAATTAAGTTTTTACTCTTATTTGAGAGATTCTCTAGCCGACAACCATCACTCTGAGCTAAATGATGATACATCGTCTCGCCCACGCTGCCAGAACTGTCCTATACCTTGCCGGAGTATAGGACATCCTCAACTAAGTGGATCCACTAAGCTCTACCAGAAGACATAAGGAAATCATCTAAAAAGTATAATCATTTACCCATGTTGGCATACATGGTTTATGTGGAGTTTGAGTTGTCTGAACTCATCCGCATATCGGTGCTCAATACTACTCCCAATAAATATACTCATGCTCAAGTAAGAAAAAAATATAACTCTTTCTCTGTTTTTGAGGTAATTACTCAAAAGATACTCTTTAAGAAACAGTGTCTCAACACCTCTTCTCAAAACTCTCTTAGTTATTTTCTCAAAATCAAAGTCCTCTTTCTCACTCAGAAATGATAGTTGGGAAATCAAAGTTTCATTTACAAGTTACTCAAACTGTCTCTTTAACTCTACTCACAACTCCCCTCTATTTTGCTCAGAAGAAACCAATTTAAATTAATGGTTCAGTTTAAAAGACTCTCAAAATAATTCAGTAAATGCTCAATTCATAGGTTTCTTTGCAGAAAATTAAATATGGACAGCCAACTCAACAATTAGGGTTCATACCAGAATCTAAGCATGAACCATAGCAAGATAGTTACTCAAAGATATGGATACAATTCTCAAGAATTTAACTAGAATTCAATAGAATAGGCAGACATTCGAATTCCTCAATAACTTGGAATGAAACCCTAAATTTCACAATTCTGAATTTCTGATGAAATTTGGCGTGTGGATGCACTAGCCAACACTGAGGAAAGCCTTACATACCTGGAAGATTAAAGATCTTGGCGAAATTGAAGACTCTTGGTTGAATTCTTGGAACCCTAGCCTTTTCTCCTCTTGAATCTCCTCTCTAATTTTTTCTAAGTGTTTAGAATGTTTCTAAACTGGTTTCTGCTGTTTTAGCCCGTAATTAAGAGGAAAAAGTCAAAAATTGGGTTTAGAAGGGAGGGGAAAGATCTAAAATACCCTTAATGAAATTGTCGGCGCGACCTACGGTCCGTCCTGTTCCTCCGTCGTTTGATTCGGAGAGTTTGCAACTTTGGCCTTCCAATTGACGACACCCATGTACGGCCCGTTATCTGATCTACAGTCCGTACATGGCCACCGTAGATCAGGCACTGAGAACTGAAATTTTACTAAGTCTTGAGGGCAACCTACGGTTCCAATCTACGGCTCGTCACTCATTCTACAGTCCGTAGAATCCCTCCGCAGAACTCAACTTTAAACCTGGAAATTTCTCTAAGTCTGAACCTCTTCTACGGGTCCAGTCTACGGCTCGTAGATCAAACTACGACCCGTACCTCTTGGTCCGTAGAACCACTCCTGAAACTTGACATTCTCCAACCTCAACCCGGTTTCTACGATTGCCTTCCTACGGTCCGTAGAACTACCTACGGTCGGTAGGTCGGTCCCGTAGACCAGTTCTGCAGCAGTTTTCTGCATTTTCCCTATTCCAAGGTATGAGGTGTTACATTGTACACTTATTTGACACCCATCCAACGACTCCAAATTGCTTGACACCCTAGTAGACCAAGAGATCATATACTAAATATGATGGAGAATGTGTGCCTATTGATTTTTTCTGTTCACTATAGTTATTAGTAGCTTTCCTAACAATGTAACTCGGGAGATCTTAATCCTACGTTACGTATGAAGTGGATAGAGTTCCATACAGATCTTGATGGCTATGATGATCCAGTCATGGTGACTGACATTGAGATCTTTGAAGGTAGAAGTTATATCTTCATTTGTCATCAGAAGGTAAAAATACAAAAGAAAACATCATGTGTAATTTTACAATGCCCACCCCTCATGGGTATGCTTCAAGAAATCTCATTCATAACATTATTACTAATTACTATCATTAAGCATTCCAAATAATCTATTTTGTGGTCAATAACATGTTAATTTGAATTGATTTTTCCATAAATTAAGCAACAAGCTAGACTGAAGGTGTTGCTCATAGCCTCTGAGCATATTCCCAATTTAATTTTATTGCTCAGTTGTCAGATTTTTGGAGAGTCTATGCAATATTCAGTTGTTTGAAAGGAATATTGTTTAATTTGATACCTCAAGATTAGTTTTGTAAAAGGATGAATTGATAACTACTAAACATTCACCTTGCAGCTACAGAAGCTTGGAGAATGATGAAATATGCTCATCATTGTGTCTTCCCTGTTGTTACATTTGTTGACACTCCAAGGCCTTTTTCTGATTAATTAAGATCTGAAGAGCTAAGTTCGGTGTGAGTCTTTACCTTTAACTTTCAAATATTGCGTTATTAAATTATGTTTGTTCATGTAGAATTTATAATCACCTCCAACATTTTCATGTAGGGTGGGCCAATAGGCCACAATTTAAGGATAGTTTTTGGGCTGAAAGTTCCAATCATAACAGTTGTAACTAATGAAGGTGGTTCAGGCAGATCTCTTGCCATTGAATGTGTAAACAAGTGGTTAATGTTGGAAAACTCCAACATTTTATGTTACTAGGTAAGTTTGGTTCATTTGTACTTCTTTCATATTTTTGCTACTTATCAAGCATGTGACAATTTAAAAAATAAGAAAAGTTCAGGTTCAAAAATAATGTGTGCACCTGCTATATCAATCAAAAATATGTTGTGTTAGTTTAAAAACGTGAACATATTGTACATATGTTGAGACATGGATTTAGTAGTTGTTGCTTTTACACATCTTACATTTTTTCCTTGGATATCTCGATCTTTTCTGTATCTTCACAAAGTCTATGCTTCTTTGACCAGTCCTGAAGCTTGTGTTGTAATATTATGAAAGTCTTTGCAAGCAGCTCCGAAGGTAGATGAAAAATAGTTGTTCAAGTTTATGAAAAATAATGGTTTATCATTAATAAAATTTTGATTGAATAGACAACTGAGAAACTGAGGATCACAACTCAAGAAATTTACAAACTCTGGATAGCAAATGCAATTATTCCAATAAGTATCATCTCTATACTTTTCACCTTTATACTTAATTTGGTTTCAGAGAGGAAAAGATGGGAATCTATGGTGAAGGGCTGGTGATGCCAAGTAGTGTGAAAGAAACAATGTTTAGCTGGACTTTTAGAAGACGGAGAAAAGATGCAAAACATAAGATTGTTGCACATTTATCACTTACAATGACAAAATTTGTGATGAAGTAGAGACGAATTTTGCACACTTAAAGAATAGTTCTTCATCCCTTATTTATATTTTATGCACTCACAGGGTTCTTGATTCTTATATGTATAGAAGAACGAATTTATTCATAAAAATGTATCTTTTGTAAGGTTGTCAATATTTGATATTCTTGTATATGAGTGTGTTATTGCCCTTCTTTTACTGTTGATTTTTTTTTAAAAAAAAAAAAGTAGACATAACTTGTATTCTAAGTTGAGCTTTTTTATGCTTTTGGTGTTATTGCACACTTCTCATTTATAAGAAAAATTAGATGCAAGTCTAATAAGTATTAACTACATGACATTTTCTCATATTTGAGAAAATGAGATTGATGACTAAAATTGATTGTTTAAAGACTGACGGGTGTGATTCTCATTCCTAAGCAAACAAAGAAGTGGAAAACATGAATTTTCCTTTTTGCGAGAAGTGAATTACAAAGTATGTTAGGATAACATTTGAATTTTATGTAGTTGTTGTTCTAAGGTTTTGTTGCTTATGGTTCAATGAATTGATGGGCATATTTGATAGTTTTTTCACCATATTTATCGCAGTTATTATCCATTTATCCATTAGTGTCACCTCTATTTGTTTATGGGTTATCGATCATTCGGAAATTGTTTAGTAGTTAGATTAATTCGTAAATCTTGATTGTTTGTAGCCTAATTAGCACGGCCCATTGTGGAAAACTTGAGGTTTTGTTGATCTATATACTTAATTTGTGATTAATTAAGCAGGTCCTTGCTGTATCAAACAAGTGATACCTTACAGGTTGATTCTGGCTAAAAAGAAGAAAGGAAGTAGAAGATCAGTCCTTTGTATTTGTGAATTAATTTTGGTCAGACATTTTTATTTGAATTTTGTTTGTCAATATTCATTTAAGGTGTGCCATGAACCAATATAAACTCAAAGGAGAGTGGTGATGATCCATCTAAAGGCAATGAAGCAGCTGACAGTGATTTCAATGGTAACTAACTAATTGTGCTTTCTCAACTCTAGATGCAGAAGGTTGAAGTGATGAAAGAATGCTTAGGTTGGGTAACTTGTCAAAAATTACTTCAACAAACCAAAGACGATATCCTGATAGAGAGCCTAACAATTGCTTAGGTGGATGTTTCTTAGAAGGTAATTCATATAATGAAATAGCTTTTCAAGAGATTTTCTCCTGATATTTTTCCAATGTATAATGACAATCCATGCTTTTCTTAGTACCTTTATGATTTTTATAGGCTTTCTTAAAACTGCCATTTCAACGATTGAATATGTGAAGAATGAATCACTTAGTATGATTTTTTATGTTGATAAGAGCACGAGTGAGGAATCGACATCATACTCATCTGCCACTCTAGAAAATCATGGTCTGTTCTTATTGTCTGCATCATTCTTTTACACTAAACAATTCAATATTGTATGGTTTTATTATTTAGCTTATTTCGTTTATTTCATACATCTTAGATGGACCATTATCAAATCTCACTTTAACCACTGGGAATGGTAATGATAGTCCCTTCTTAAATTGATTCTTGCACATGTTTGTTTTCATTAACTGTTTTGTTTCAATTTGGTTGCAACATGTGATATGAAAAGGAACTCAATGTGTGATCAATTATTGTAGTCATTGTTATTAATTTTCGGCAGCTCCAAAGATTTGTTACTTGTTAGCATTGGTTTATCAAAGAAAAAAAAGAAATTGTTAATTGGTTTATTCTTAATGATGAAAGGCAAAGAATCTTATGTTGCTTTGAGAAAGAATTAAATTTTTGATGTATCCTTAGATTCTAGTAACGATTTTTGACCTTTATTGACTTTGTGCCCACCTCGACTCCTCTCAAAAGGAATATGACTTGACTATTGGGTATAGGACTCATAAGTAGTTTTTTTTTTCACTATTTCTTGATATGATTTAATATGTTGTCTTGCTTTCTGTCTGTCTCTCATACACATGTTCTCCTTCTACCATAGTTTTTTTTTTTAAATATGGCTATAGACTTCTATTAGTTTAGTGCTTTCTATTTTAAAATGTTTAATCTCTTATTATCTTTTTGAAATAGGGCAAACAACTCCTTGAAAAATATAAAATAGCGAAATATATCTAACAATGAACAATATTTGCAATATCCCTATGTGATTTGTGTGTTCATGGTACAAAGTACGAACATTGATAGAAAAGTGATACAGCGTGTTGATCATGTAGCATAGGATGGTGGATAGTTACTAATGAGCCAATGACACATTCACTTGTGTTTGATTTTGCAAGTGTATTAAAAGAAGTATTAGAAAGGTTTGATTTTGCAAGTGTATTAAAAGAAGTATTTGAAAAGTAACTATTTCAGTAATAGATAAGTATGATATATATATGATTGTATGTCATCTTCAACCAAGAATAAAATTGTGCCTCTATGCTTGTGAGCTTATGATTATTCTAAACAATTTATGGTTGTTTAGAGTCTACACATATGTGAATGCAAGATTAGACACAAATAAATGACATCAAAATTCACGTTGTTGGGCCTGTGCTATACACGGACAATACTCATCTAGTATATATATATATATATAAGATTCATTAAGGGTATAATTGTATGTACATATATGGTTCTATATGTGTATATATTGAATACTCATCTAGTATATATATATATATATATATATATATATATATATATATATATAAAAGATTCATTAAGGGTATAATTGTATGTACATATATGGTTCTATATGTGTATATATTGTATAGGCATAATACATAAACACGATTCTTAACTTGGCTTCGATTGACAAATGACAACTATGACCTTTAATTTTGCCAATGTACAAGTAGACACTTTAACTATCTAAAACTTGAACAAATAAACACTCGAATTTTACCTTTGACGCGTATGACTTGGGTGTATTTCACACATTTTGTCAAATAGGATTTGAATATTTATTTGCTCAAATTTTGAATAGCTTAAATGCCTATTTATACACTAATAAAATTAAAGATCATAATTGTTGACTAAAGCTAAATAAAGTATCATATTTATATATTATGTAATTAAGTGCACAAAGAGGTGGTCTTTTTCGTGCTTGAAGTGTCTGCACATATATTAGGTATGCATTGAGATTGATTTTCTTTGCTTAGTTTAGGAGTTTAGTTGATATTGTTTAATTTGAAACAATATTGTATTGAATTTGTTATTTCAATACCTAGACAATCTTTTGTTATTTTCCATCTTAGTAAAATTAAGAGAAGTTTATTATTTTCATTTAACACTTCGTAATATGATAATAGTTAAATTCAATTTTTTAAGCATCATTAATAAAATTAATTTAATATAATAAATATTTTTTTAAAGAAATATGTCAAATTAATATGGATAAAGTAAAATAAATTATTTCTTCACTCTAAATTTAAGTAATATTTTTTGTTTTTAAATATAAATTTAACATATTGACAAAAGAAGAATTGCAACTTTAAAAATTAAAATAGATCCTTTTTTTGATCAATTTTCGAACCAAGTTGATTTTTGAATAACGAAAAATATCACAAAATTAGGACGAAAAGAGTAAATGAATTTTTGACCACCAAAAGAAGACAGAAAATAGTTTCACTTTCACATTTCTTTTCTATTACACAACTTTAAAAAGAAACTAATATTATTAAATTAAAAAAAAAAAACAAGAAGTAAAAGGTAGTTAAATTATTAAAATAAAAATAATAGAACCAATCTCATCCCCTTCTCACTCTTCGAACGCAGACACCGGAAAAGCCTTAGAAATTCCAGAAGGGGTAGCAAACGTAATTTTCTGAAAATCAGAGTCCTGAATAGAAATATCAGAAATTGTTATCCAGATCAACAGTTCCTTACTTTTTACGCCGGTGAGTTTCTTCATCCGGCGATCTTCAAGGAATCCGGTGACCTCAGTATCGTACCAGACAAGTTTTCCGATTTTCTTAAACCGATTTTCTTTTGCCTTCTTCTGTTTCAGCCAGACAAATCCGGTTTGCTTATTGTGACCTATTTCGATTAGATCATCTAACGGGAGAAGTCCTTTTGGCATATTGATTTGCTCCAGAAGTTGTAGAGATTTTTGCTTGCAGATCGTTGGATCAGTGAAAACCTCTGCATTTTCACGGTGATTTTCTGTTAATTGAGATGACATTTTCGTTGAAGGAGATGGAAAACAAAAAGGAGAAAATGTAATTCGATTCCTTCTGTTCTGTGTGATAAGGTGGAAATAAGTAAGAAAAAAGGAGTTTGTTTTTGTGAAGAGGATCATGAGAATTGATGCGCTTTTATAGGGACTAACTAAGTGAGTACTTTTACGAAAATGCTCATCTATTTTTTAATGTTAGCTAAATACTACTACTAATAATAATATTTTTAGAGTATTTATTTGTAATGAGGTGGGGAGTGAGGGTTCGAGGGTGATATGGTTAAGGGGTGGAGGTTGGGAGCGTTAGGTTGATAAGGAGGAGAATGAACTTGAAATGTCTCTATGAAACTTGTTTTTTTTACTTTCATTAAATCAAGAAAGACATTTTTTTTTTAATTATTAGGAAACTTATCTTTTTTAAAAAAAATTCTTCCCGTTTACTTTTATTTGTTTATTGTATGAAAAATATATATTTTTACTTTTACATATCACTTTTCGTATAAATTTTTTTTTTATTTTCTTTCATGTATTACCCTCAATATTGATTACTTATTTTTTCAAATTATTTTTCAACAGCTAAGATACAATATCAATTAATATAAATGTTATGATAAAATATTTATATTAATTATTATTCTTAATAAGCATAGAAAATAAAGTAAACAAGTGAAAATATACGAAAGAAATATATTTTTAAAATCTTTTGATCAACCATGAGAAAAATAAAATATATTTTTCCATCTAGAAAACACGCCCTTTATGTGCACTACTAAGTTTGAAGTTTAAGTACTATTTTTCTTTTCGTGGAAGTCAGAAACTCTTTTTTGTTTTCCAAAATTTAGGGAAACTCTTTAAAAAGGATTATTTCGGACCGTTTGGCCGTATAGCTATTACAATCATTTTTTGGGAAAAAATTATCAAGTTTTGAAAAAACTTTTTAGCGAAAAATAAAAAATTCCAAAATCTACAAAGAGAAAAAGTAATTTTTGGGCCAAATATAATTTCAAATTCTTTCAAATTTTTAAATTTAGCCCAAACTTTTCTATTTTATATAAAAAAATCCCCCGTCAATTATTATTCCATCTAGAGTTTTATCTATCCAATGGAATTTTTAACTATTTTTTTTGTGTCTTTGCACGTAATTATAGTCAACGATTGACAACATAATGTTTTCAATATTTTCTCGAGACAATTAATTGACTCGATAAAATAGTGGCTGACACACTTTGTTAAATGACATTAACATATGTATATTTTAAAATATGATTGGTGTATATACAAGTATTCGATATAATAGTCATTTCTGGCCTTGGTTTAAGGTAAAATGACTTTGTGAATACTTCTGTCAGCTAACTTTTTTTTATTATATTTTATAAAAATATATTAAAATTAAGAATTCTATTTTACTATAAGAAAATAAAGAATTAGAGAACGATGATATTTAATAGCTAAATAGTAAAACTTTATCTAACCCATTTAGCTAGGTGTTCGGCACACTTGGTCTAAACTTTTTTTTACATGTGTCCAGAAATCAAGAGTTCCTACGTGCAAGGTTTTAGATCAATTATTCCGAAACCAAAATAAGTAATTGTTATTAGCGTAGAAATTATATTAATCTATATATTTGTATTTTTCTTAATTCTCATCATAGTATATAAGTGACCATTTCGACACAGTATTATCTCCCGGTTATCATTGAAAATTTTGTTGACATTTATATTAGAATTGATTTTTTGACACGTGCATTACATATGTATACCAGTCATGTTGTACTTGACTTTGTAGAATAGTATCAATATCGTTAAAATAAAATTTTGGTTAAATATTATAAATGAAATATAATGTATATGTTTATGTGATTAATGATTAATGTGGATCATTAATGTGTATTTACCTTTTTATCAAGGTTAAAATGATTGAATATCATGTGAACATATAAAGATTTGCTTGAATTAACCGTGAACATATAAATATTTGTATGAATTAACCGTTATTATAGTATATATTTTTACTTTTACATGTCACTTTTAGCATAAAAAAAACAAAATCTATTTTCTTTCATGTTTTACCTTCAGTATAAATTACTTGTTGTTGGTGTATATACATTTTATTATTAAAATAAAATATTAAATGTATATGTTAGTGGGTATAAAATTGTGGTAGAAGATGACTATTGGTTTTATAACTTATATGACCATTAGTTCTTGTAACTCTCATGGTCATTAGTTTCTTGTAACTTATGTAACATCTATCACATTTATCTACCCATATTACTACTCCTCATTCTACCCATTGATTGTATGGAAGACTTCTTCACCTATAAATAGTGGTGTTTCTTCCTTTGTGAAGTATCCTAAGAAAAATGTTAAGTGTGAAAAGATTGTAGTGGGTAGTAGCGAAAGAGAGAGTTGAAACAAAGAAAATATTCGAAGTCTTCAACTATATTCACTATATAAAAGAGAGTATTTATATGTTGAAGGAGGGTGTTCTTATGTGGAGCTTTGGACTCTTCAACTAATCCGGAGTTGCTTGAGTTGTACGACGTTATTGGACTGTTGTATCCTGGAGGGGACAAGTCAAGAGTGATACTGTTGGATCGGTGTTGATTATGCCGCAGTGGGCTTGATTCTCCTTAAAGAGAGCGAGATATCCGCGCCTCAGCCTGAATGATAATTTATTCATTTTTTGTTCATTTTATTTTCAACTATAATTTATTGTATTTGTGGTATATTACACCAACAATTTTAAGGAGATTCATGTTTTTGTTACAGTTTGAAAAAGTGCAGATATCAAGATAGGAGACGATCGCAACATAATTCCGCTCAACATCGCTCTCTTCAAGAGATGGAAGAGAAGGGGTGTACGGTAAAGTATTTTTCTACTTGCTCAATTCAAGTGGAGAAAAGGTAAAGGGAAAAAAAACTTTTTACCTAAAATATTTTTCATGAATAAAGTGTACTTTTCATGAAAAAATTATATTCAAATTCTTAAAATAGTGGGGGTTATTAAAGGAGGAAAAAATCATTGTAAAATTGTGATTCTTGCATCTTTGAGAAATGCTCTAAAAAAGAGTATTGCAAGTGCATATATTTATTATGGAATAAATCACATGTTGTGTTTGGCTATATGGGATGATTTTTGGCTCTAACATGAGAGTTATAAATTATTATGAAAAACATGTTGAGTAGCCATTTAACATGAAATGTTTTGGATGAAAAAAAATCATTCTTGAAATGAAAAATACCATAAAACATGTGATGAAATTTTTCCTTGTCAAGTCACATAATGTTGAAAAAATTGTGAAATACAATTTCGATGGTTGTGTGAGTTTTGCAACTCTTTTTGATTCAATTGTGAAAATGGTGTGACAAAGAAAGGAGTTTGCTAGCCTAATAAAAAATATGAGATATGTGACTAAATGCACTTTATATGATATTGTGTATAAAGTATAGCATGTACAAGCAAATCAGGTAAATTTACTTGGTACAAATTTGGTGGCTTGTTTTATCAGAAAAAATATTATGCTATACTCAAAAGTTTTATTGGTGCAGATGAGAAAACTTGGTGCTATTTGATGGAAGTGAGAAAAGCAAATCATGTTGCTTGCTAACTCTACCTTGGAGAGAAAAGGAAATCATGTTGCTCGCTAACTCTACTTTGGAGGTTGAAGTAAAAAAAATTAAGCTTCAACTAGTGAAAAAAGTGAATTGATTTTACTATATCAAACACTTTATTGAGAAATTAATTTTTCTAATTTTGATAAATTGTGATAACACCAATATAATGGTAGAGTACAAAATCGTTATTAAAACGGTAAATTCAGACTCATGAGGAAAAATCACAATATTGTGAGATCATATTGATCACTAGTATACCATCAATATTAATTGTGTTAAAATTTGTGATAATCTTGCAGATTCATAAAAAAGGCCTTAGCAAGATAAAGAGTTTGAAGCACATCGAGGGGGATGAAATTGAAGCTCAAAAAAATTCTAAGTTATAAATGAGGAAACCCAACCTGGGACTAGAGATCCTATAACCAGGTTCAATGGGAAGAACGAATCATATGATGACTTGTTGTGAAATGCACTATTGTTAATTTTATTCAATCCCTATGATGTGAGTGCATTTATCCTATAATGATTTGTGGAGGTTGAGTTTTTGAACTCTTAATGAAAGTTTGTATCTCGTGTGAGTGGGGTGTCAAATTATAGGAGCACCCTTGACAGATTTCACCTATATGAGTGTGAAAGTAGGCCGCTTTCTATGAGAATGAGTTTGTTCTCAAAAACACTTATGAAAATCGGGATAGCACAAAGCCGTAATGTGCTGGCTGTTAAAACTTATGTCAATATCTTGATTATTGTGTGTAAGCAGTGATACTTTATTTCCCTTAAGCAGTCATAGTTCAAGTCTGAGACCACAACTGACTCTGGATTAAAGATTATTGGTTTACTAAGTGAAGGTCCAATGCAGAGCACACCTTCATTATGCATGATAGTCTACCTTCAACAAAATTGTGAAACACTCTCTTAATTTTAATATTAAAATGAGTGGGGGAATGTTGGTGTATATACATTTTATTATTAAAATAAAACATTAACTGTATATTTTAGTGGGTATAAAATTGTGGTAGAAGATGACTATTGATTTTATAACTTATATGACCATTAGTTCTTGTAACTCTCATGGTCATTAGTTACTTAATTGTAACTCTCATGGCCATTAGTTTCTTGTAACTTATGTAACATCTATCATATTTATCTACCCATATTACTACCCCTCATTCTACCCATTGATTGTATGGAAGACTTCTTCACCTATAAATAACGGTGTTTCTTCCTTTGTGAAGTATCCTAAGAAAAATGTTAAGTGTGAAAATATTGTAATGGGTAGTAGTGAAAGAGAGAGTTGAGACAAAGAAAATATTCTAAGTCTTCAACTATATTCACTATATAAAAGAGGGTATTTATATGTTGAAGGAGGGTGTTCTTATGTGGAACTTTGGACTCTTCAACTAATCCGGAGTTGCTTGAGTTGTACGACATTGTTGGATTGTTGTATCCTGGAGAGGACAAGTCAAGAGTGATGCTGCTGGATCGGTGTAGATTATGCCGCAGTGGGCTTGATTCTCCTTTAAGAGAGCGAGATATCCGCGCCTTAGCATGAATGATAATTTATTCATTTTTTGTTCATTTTATTTTCAATGGTAATTTATTATATTTATGGTATATTACACCAACACTTGTTTTTCAAATTATTTTTCAACAGCTAAGATGAAATATCAATTAATATAGATATTATGATAAAATACTTATATTAATTATTATCCTTAACAAGCATGCAAAATTTAAAGTGAACAAGTGAAAATGTACGAAAGAAATATATTTTAAAATCTTTCGATCAACCCATTTTTGAAATAGATAATAATTTAAACAATCCAACATCTTTCACTGACAATAATTTATTATTTTTTAAAATAGTATATTGAGATATTTCTAATCACTGAAAAGTAGAAATACTATTAATTGTGATCCAAATTATAAATGTGTTAGTAAGTACTCTTTCATCCTTAATCAAGATGTCTCGGATTCGAGCCCCTTTGGGTACGAAGTCGCCTTTGTAGGAAGCGCTTTACCCTCCAATATGGGACTTTTCAACGCGAATCCAGATTTAGTCTGGCTCCAATATAGATACCAGACACCGGATAGGAAACCAAAAAAAAAATTCACTGAAAAGTAGAAATACTATTAATTGTGATCCAAATTATAAATGTGTTAGACGTGCGCAATAAAAATCATTGAATGCAATAATAAATCTGCTAGGAAAAGAATGGCATCTAATGCAATAGATAAGGGTGGCTACCTAAAATACACCCTCCATTTTAAAATTATTGAGTCTGTTTTCATAGTTTAAAATAAATGAATTGTTCAAAATTCAAAGAGAGTTGTTAGAAATTTCTTCCATTTTTGTCCCTCATTAACATTTATATGTGATAATTTCAAGAGAGTTAATTGTTCATATTTATGAATTTACTTTGAATAATTATTTATATTTTCAAGAATAATTTGAGAATAACTAAACATATTTATGATTGTATTTTGAATTATTTATATTTTTAAGAATAATTTGAGAATAACTATAAGGGCAAAAGTGAAAAGTGGTGTTCAATTTGAGTCCTAAACTTTTTGTTTTTAATAGGTGTACATGAACTTAACAATTCACTTATTTTAAAATGGAGGGAATAACAAATTTTCTTCTATAAGCATAGTAGCTAGAAGTATTTCTAATCTATAATAAGTTTACAAAAATAAGGGTCAAAAG
Source organism: Solanum appendiculatum (assembly GCA_018342035.1). Classification (NCBI taxonomy): domain Eukaryota; kingdom Viridiplantae; phylum Streptophyta; class Magnoliopsida; order Solanales; family Solanaceae; genus Solanum; species Solanum appendiculatum. The sequence continues at coordinate 180,152 of JAGDQO010000606.1, forward strand.
CACATCTAAACTATCCCTTTTTTTTAATTTCATACCTCAACTATTGAGAGTGTGAGTTTCATACCTAAACTATCACTTATTAGTTTGAGAAACACACCTCTTTCTTTTATTATACTCTCATCATAGTGTATGTAATACACTCTCTCTTTTATTTAAAAAAGGGAAAAGGCTCAAATATGCCATCGAACTTTCAGAAAAGGCTCATTTATGCCATCCGTTAAAAGTTTGGCTCATATATGCCATTGCTGTTAAAAAAAAGGCTCATCCATGCCATTTTTTTAATTCCGCTTTTGCAAAACCACTTTTTACACTCCAAACAAGGTTTAACATTTTTCAATTGTAGTTTTTGGATCAAATGTACTCTTTTTGTTTCTTCTTCCTTAAGAAGACCAATAACACATGAAGAACATTAACAATTTCCAAATTTCAAACTTCTTTAATTCTTCACGAAATCACCTCAAATTTCAAGAGTAGTTTTTCTCCGAGCTAGATACCAAAACTCAATATCTTTTGAGCGCGAATTCAACCTAACTCAACAAGACCCACTTGAAATTTCTTCAAAGTTTCAAAATTTCAACATTCTTTAATGGTAAAATTTTCTCTATAACTTCAAATCATTTGAAATTTTGAACATACACTCAAAAAACACTAGGGAATAAAGATCTAATGTCAAAAACAACTACAAAAACACGAATCAAAGAAAAATTTTAAAATTTTGGGACTGATTTTCATTTTTTTAGAATATTTTTTTAATACGGATAAATTTTTTAAACTCTACAAATGATTTTAGAATTTTGATTTAAAAAAAAAAGAAATTAATGATGTAGCCGAAATTTGAGATGATTTCGTGAAGAATTAAAGAAGTTTGAAATTTGGAAATTGTTAATGTTCTTCATGTGTTCTTGGTGTTCTTAAGGAAGAACAAGCAAAAATAGTATATTTGATCCAAAAATTTCAATTGAAAAGTGTTAAACCTTGTTTGGAGTGTAAAAAGTAGTTTTGCAAAATCGGAGTTAAAAAAAAGGGCATGGATGAGCCTTTTCTTTAACAGCAGTGGCATAGATGAGCAAAACTTTTAACGAATGGCATAAATGAGCCTTTTCTGAAAGTTCGATGGCATATTTGAGCATTTTCCCTTTAAAAAAATTGCCACATCACATTCCAAATGGACAAAAATAAAATGAAAAATATTTTTCTTACCCCACTCCACCACGTCCTCTCACCGTACTCCCCCCACCCCAATTTTTTATTTTTTATTTTTAAAAAAATACTTTTATAATTTTTTTAAAAAAATTCTTACTTCATCTCCCCCCCTCCCCTCCCCCCCAAATCCCTTCAAATAATAATTTAGATATTATTTTAATTTTCTTTTTAAAAAATTCTACTCCACCTCACATAACCTTCCGATTCCAATTTTTTTTCTTGGTTGTATTAGACATATATATATATACATAGAAAATTATTCTTTTTACTTGCCGCAAGACTTTTTTCAAAATAAAATTTTTATTTCTGTTATATTCGGTACGTAAGTAAAAAAATATTTTCCTAAAAATATATATACACATCTAACACAAAACGAGAAAAATATAAAAAAAAAATTTTAAAAATTAGGATATACATATACATAGAAAATTATTCTTTTTACTTGCCGCAAGACTTTTTTCAAAATAAAATTTTTATTTCTTTTATATTCAGTACGTAAGTAAAAAAAAAAATTTCATAAAGATATATATACACATCTAACACAAAACGAGAAAAATATAAAAAAAATTAGGAGCGGAGGGTTAGCTGGGGTGGGGTAGAATTTTTATTTTATTTTTTTAAAAAAATAATATCAAAACAATTATTTTAGGAAGGAGTGGAGGAGGGGGTGAGGTCTGAATTTTTTTTAAAATGTCTTATAAAAGAATTTAAAAAAATAAAAGGACTGGGGGATTGTCGAGGGGGGGGGGGTAGGAGATGGTGGAGTGGGGGTGAGAAAAATATTTTTAATGTATTTATTTTATTTTATTTTTTTGGGATAGTAATACTTTAGTCTTTAGTTTTTAACTAATATCAATAGTTTATTTAATTTTCGTCAAGGTGGAATATTTTATCCATGTGAAATGCTATGTGGCAAGGTTTTTGCAAATAAAAGAAAGTGTATTACACACACCACTCAGGTGTGTTTCTCAAACTAATAAGAGATAGTTATGTATGAAACTCACACCCCCAATAGTTTAGGTATGAAACTAAAAATAAATAAATAATTTAAGTGTGTTTTTGACACTTGTCTATAAGTTAAAATATCTTCCCCTTGCTTGTATAGGCAATTTACCTTTGTAAAACCCTATGAATTGTAATCATTGTTGTATTGCAACCAAAACTATAATACTATATTGGGATTGATTTATTTTAGATTTTTTAAATTTAAAACAATTTAAAAATAGTTTTATAGTCTTTGGATAAAATAAAGAAAATGATTATAAGCACTTATTTTTAAGTCAAAATAAAATTTTATAATTAACATATTTTTTGCCTTGTACAGAAGACGATTCTGATTTTAGTATTAAAATCTTAAAAAATAAAAGGATTGGGGGATTGTCGGGGGGGGGGGGGGGGGGGGGGGGGGGGGGAGGTAGGAGATGGTGGAGTGGGGTGAGAAAAATATATATATATATATTTTGGGATAGTAATACTTTAGTCTTTAGTTTTTAACTAATATTAATACTTTATTTAATTTTTGTCAAGCTGGAATATTTTATACATGTGGCAATGTTTTTGCAAATAAAAGAAAGTTCAACGCTGAGGTGTGTTTCTCAAACTAATAAGTGATAGTTTATGTATGAAACTCGCACTCCCAATAGTTTATGTATGAATCTCAAAAAAGGGAATAATTTAAATGTGTTTTTGACACTTTATCTCTAAGTTAAAATATCTTCACCTTGCTTTTATAGGCAATTTGCCTTTACAAAACCCTATGAAGCGTAATTATTGTTGTATTGCAACTAGGAATGGCAAATAAGCGAGCTGAGTCGAATATGAGTTGATCGAATACGAGTTAAATAAAAATAGATAAAATACTCGACTCGACTCACATTTTAAATGGGTAAAAACGAGTTACTCAATGGATAAATATGGGTACCCATATTATAGTAGATATCTTGTTAAAAGCTTTGAAGACAAAACTCTTTTAAAGTTTTTTTTATCACTCCACCCCCTACGCTCTATCCCAAAAAAAAGTAAAAGAAAAATCAGTTCGTTTTTTTATTAAAAAAAAATTAATTTTTAAAAAAGTTTTTTTATCACCCAACCCCCTACCAGCCACCCTCCCCCTGCTAGCGCCCCCCACCTCCTATTCCAAAAAAAAATGTAAAAAAGATATAAATTTTTTTTACCACCCACCCTTACTCCCTACACCCTCCCCCCACGCCCCCCGCCCCCAATCCACAAAAAAATGTACAAAAAATTAAATTTTTTTATCAAAATAAAATTTAAAAAGTCTTTTTTACCACCCCCACCCCATCCCAAAAAAAAATGAATAAAATTTTAATTTTTTTTTATAAAAAAGATTATAAAAATTTTAAAATTTTCTTTACCACCCCACTCCCTACCCCCCACCCCCCACCCCTCCCCCCCCACCCCAAACCCAAAAAAAATGTAAAAAAAATATAAATTTTTATTAAAAAAAATCTTTTTTAACACTCCATCTCAATCCCCCCCCCCCCCAACACCCCCTATCCCAAAAAAATGTTTTTTTTTATAGAAAAAAAATTAAAAAGTTTTTTCTACCATCCTACTCTTATCACTTTTCTTTCTTTTATAAATGAACATCTTTTACCCATTTTATCCATTTAACTACCCACTTTTAAATGGGTAATGTGAGTATTATTTCTTTTTACCCATTTTTAAATGAGTTGGGTACCCAACCATTTTAAATGAGTAAATATGAGTGGATACCTATATAAATTACCCATTCTGCCACCAAAACTATAATACTATATTTGGATTTATTTATTTTAGATTTTTTAAAACTAAAATAATTTTATAGTCTTTGGATAAAATAAAAAATGATTATAAGCACTTATTTTAAAGTCAAAATAAAATTTCATAATTGACATATTTTTTCCTTGTATAGAAGACGTTTCTGATTTTAGTGTTAAATTGTCAACTTTTGAATAAATGAGTATATATTCTCTGTTATTTATGACTAGTGTTTATTTGTTATCTTTTGTCGACGTGTTAAAATAATAAAATATGTACAAGAATGAGAAATAAAAGGTTCAACTTTTCCCATGTACTATTCAAAATATATTGTATAATCTTGTCTTACATTAAACTCTTTTTTCATTAATATCCTTGCTATTAGTAAAGCATCTCATATTCATCCTTCTTTTGTTTTAAAATAAAATATTTTATATATTTATGCATCATTACAAAAGGAGGTACTATTATGAATATACTTCTCAAAATTTTATAAAATTAGTGTGAACTTAGATGCCCATTAGGGAAAAGAGCAAAAACAAAACCTTTTCCTTTCATGTAAATTAAGGCAAAATTTTTATTAGTGTGCAAAGTTGCTCCAACTGTTTCCTACTTTTTAGTAAAATACTTTGGTTATATAATGCAGGCAGGATTCAACTTAACTAAATATTGCATGTAAATAATTTTATATTTGAAATAAAAATAACAATTTACTACATGAAAACTAAAATTCATTCAAATTTGGATTTTTAACTTAGATATTTCAGATATGAATTTAAGATGGTAGTTTATACCTTGCCTTCTAAAAAATATGTTAAATTTTTTTTTTCTCAGCACGCGACAACTCGAACTTTTTCCACTCACTCTTTCTTGCCAGATAGTATCACTTTTTATCCTTGACTAGGTAGATTTTCTTAAAGGCCAAATTCATTGGTGGCCCCCTAAAGTCGACACCAAGTTTTACTTAGACACTTCAACTAGATGATGTTCATTTTAGACACCTCATCTAGAATCTTGTTGTGTCATTTTCACACTTTCTGCTGACATGTCAAAGTGAGGGTGATACACTCAACACTAGCGTGTGAAAGGCTTAATTTAGCCAATTTTCATTTTTTTTTCTTCTTCTTCTCCATTTTTCAAGCGATGACCTCCCATCATTTTTTCAAGTTTAAACTCCTTAAATGGAGGTCGAATTTTTGATTCAAATCCATTTTGAAGTCATTTTTTTCTTCAAAAGGGATAGGGACATTTGGAGAAGACAATAATGGGGAGGGGGTATTTGAAGGTTTTTTTTTAATAGTGAAATAGTGCACATAAACAGGGGTAAGTTTGGAGAAGGAAAGGGGGGGGGGGGTATTTGGAGTAAGACTATCAGGAGGTGGATTTTATCAGATGTGTGTACAAGTTGCTGAGAGAGAGAGAAGAGAGGGGTTTGTTGTTATTTGTTATTTAGTATTGTGGGTCGGGTTTGGGTTTGAGTTAAAATAGATAATTGGGTAATTTCAATTGAAATCGAGTTAATTTAAGTCAATTTGGGGTTTTCCATCCAATTGAAGGGCACAAATGATGAAATTAGTAATGACAGGGGTAAGAATAACTTCATTTTAACGGCAAGGGCTTTGTCAACCAATAAAATAAAGTTGAGGGGTATATTTTACCCTTTTCCATATTTTTAATTATATATAGTACTATTTTCATGGCTTTTTCTTATTGTGCTCAAATTTCGATAGAGATTCTAGCGAGTATGGAAAAATTATTTTATTCAACCAAACATTTTAAAGATTCTAAATGGAATGAGCATAATAGCACGAACAAATAAATAATAAAATTAAGAAATCTACAAATTTCAAATGCTAAAAGGTGGAATTTTAATCCAATAATTCAAATAATAGATAAAACAACCATCCAAAAAAATCATATTTAATTTTTATTTTACACAAACATCTAAAATGGGTATTTAAGTAAGCAGACATTACCAACTAGTGACGCGTTTTAAAGCTGAGCGGGTCTAGGCCCAAAGCGGACAATATCACTAGCGGGCTGTGTCGTTACAAATGGTATCAGAGCCACTCTTGTGTCAGTCTTGTTGATGTGGGCCAGAGTTCAGCTGAGTTTAAGCAAATCCTGGTAAGGCGGGGCAAACCTCAGTGCTGAGTCTAGGTAAATTCCATTCGGTGAGGCAAACCTCAGCAAGGACGCTGAGTCCATAGAGGAGGCGTATGTGACACCCCAACTTAAGATTAGAAGTCCCACATTGGCAAAACACAGGAAAGATGTTAGATATTTAAGTAAGCAGACCTTACCAACTAGTGACGCGTTTTAAAGCTGTGCAGGTCTAGGCTCAAAGCGGACAATATCACTAGTGGGCTGGGTCGTTACAAATGGTAAGCAGACCTTACCAACTAGTGACGCGTTTTAAAGCCGTGCGGGTCTAGGCCCAAAGCGGACAGTATCACTAGCGAGCTGGGTCATTACAAATGGTATTAGAGAGAGCACATATTTCAAGTGTCCTAGGGTATCTATGAAGCCGTGCGGGTCTAGGCCCAAACCGGATAATATCACTAGCGGGTTGGATCGTTACACAAACCTTACCAACTAGTGACACATTTTAAAGTTGTGCGGGTCTAGGCCCAAAACGGATAATATCACTAGCGGGCTGGGTCATTACATGTGGTATACCATTAACACTAATTATGTTAAAACTTGCAAATTCATAAACCAAGGGCTTACAAGAAGAGTTTAAAGCACATCAACGGGGGCGAGATTGAAATTCATAAATTCGTGAGTCATATATGAGAAATTCCAACCTAGGACTAGAGATTCTATAACCAGGTTCAATGTAAAAAATGAATCATATGATGACTTGTTGTTAATACACTATTTTATTCTCTTCATATGATATAAGTGCATTTACCCTGTAATAATTTGTCGAGGTTGACTTTAGAAACTATTAAACTCTTAATGAAAATATGTATCTTATATAAGAGGGCGTTAAAATTACAGGAGCACCCTTGACATATTTCACCTATGTGAGTGTGAAAGTAGGTTGCTTTATATATGAATGAGCTTGCTGTCAAAACACTCATAACTATCGGGATAGAACAAAATCGTAATGTGTTGGCTGTTAAAGTTTATATTAACACCTTGATTATTATGTGTAACCAGTGACATTTTATTTTCTTTAAACAGTCATTGCTCAAGTCTGAGACTATTATTGACTCTGGGGTAAAGGTTACTATGTTACTAAGTGAAGATTCAATGTATGGCACACCTTTATTATGAATAATTCTACCTTCTACCGTGGAGCTATAGAAATATACTCATCTTTATGTATTTGTAAGTCGAATCTCAAATGATATTTATGCACTATTTTCATAATGTATTTTTTGACTTGTCACAACCCAAGACTATCCCCTAGACGTGACATGGTGCCTAGATCCACGAGTGACACCAATATAATCACATGGCATAACATAACACTAAGATATCATACATAAACTGAATAAATTGAAAAGCAGAATCGAGTCTCAATAACTATCATATCATAAAAGAGAATCTAATATAAAGATAACATACGCAGAATCAACTAATTGTTTGAAAAGCCTCTAATCATAATGAGTTGCTAAGACAAGTTCCTATCTCACTCGAACTATTTAAAAACTAAATGTAAATACAAAGAAATCATAAGTGGTGTCGTCGAGAAGATGAGAATTCACCAACACTATGACAAGTTGATCTAGATAGCACTAACCGCACGTTGGATAAGAAGTGTCAGAACCTATAGTTAGAAATAGTATAGGCAAAAAAGTATCCGGTCAGTACTTAGAATGTACTGCGTATGGAGAAAAATGCATAAACATGACATTAAAGCATGATAAGTGTGTAAAATATGCTAATGCAATGATCAAGTAAACATAACATGAAAACTGATGATCTGATCTGAAAACATAGTACAAGGTCATGCAATATCTGAAAATCATACCATAATGTGGGAGATACCATTAACCGACATAAACCATGTGAGCTACAACATGGAGTTCAGTGTACTACTCCCACACCGAAAAGAGAGTGTCCTACTTGTCAAGGTAATGACCATGATCTTAAGCTTAAGTAAATCCACTAGCTAATATCTTTTTAAGACAAAGTCCTATAGGAACACGTAGTTATGGGACAAGGAGATTGCTACTAAAGGTCTCAAGCCTCTACTAACGGGTGAAACTTCATCCCTAGGTCCACTCGGTGCTAAGTATACTTTCGACGAAAAAATATGCATAAATCTAGAAATAGTAATAATTTGATAATATTGAAAAATTCGTAAAACATTTGATAATCTGAGTAGCTCCTAAATCATGAAAACTTAACATAGTCTGAATGATACTTTATCTGAAAGCATCTAAATCATGATAAGCATACATATTGAGAGATACTTCAACCGGAAGCATCATATTTCATAAAAATCTGGTAACATGAAGTATGCATAATTATGTCACGACCCGAGCCTACACCCTGGACGTGGCCGGCACTCGAGAACCATTGCTGGTCCCCAAGCGAACCCTCATCCTGGCTGACTACAAACGGAAGGCTAACTCAAGCATACACAAGCATCAAACTGAAAGAAATGCTAAATCAATTATTTCTTTAAATCTCAAAACTCTCTAAATATTCTAAGTATGAACATATGTTTTAAATAAAACATCTGAAATTGAAAGACTCTCCAAAACTGTCTCTCTATGAAGCCTCTACTATATATAGACGAGTGTCGGGACAAGACCCGCGACTACTCAAAATGCTACTAATACCAACAACTCATAAAACTAGAGTCCTCCGGAAGCAAGGAGACCTCACTCGAAAGCCGACGAGCGGATGAAGTGATCTCATCGGACTCTTGTTGAGGATCCTAAGTACCTGTATCTGCATCATTAAAAGATGTAGGTTGAATGACATCAGTACATTGAATGTACGAGTATGTAATAAAACTGAATGGATAAATAGCTGAATTGATAGGACTGAAAGAATACTTACCTCAACTCGACTCAATACAAAGCAATAACAAGAGTTGAAAACATTTAAAGCTTTATAAATAAAAGATGTTAACTCAAGGATGTATATAAAAATACAATAAAATACTTTTTACTCTTATTTGGGAGATTCTTTAACCGACAACCATCACTATGAGCTATGTGATGATACATCGTAACATCCACGCTGCTAGAACGGTCCTATACTTGCCAGGTATAAGACTCTCAAACTCACTAAGTGGATCCACTAAGTACTATATGGAAGGAAATCATCTAAAAAGTATGAATCCTTTACCCATGTTGGCTACATGGTTTATGGAGGTTGTGAGTTGTTTGAACTCTCCCCCATATCGGTGCTCAATATTACTCCCAAAATCTTTTTACTTTGCTCATCTCAAATGTTTAAAAACATTATCTTTTCTGGGTTTGAGGTAATTGCTCAAACTAATCCTCTTAAAGAGGTAACTGCTCTGGAGTATCTCAGTACTCAATAAAACTCATCTAGAAAATAAAGTTTCTCTTCTCAATTTCTTTAAAAAGTGAACTCTTTGGGAATTACATTGTTCCCTATACTCTTTCTCAAAAACTTGTCTTTAAAACTTTTACTCAAGACTTCTGTAAAATTCTTACTCAGAGCTTCTTTTAAAACTCTTACTCAAAGCTTCTTTAAAACTCTTGTTCAAAACTCATCTTTAAAGACAAAATGTTGACTCTAAAAGATTCTCAGACTTTACAATTCAAAACAGGGTCCATGTTGGAATATAGACATGAACAAATCAATTCAAGGATCTCAATAACAATATGGGAAACTCAATACTCAGATTTCATTAACTCAGAACTCATAGATACTACTCATCTCAAGGATACTCAAATAATAGGGTTCATGCTGAAACATAGACATGAACGAATCAACTCAAGAATCTCAATGCATAACATATAGCAATTCAATAATTAGGAATAGAATTTCAAAAAGAATTAGGAACTCAAGAAGTCAGAATCAACTCATCTCAAGAATACTCGAATCTAAGGATATAACCTAGATTACTCTTTTAATGATTTGAAAGTAGATGTAGGGCATGAGGAGGAACTAGTCCAACACTATGATAGCCTTACATACCTGGAAGAACAAAGTTCTTGAAGAATCTCGAAGAAGAACTTGATTGGAAGACTTGAAACCCTAGCTTGAAGAAGAACGATCAAGAAGACCTTTCTTGAGATTCTTTAATTAGTTTCTTGAAAACTCTATGGCCAAGAATTATAATTTTCATTAATGATTCATAATTGTATGATGAAATTTGAGTTGGAAAGAATGGAATTCTTGAAGAAGGACTTATCTTGAAAAAGAATCTTGAAAAAGATTGAATGAATCTTGAATGGAAGTCCTATGCTTTGGTTTTTCTTTAGGGTTTTGATTTAGGGTTTGAGAGAGAAGAGAATAGGGAATAGGGAATTAAGAGATGAAAACATGATTGCTTTAGAACTTTTATTAGTCAAGAAATTCGCTTAGAGTTTTCTTAGAGGTAAAAAGACAAAAAGGACCCTTTTTAATGTTTTTCCATCGGCTAATTCGTCACTGCACTGTATCAGGTTACTAAAATGGTCATAACTATTTACTCAGAACTTAGATTGACGCAAAATTGGTGGCGTTGGAAAGAAGATTCAACTACCTTTAATTTGATAGGTTATGGTCCACGTAAATCTTTATATCCAGAGAGATATGGTCGTTTGAAGTTGACCCAAGTAGAATCTTACCTTAAAACTTAATGGGTATGGAAACTTTTAACTCAACTTTGTGCTAGGGGATTCTTGTGACCTTAATTCATGTCCAAATCTATTCTCACACTAAAGAATTGATCTTAACACCTAAGCATAATTTAATAATCACCCGACACGACTTTATATGTAAATGAAGAATAGTTCATGTTTTAACTTAGAAATTTTTAGGGTGTAACAAATTATGATCATGAAAATACTTGCGTATCATAGGTTCATGAAAATATCATTGAAAACCTTGAATTATAATCAATTCATGCATAATAAGATCAATCATGAAGAAAAATTTAAAATTCAACAAGAACACATAAAAATAATAAACTCTAGAATTTGGGAGGATCATAATTATAGAAATTGAGATTTTTTTGGGACTCAATGGGTGAAGAAGAACTGATTGATGAAGTTTCTACATACCTTAATTAAAATCTTAGATGAATTCCTTCAGTGGAGACTTAAATCTTTGAGCCTAGATTGCTTGAGGGAGAAGACTTGAGAGAGGGGAAATTGGATTTTGAGAGAATGAGAATGAATGGGGTGGTTAGGGATCTTAGGAGTCAGTTATACTCACTTAGAATAGGCCAAAACGACATAGTATAGGTACTAAAATAGTAAGAAAAGACTAAAATGCCCCTTATTAAAAAAACTATCGAACATGCATAACGAAAGCATCTACGGACCGTAGTTCCATTTACGGACCATAGAAACCAGATTAAATTTATGAGTTTTAGGACTTAAACCACAAAACCCTTTTATGACCCGTATAACTTTTCACGAACCGTATTGTTCATTCATAGAATCCCAACTACTGAAATCACCAAGTCTCAGAAGAATGAACTACAAAATTAATCTACAACTCGTAGTCATTTGTATGACTCCTACTATCCTCTCGTATAGATCAAGATACTGCAATTTGCACATCTCTAAAGGATGACTCTATGAGACCTAACAACGACTCGTGGTTCCTTTCACGAGCCATACTGTTGTTTTATACCTTACAACTAGAGGTTCTGAAATCTAAAGTATACAGGACTCATCCCTACGAGCCTATCCACGACTCGTATAATATTTACAATCTGTATTCATCACTCATCCTGCTTGAGTTAAAATTCATACTTATAGAAGTTCTTTCACGGAAGAAGTCTACAACCTGTAAACCCAAGTATGGTCCGTAAGCCTTCTCGTAATCATTGATATACTTAGCCTGATTTTTTAATTCCTATTCACGTATGGTTCCTACAAGTCGTATAACCTTCTACGGCCTGTAGACCATGCTCATAGACACCAAATATTTGTAGACTTCAACTAATTTTTCTACACTTTTTTGGTTTATCTGAGCTAGGCACTTTCGAGGTGTTACATGACTGCTTTGCTATATTCATGGTTACTGAAACTCATTCACTCTTATCATATGTTATCAATTGTTACGATTATGCTTAGAGTCATCTTACATACTCAATACATTTCACGTACTTAATGCATACTTCTTTGCTGCATCCTTTCATGATCCAGACGCTCGTTCTCAGACTTGTGGCTAGTCAGGTTACAACATCTCAATCAGCACTTGGTGAGTCATCCTCATTCGGGAACTTTATGGTGTAGAGATAGTTAGAAGTATTGCTCTAGTTTAATTATTTATTATTGTTAACAGGGGTCTTGTCCAAACATACTTATTTCTTTAATTCTAAGTAGTAGAGGCTTATTTCAGACATTAATTTTCAATTCATGGATTATTTTTTAATACTCCATCTGCACTATTTTATATAAGCCAGTTATTCATCGTTTATGCTTACGCTCATGTTTTAGTTCATATGATATGCTTAGTTATGCTAAGCCAACGGTTAGCTTGGGATCACTTGTGATTTCATGTACTGTGCCTTGACTAGGATGTAGACTTGGGTCGTGATAATATTTGAACAATGACCGCTTTATACTTCATTGAGAGGTGTAATTGAGTGTATCAACTTATCATTATTCCTCAAATATATCAAAGATTTGAAGAAAAAGAGTGCAAAATGAGTTATAAAGAAGAAAATAATGTGAGTATTAACAAACAAAATGTAAAAAAGTAAAATAACATTTTCTTGATTTTTTTTATATCTGAAAAAGGGTTAAAAAGAATTGCAAAAAACTATTGTACATTCAATCATAAATAATCAATTTTCTGTGAAGAAAAAATAACACATAAAATATCATTTGGGGGGGGGGGGGGAGATGCGGACCTAAGGCATGCCTTACTTGTTTGGCCATAGATTCGGCCCTAGTTGATAGCCATTAATATTTTATCATATTAATTCATATTAAATTTTGGATCAAATCTTAAATTCATGATATCATGTTTATCAAGTTAAAATATTGTTAATAAAGTTGGATTAATATTTAAGTTAAAATTTTATGACTTAAATAAAGTTCAATTGCACTTGGACTAGTCTATTAAATTGACATGATGAGCCTAACTCATGCTTTTCAAGCTCAAGATTTGCTAAAATTAATTGAAGACCAAAATACAACAAAGCTCATGCTCTTCATATATGAACACTTCTTTGTATGAGAAGTTCCCCTACTTCATTGCTTATTGAGGTGTAAGCTTGTCAAAATTGTAGAACACTTCTTTGTATGAGAAGTTCCCCTATTTCATTGCTTATTGAGGTGTAAGCTTGTCAAAATTGTAGATGAGACTTGAAGTACCCATGAAAACTAAGTTTTTTGTATATCTTTGCACAAACTTCTTAGGACTTATTTTTGACATTTTTCTTGAAATATGACTTTAAAATTAATGTTACTTTAATTTGTCAACCACAACTAAAAAACTACAAAAAAACGACTAACAGAAAAGCGACGGACAGTGTCGCTCCAAAAAGCGACGCCATTTTGCCACACTGTCCGTCGCTTTTTAATAAAAATAATTATTTTTAAAATTATTTTACAAAAAGCGACGAACGGCATCTCTTAGTCCATCGCTTTTTTCGTAGATTTTTGCGTCAAATATATATATAATTAAAAAATATTTATTTAATATATTCAGAGAGGTCGTCCGTCGCTTTTTATTAAAAATAATTATTTATAAATTAAACTTTAGCCACAGTCCGTCGTTTTAAATTAATTTTAATTTATTAATTATTTTTTAATAAAAGCGACGGACGACATCTCTTAGTCCGTCGATTTTTAGTCAAATATCTGGTCAAACATTTTTAAAGAGCGACAGACAGCGTCTCTTAGGCCGTCGCTTTTTGGTCAAATATTTTTAAAAAGCGACGGACAAAGAGACGCTGTCCATCGCTTTTTGTTTAATTATGTTGCACCAAAGACATATTTTCCCCAAATTTCCCATCTCTCTTTCTCTCTCTTCTCTCCCTTCTCTCTGCTGCCACCACCACCCACTACCGCCACCCCCGCCCGTCATGCCACCACCGCCGCCGCCCTTCCTCCCGTCGTCCCCATCCACTGCCGCCGCCCCGACGTCGTCCCCAACTGCCTCTCCTTCTTGTTATAAGGTTAGGGTTTAATTTTAGTTTTTTTCAATTCTAGTAATTATATTTGATTTGTTAGTGTGTATATTGTTTTAGTTTGTTGAATTGTGTTATTCAATTGTTAATTTGTACATTTGATTATTGTTAGTTAGGGAGAGAATTGGGGATTTTAGATTTTAGGGTTTTCTTTTAAATTGTGGATTTTTAAATATGATTGTGAATTGAATATTAGAAGTTAGAATTAACAAATATTTAGAAGTTAGAAGTTAGATTAGTTGAATTGGGTTACTTGAATTTGTGCTTATATATTGTTGTCGAAAATTGCGTTACTTGAATCCGACATTGTATTTATGCTTATTTATTGTTGTCGAAAATTGGGTTACTTGAATTATATTCTTGAACTTAGAAATTCTAGAAATTAGATATGAACTTGAATTTTTGTAGGATTTTAGAACTTTAGGTTGTGAAATTTAGAAAACTTGAATTATTGTAGGATTTTAGAACTTTAGGTTGTGAACTTCAGAAATCTTAAATTACTGTAGGATTTTAGAACTTTAAGTTGTGAACTTTAATTTAGAGAACTTGAATTTTTGTAGGATTTTAGAATTAGGTTGTGAACTTTAGAAATCTTGAATTATTGTAGGATTTTAGAATTTTAGGTTGTGCACTTTAGAAATCTTGAATTATTTTAGGGTTTTAGAACTTTAAATTGTGAACTTTAGAAATCTTGAATTATTATAGGATTTTAGAACTTTAGAAATCTTGATTTGTAGAATTTATGAACTAATTATTAGGTTGTGAACTTTATAAATCTTGATAAAATGTAGTCTTTATGAACTATTTAATTAAGCTTGAACTTAATTTGAACTTAATTAAAATTTGAATTACTTGAAATTTTGAATTATTATAGGATTTTAGAACTTTAATAAGTTGTGAACTTTAGAAATCTTGAATTATTATAGGATTTTAGAACTTTAGGTTGTGAACTTTAGAAATCTTAATTTGTAGAATTTATGAACTAATTATTAGGTTGTGAACTTTAGAAATCTTGATAAAATGTAGTCTTTATGAACTATTTAATTAAGCTTGAACTTAATTAAAATTTTGAACTTAATTTGAAATTTGAATTACTTGAAATGTTATTGACTTTTGTATATTTGAATTTAATTAGAACTTTGCACTTAATTTATAATAACTTGAACTTAATTGGGAATATGAACTTAAAATCTTGTTGAGCTTAATTAGAACTTTGAACTTAATTTATAATAACTCGAACTTAATTAGGAATATAATTAATTATTTGAAATCTTAAACTTAATTAGTGTTTATGAATTAACTAAGCCTGAACAAATTTGTAGTTAAATTATTATAATTGAATATCTATATTTTTGTAGATGGATCATCGTTTGTGGATGTATAATATGCATTATGAAACTGGTGGTGGTTTGAAACCTGATTTTGTTGATGGTGTTAGAGGTTTTATTGAACATACAATGACACTTGATATTTACAAGAATAATGAATTGGTTAGGTGTTCTTGTAGTGCACGCAGGTGGTAAAGTTTTTTGAACCAGATATAGTCATGGTTCATTTGTACCGTAATGGATTTAAGCCTAGATATTTTGTATGGGTTGATCATGAAGAAAGAGATGGATTGAATGGTATGTTTTATAATTCAATGCCCGTGGATGAATATAATATGCTTGCACCACATGGTCAAATTAGGGTTGAACAAGATGCTTTGAACAAGATAATAGGGTTGAACATGAAAGAGTTCATGAAATGATCAATGATGCTTTCGGGGTTCAAGATGGTATGGAACTCGAACAATATTTTGATGAAGCACCTAATGAAGAAGCAAGATGCTTCTATGATCAATTAGAAGAGTCTAGTCGTCCATTATGTGAAGGGAGTTCTCATTCTGCCTTGTTAGTTGCAGTTAGATTAATGAATATAAAATCAGATTGGAATGTTCCTAATGCGGCTATGGACTCAATGGTTGATCTTTTGGGTGAACTAGTTAATCTGGAGTTTAACATACCTAAGAACTTTTATCAGGCAAAGCATTTGGTTTCAAAGTTAGGATTGACGCATGATATAATTCATTGTTGTGTTAATGGCTGCATGTTGTTTTACAAGACTGATAGTGAATTAGAAAATTGTAAGTTTTGTGGACATGCTCGTTATAAGAGGACTCCTACCGGAAAGATGATCCCAGTTAAGGCGATGCATTATTTACCTCTTTTTCCTAGGTTAAAGAGGTTGTATGCATCGATGCGGTCTGCTCCATATATGAGATGGCATCGTGAATTGTCACGCCCCGAGCCTACACCCTGGACGTGGCCGGCACTTGAGAACCATTACTGATCCCCAAGCGAACACTTGGCCTGGCTCACTACTCTGTGGAAGACTTAACTCGAGCCAAAAGGGCTCCTATCATAGCATGAATAAACTCATAAACTCAAATGAAAGATTAAAATAGTTAAATGCTGAAAATACTCAAATTTCAAATAATGAAACCATCAGAAAGACTCAATCATGGGAAAATATGAACAAGTTCGGGGGAACCCATCAACTCTAGACCTATCTATGAAGCCTCTAAATAACTCAAACGGGTGTCGGGACAGACCCTACAACACCTCAACAAAACTAAAACAACTGAATAAAAAGACGGATCCTCCGGAAGTTCTAGGAGGCTCACCACAACTGCTATCTGGAGTGCAAACGGTATCAACGAAGACCCTGAACACCCGTATCTGCATCGTGAAAAGATGTAGGTCGAATGATATCAGTACATTGAATGCACTGGTATGTAAAACGGTTGAGTAAAGCAATAATAGAAAAGATAGGGCTCAAGGAATACTCACCTCAACTCAACTCAATGCAAAAATAAACTCTGAAGTAACTCAAGTAAAGCTTTAAAAATACAGATGTTATCTCAAGAATATAAGTTAATATCACAAATTTAGTCTTTTACTCTTATTTGGGAGATTCTCTAACCGACAACCATCACTCTGAGGCAAATGATGATACAACGTCTTGCCCACGCTGCTAGAATTGTCCTATACCTTGCCGGAGTATAGGACATCCTCAACTAAGTGGATCCACTAAGCTCTACCCGAAGGCATAAGGAAATCATCTAAAAAGTATGACTCCTTTACCCATGTTGGCATACATGGTTTATGGGGAGTTGAGTTGTCTGAACTCATCCCCATATCGGTGCTCAATACTATTCAAAATAAACATACTCATGCTCAAGTCAGAAAAGGATATACTATTCCTCTGGTTTTGAGATAATTACTCAAAATGTACTCTTTAAGAAATAGTGCCTCATTCCTCTTCTCAAAACTCTCTTAGTTATTTTTCTCAAAATCAAAGTCCTCTTTCTCGCTCAAAAATGACAGTTAGGAAATCAAAGTTTCATTTACAAGTTACTCAGACTGCCTCTTTAACTCTACTCACAACTCCCCTCTATTTTTGCTCAAAAGAAACCAATTTAAATCAATGGTTCAGTTTAAAAGACTCTCAAACTAATTCAGTAAATGCTCAATTCATAGGTTTCTTTGTAGAAAATAAAATATATGCAACCAACTCAATAATTTGGGTTCATCCCAGAATATAAGCATGAACCATAGCAAAATAACTACTCAAGAACATGGATACAATACTCAAGAATTAACTGGAATTCGATAACAATAGGCAGAAAACTCGAATATTTCTCAAGAACATGGGATGAAACCCTAGATTTCATAATTTTAAATTTTGAATGTAAAGTGGCGTGTGAACGTACTAGCCCAACACTGAGGGAAGCCTTACATACCGAGAAGATCAAAGATCTTGGCGAAATCGCGAGCTCTTGGTTGAAGTTCTTGGAACCCTAGCCTTTTCTCCTCTTGAACGCCCCCTCAATTTTTCCTAATAATGTTTCCTGACTGTTTCTGCTGTTTTTAGCCCGAAAATAATAAGAAAAAGTCAGGATTTGGGTTTAGAAGGGAGGGGAAAGGTTTAAAATACTCTTAATGAAAACTGTCGGCGCGATCTACGGTCGTGACCTATGGTCCATCCTGTTCCTCCGTAGTTTGATTTAGAGAATTTGCAACTTTGGCCTTCCAACTGACGATGCCCATGTACGGCCCGTCATTCGATCTACGGTCTGTACATGGCCACCGTAGATCAGGCCCTGAGAACTGAAATTCGACTAAGTCTGGAGGGCAACCTATGGGTCCTATCTACGATCCGTAGATCAGACTACGACCCGTACCTTTGGATCCACAAAATCAACTCCTGAAACTTGACATTCTCCAACCTCAACCTGGTTTCTATGGTTGCCTTCCTTCGGTCCGTAGAACCACCTACGGTCCGTAGGTCGGTCCCGTAGAACCAGTACTGCAACAGTTTTCTGCATTTTCTCCAGCTCCAAGTTATGGGGTGTTACATGAATACAGAAGGCCACTGGGTGTCTTGTCTCATCCATCTGATGGTGAAGCATGGAAGCATTTTGATAACGTATATCCTGATTTTGCTAGTGAACCAAGAAATGTTAGATTGGGATTGTGTGCAGATGGATTTACACCATTCTCTAATGTTGCTTCGCCTTATTCTTGCTGGCCTGTATTTCTTACTCCGTATAATCTTCCTCCTGAAATGTGCATGACAAGTCCCTACATCTTTCTAAGTTGTGTTATTTTAGGTCCATGTAATCCAAAAATTTTGATTGATGTCTATCTGCAACCATTGATAGATGAGCTCAAACAATTGTGGTTTGAAGGCTTACTGACTTATGATATATCAACTAAGCAGAATTTTGTTATGTGTGCTTCTTTAATGTAGACTATTAATAATTTTCCTAAATACGGGATGTTGTCTGGTTGGATGATAGATGGAAAACTAGTTTGTCCGTATTGCATGGAAAATAGTAAGGCATTCACTTTAAAGCATGGCAGAAAAAATACATGATTTGATTGTCATCGTCAGTTCTTGCCAATGGACCATGACTTTAGAAAGATGAAAAATGCATTCAGGAAAAATAAGATTGAAAATGACCCCCCAGCTCCATTACTCATAGGGCATCAAATTTGGGAGCGAGTTTCTCAATTGCCTAAAGTTACAGAAGCTTCACCTTCTAGACTTCCTGGATATGGTGTTGAACATAATTGGACCAAACAGAGCATATTTTAGGAGTTGCCGTATTGGAAGGACAATTTGCTACGGCATAATCTTGATGTGATGCACATTGAAAAAAATCATTTTGACAATTTGTTTAACATAATAATGGATGTCAAGGGTAAGACAAAAGACAATCCAAAAGCTAGAATGGACATAAAGAAATATTGTAGGAGAAAAGAGTTGTGGCTGCAGGAATTACAAAATGGTAAAATAGTTAAGTCCAAAACCAGTTTTTTGTTCACATTAGATGAGAAAAGTGAAATTTGTGAGTGGGTTAAAAATTTGAGGATGTCGGAGGGTTATGCTTCGAATTTAGGAAAGAGGGCAGATATGAATGAAGGAAAATTGATAGGTATGAGAATTCATGATTGTCATGTATTCATGGAAACTTTAATACCTATCGCTTTTAGCCATCTACCCGAAAGAATATGGAAACCAATCACAGAGATAAGTCTTTTCTTTAAAGATTTGTGTTCTGGAAAGTTGTTGGAGAGTAGTATAGATAGGATGGAGGAAAATATTCCTGTTATTACTACTAAGTTGGAGAATATCTTTCCATGTGGTTTCTTTGATGTGGTGGAGCATCTTCCAATTCACATTGTCCAAGAGGCCCGCCTCGGAGGTCCAGTTCAAACAAGATGGATGTATCCATTTGAGAGGTAACATTGAAATATTCACTAAGTTATAATATATATTCACTAAGTTTATTTTTCTTAATTAACATATATAGATATATACATGTAGAAAAATTGGCAATTCCAAGCAAACAATTGAGCAAAGGGGAAAGATTGAAGGATCAGTTGTTCAAGGTCATATTGGGAGAGAAACTGATAATTTTTATTCTTATTACTTTGGGAAAGAAGTTTCATGGAGGAGAAACAGGCCCAATCGCAATGATGAAGGTGATGTCGATCCTTTGTTTCCAAATGTCTAAAAGAATATGTAAGTGTGCAAGCTTATATTGAATCAATAAGTATATAATAATGTATTCATGTTATACTAAATTGCATTATTTAGAATAACAATATATAGGTTTACGATAAATACTCAAATGTCGAACATTTGCAATTAGTGAGAAAAGTTGCACTTGGACCTGAATCTCAAATTCAGACAATGAATAAGTATTGTGTCAATAGTTTTAAGTTTCAAACTAAAGAAGTTTCTAAGAATAAGAAAACAAATAATAGCGGTGTCTGCATACAAGGTGATGATGGTACTGGCCAAACTATTGAATATTATGGTGTCATTCATGAGATTATTGAAGTAAGGTATTCAGGTTGGCCTAAAAAGAAGATCATATTATTTAGGTGTAAGTGGTTTGACGCATCACCTAGAGACACAAAGGTGGACCAATAACATAATATAATTGAAGTTAGGCACACCAGGAAATATAGAAGTTATGATCCTTTCATCATTGCACAAAATGCTAAACAAGTGTATTACGCTCCATATCCATTGCGTAGAGACAAATCTGATTGGTGGGTTGTTATAAAGACTAAACCTATGGGAAGAATTGAAATTGACAATGTCTTAGATGTGGCATATCAAAATGAGGTTGCAATGGTTAGCAACAAGTTGATATTGAATTGGAAACCACACTAGAACATCCTCAACACATATTAGAAGAAGTATCTGATGATGAGATAATGACAAATGTTGAGGAAGAAATAAATGAGGATGAGGGAAATGAATCATTCGATGAGGAAGAAGAATAGGACAATGAAAATGGAACAACTGAGGAAGAAGAATGGGAGAATGATGGAAATGAAACAAGCGAGGAGGAATAGAAGTAGAATGATAGCTAGTATGTAAGTTAATTTATTTTGCTAATACTAATTTTATTTAATTTATGATTTTTTATATATTATCCATGTAAATTTGCATACAGATGTTATCAGGGGGTGACGGTGATAGATCTCGCGAGCATCTTGGAGTTAGCCAGTCTAATAAGGCTAAAAAGAAGAAGTCTAGGAGACCCATAGATCCTGAGGATATTCTAGGATCTCTTTCTTCTGCACCGGAGTGCATTACTCATGACACCCATTTATTTGTTGTTCCATTTGGTACGGCTGATCCTCGGGCATATTATCCTAATTACCGTCGACCAGCCAAAGCTTCCTCTACTTCACAGTCATTGCCTCCACGGCGCTACGAGGACCTACCTTTACAGGTTATCCGTCGATCGCGACCCTTATCGGCAGGTAGGATATCTCCCTCTCCATCTCCCACAGGTACGTCTCCTCAGCTATCTGCCATGAGGATTAGAGATTCTAGTAGTGAGCAGTCTGATGCTATGGCCGGTACGCCTCCATTGACCCAACATTTATGTGCATCCTGATGTATCACCTTCACCTACACCAGATGAGACGTCTGCTCTGCCACCTGGTCAGAAGGACAGGCTTGGAAGAGTCATGATTGAGCCGGATGGATCATTGTAAGTTTGTTTTATTATCTACTTCTTACTTTATTTTATTTATTTCTTATACTTTAATATATTATTCATGAACTAACAGGTTTATTGTGTGTTTTGCAAGTGGCATCCTGCAAAGGATGCTGCCTGGGCTTTAAAAGAGTGTGTTAGTAGGCTTTTTACACAAGCTTATCACTCCTGGAGTGAGATCCCAAACAGTGTACGTCAGGCGATGTTTAATGAATTTAAGGTATATATATGTTTAATTATATATTTTTTAGTTAACTTTAATAATTTTAGTATACTTTACATTTTTAATCATCTAACGCTATTCTTTTTTTTTTCCAGACTGTGTGTACTTTGGAACCGAGGTACAATATGGTCATTGCGACCACATTTGAGAGGAGGGCATCCATGAGATTGTCTAGCTGGCTAAAGAAAGTCCGGGATACTAATCAATATACGGCTTGGATGTTGCCTCATGTTTTTGATGAATTGCGCCAATATTGGAACACAGAAAAATTCAAGGCAATGTCCGAACAAGCTAAAAAGGCTAGAGGCAGTCTTAAGGGTGGCTCGTGACACACCGGCGGTGGAAAGAGCATTGGAGCAATTACAAGAGAGATGGTAAGTTCTAATTCAAACTTTTAAATGAATAAATAGTTCATTAAATATAATTAGTTGATTAATATCATCATATATTTTATTTTTATTTATAGGAAAAAGAATTAGGACCCACTCCCCTTGTACCGGAGGTTTTCAAGAAGACTCATGTGAAGAAGAAAGAAAATGAGTCGGATCCAGATGTGTGGGTGGAGGAAAGGGCCGAATGAACTTTTGTAAGTTATTTAATTTAATATGAAAAGTGAATATGAATAGTGAATATATATATATATATAGTATGTATATATTTTGATGCTAATTTTAATTTTTAATATGCAGGGAGAGTATTATAATTACGTGAATGAGAATCTAGATAGTTCGGTCCAAATGACGCCTGAATTGTCCACTCAAATTTGACCAGAAAAAGTTGTCGGGGGGAGGGGGGGCAAACATGGATTGAGTCTATGGTCGAGGCTCTCAGAATGATCTACGACGACTCCAGTCAGGCTTAGAAAGTATTGGATCATCACGTTAAGCCGAGGCACTTGACGGTGGTCAGATAGTTGCTATGTCAGATCAAATAGCAAAACTTACAGCAGCACTGACAGAGTCTGAGCGAAGAAGAGTAGCTGAACAACAAAGCATGAGTGCAACCGTTCAGCAAATCCAAGAGCAAGTGTTGAACCTCGCTCGTCGACCTACTACATCATCTCCTGCCGAGGACACAGAAGACGAGAGTGGGGAGGATGATGATGACTACATAGATTGCACTCCTTGGCTTTCATCTCTTTAGTTTATGGACTTTTTAGGAATTTTGAAACGCTTTATAAGTCTTTTAATTGTAATTTAAGTACTTTTGAAGTTTAATTTAAGTTTGTTCATTGATATTTTGTGTTTATTAAGTGTTTTGGTTGATTGGGCTATATTACTTTGAATTGAATTAAATTGAATTGAATTTGCAGGTGGGTAGCAGAAACTGCCAGTTTCTGCTGTAAAAAAAATACCGAAAAAGCGACGGATAGGGTGGTTTTGTCCGTCGCTTTTCTACACTTTTTTTGTAAAAAAAACCCAGAAAAGTGACGGACAGCGTCGCTTTTTTAAAATAAAAAAAATGAAAATTAAAAGAAAGCGACGGACGACATCGCTTTTTGTAAATTAAAAAAAAATAAAAATTAAAAGAAAACGACAGACGACATCGCAATTTTCAAATAAATAATTTTTTTTAAAAAAACAATGAGCGACGCAGTCCGTCGCTTTTTGGCGAAGCTATCCGTCGCTTTTCTAAAAGCGGCGAACCTAATTGCGTCGCTTTTCCGTCGATTTGTCCAAAAAAGCTACTCTGTCCGTCGCTTTTGGCCGTCGTTTTTTAACAGTTTTTTAGTAGTAAACAACCAAACAGACACAACTCGTTTTCTTTAATTTTGGGGATGAGTTTCATGCATCATTCTTTTTTTTTTCTTGACCAATATTCAAATATCAAAGTTATATTATAACTCCACATGACAATGAGATCATTTAATGTAGAGGTTTAGTCATTTTAATGTAAACTTGGTAAGGATGCAAAGAAGTATTCGTCTTCTGCATATGAAGTCGTTTTCATCTTAAAGCGGTGGGCCGCACAAATTATTAAAATTAAAGTTTAGGAAAAATTACCTATATACACAACATTATTTATCATATTCTCCATTTTTTGATACTATTTCAAAATATTTCAAAAATCTCTATTTTTCATCCTAAACCCAACCGCCCGGATACATTATTCCTCTCCACTCCAAACCCATGTTTCCCACTCCTTTAATCTCTCCCTAATTTCACTTTAATAATCTGATCAGTTATCTTCCATATCCTATCTTGAATTTCAAAAGGTTTCTCTCTCCAGTCAATCAATTTCAAATTTTGTCAATAGGTAGTTTCATCTTCTTCACTTTGCTGTTATTCATTTTTTTTCATTGATTTGTCTGATACATATGAATTCTCCTTCGTTTAGTATTGGTATTACCCAAATAGATACACCTAGCACTAATCAAATATTTGATTACGAGGATCCTAATTGGGTCGAAAATAGATCTAAGAGGTTGCATGATCATGTAATAATGACAAATCAAAGTTCTCAAAAGGCAAAAGCGAAGGACATACATTCATCATCGAAAGCCAATGTGAAAAAAACACCAAAGAAAAGGGGCAAAAAAGTTATTCCTTCAATTTCTCGACCTACATTACCCACGATATCTATTTACTATCCGATATTATTTTTTGAATTGTTGTCATCCCCTGTTGTTATTTGCTTTAAAAATTTGATACATTGTTGTTAAAGATACATTCTCATATTTTAATGTTTCTTGTTTTAGATCTTCCATATTTATACATTAAAACCCTAGAATAGTTATTTGATACATTGTTGTTAAAGATACATTCTCATATTTTAATGTATCTTGTTTTAGATCTTCCAGATTTATACATTAAAACCCTAAATAGTTATTTGATACATTGTTATTAAAGATACATTATCTTATTTTTATGTATCTTGTTTTAGATCGTCCAAATTATTTGATGGGATGTAATCAGCAGAACAGTGTATCATATTCTAAAATAGTTAAACATGATACTTAAATAACAGATAATGAATCTATGATGTTATATTTAATATCAGATACAAATATTTGACATACGATATAGATATTCAAGTGATATTGAGTACAGAGGAACACATTGTCCATGCTGCTGTTGTATCTGTATTTGAAAGATCTTTAATTAACATCATCAAAGGATTTTGATCCCTGCTGCTTTACCATGGCACCTAGTAGATGAGGTTTACATTCTGATCAACTGTGACGAAGAATTTCATTGGGCGTTAGTTGTGGTCATTTTAAAATTGAGGTTAATACGTGTCTATGACTCTTCTGTGGGCTTAAGAAAAAACGTTAAACTTGGTGATATAAAACTGTTGTCTTAAATGCTCTCCAATTACCTTCATGATAGTGAATTTTTTGATAGAACTGAGAGAATTGACTGGTAAGTGTTGACACCCAATTTTGACCCTCACTTCTTCTGATTCATTATTTTCAAGCTTCTAAATTTATAATGTATCAAATTATCTTTTTTCACAACTATTTTTACTACAACGACTATTTATCATTACTTTTGTTATCCTTATTTCACAATTCTATAATTACTACAAAATTGTATGTTTTCTTATTAAAATTATATTAATTATCACTTTTCACACCTTTTTTCTTAAATAATAGATTATTGCCATTTCATTTCAAGTTTCGTATTTATTAAATTAATTATAAATTCATATTTTTGTATCTATATTATATATTAGCGTAAAATCGTAATATTGATAATTTTATTTTATAAATTTTTAATTGTCGTCTTATAGTATATTGTATTAGGTATTAAGTTAGAAGCCTAAAAATTGAAAAGAAGAAAAGAAAAGACCAAAACAAATTCAGCACAAAGAAAATCAATTTTCAGTCCAAACTAAAATATAACCCAAAAAAATGGCCCAAGAAGTAGCCCACTCTTACACTCTTCCGCCACATAAGCGCCACGCGAGCAGCCACATTGGCACCACATAAGGCGCCAACGTTTCAAAACACACACCTTCCACACGTCTGCACATGCCTTCCATGATCAAGCACACGCTCTGCCACTTGTCACTCCCCTATTGGTTGGTCAATTCAAAATTAAAATCCTACATCGCAAATATCATGAACTTCCTATTCTAGCCCCACTTAATCTACCCGAAACGACCTAAATACCCTCAAAGTCTCCTCCATTTCAAGATGGATTTTCAATCTTTGTCAGCCATGGCAGAATCATGTTCTACCATTTTGGTGAAAAATGTACAACTATATTCCTCTTTTTCATCTTCATAGGAAAGTCAAGACAAGAACCAAGAAGACCCTTTCATATTTTTTGGTTCTTTGAGTCTAGAAAGATTGATTTTTTGAAGAGATTTGATCCTCTTTTCAAACGGCTAAAATTTAAAAATCAAAATCCCGCCCAAATGCTAAGCCTAGAAGCTTTAAGTTTCAATAAATACTTGCTCCTTTATTCATTTTTAGGATCATGATTTTTGCTTGCTGAAATTTCCTTAAAAGCTTTTTGATCCGCCCTTTATCTTAAAGCTAAAAGCTTGCTGCGTTTCTCCATTCATTCCTAGTCGGGCAAAATTTCCTTTTGTTTCTGGTCATTCTTCTTTGATCCTGAAGGAGGATGTGAACTGGAGATTCGAGTAGTCGAGGCCAACACCGTAGTTCACTGCCCTGCAATAGGTAATACTAGTCCCTTTTATCTCCATTTTGTCACTGTGATTAAAATGCTATGTATATTTGAGAAATTTATGTGTCAAGAGTGGTGTTTGCTTATTTTAGCTATATTGAGAGTTATGTTAAGATATATTTGCGTCTTCTTTGAGAATTGAATCTATTTCTCCTCTCGTTTTAGCCATCATGAAATTTAAGGAATGATTTTGTTTTGTGAATAATTATCCATTTGAATCAATTTTGTTTTAGGTTAATATCACCTGATGCCTTTATTTTGTAAAATGTTTGATATAGTTCATAAACTTTGATTTTATTTTTTGTTCTTATGCTTTTGATAAAAATGTAAAAAAAGCCATGGATCTAAATACACCTCATTTAGCTTTGCACTCTATATTTCTATACTCATAAACATGTGTTTTGGAATTTCTCTCTGATTCTGCTACCATACATATATATGTGTATAAGTTTTCTAAAGTTTAAACATTGGCATGTGTAAAATTTCAAAATTTTTTTTGTTGGATTTCCTTATAGCTACTGATGTGTTTGAGTATTTTCTTGTAGCTTAAATATGAGGGGATTTGGGTATTATTTTTGTGCTTTAAAGATGTGTTGGCTGCTTTGAG
The DNA here is from genome assembly GCA_018342035.1 of Solanum appendiculatum. Lineage (NCBI taxonomy): Eukaryota > Viridiplantae > Streptophyta > Magnoliopsida > Solanales > Solanaceae > Solanum > Solanum appendiculatum. The sequence goes on from JAGDQO010000606.1 coordinate 207,446, forward strand.
CTTTGTTCGACATATACACGTTTTCGTATTTTAAATAGCATATTTGTTCTATAACTTTTCATATAGTTTAAGGTCCGTTTATTTTACTAATCTCTTCTTATTCTCTTTATTTACACATATACTTCGAGAGCAAAATGGAGTCTCTTTGAAGGACTTTCACTATGGTACAACCTCTTGCTACCAATAGATTTTGATAATGTGCATCCTCTCTTTTACTATGTGTCTTGCGCTTCCTTGAAACTCATTCGAATTGAATGGCAAAGGGCAGCCGTGAAATCTGGAAAACTACTCTATTTTTATTCGTTATTTTATTTGCTTTTATTGACTTTTGATGAACTGTATTATGTGGAATCTTTTGCTCTTTGTTTGTTGCTATTTTTGGGGTTAATGATTAATCAACAATAGAGTAGTTATCTTTAGTTTTCATTCAACAAACTTTTTAAACATGTTAATTGCACCATTTGAACCGTTTTAAAGTTTAAAAAATAAAAGGGGTTTTGTTAAAGACTTGGCAGTATCTTTCTAAAAAGACAAAATAAAAATGCTTTGTTCTGAACTCATTTTTTCTGAAACATTTTCAAAAGGAAGTAATTTTTTTAAAAATTTGTTTTTCATGGATTATGAATCAGTAAATTTGGTTTAAACAAATTACTATCATATCTTTTAAGGTTTTACTATTCTACAATGCAAAAGAGCTTTTAAAGTCTAAAACATTTTAACTGTGCCTAGGTCGTTTAAGTTATGATAAGACTTGACCTAATCTTTTCACTAGAAAGCTTTGATAAAAAATGTGCAAAGAGCTTTAAGTTTGTGGATTTTTCTTTAAAACTTTTTCAAAAATGTCTTTTTTTTAAATGATTGAGAATTACTTTAAAATTAATCAACCTAAGTTTGGCCGATCAATCATTTTTAACGAATTTTAAAAGATGCTTAACCTCTTCTCTTTAGGATACTTAGAATTCTTACCTAGAATCACATAAGTTAAGTAGACCATTCATTGGAGTTATATTTAGCATCACTTAGTTAATTATTTAGTCTCCTAATTAACCTTTAAAAAAATTAGGTGACGACTACTTAAGTTAATTAATTTAGGAATCACCAATATGTTGTACACTATTTGACGCGAGTTAAAATGGGGTATAACAGCTTGGCAACTCCGCTGGAAAATTTAGGTTCTAAACCCTAACAAGCTTAGGTTAATAATTAAGGCTTTTAGCATTTGCTTGCTTTTTTAATTATTTGTCGTATTTTAATTGCCTAATGCTTATTTATCATGCTTATGTGATATAAACTATTTATTTGTTATTGCTTTATATAAATTGTTTATTTGTTACTGCTTCATATAAACTGTCATTTCTATTCATAATTTTTCTAATTCTGAAAAACTCACACTATCACACGTACACGCGAGATATGTTTTGCGCACCCGCAAATTTCTTTTAAAATCTCAAAATTTAGGACATTTGGCGTATGCGCGGGGTGTCCGGATCTTTTTCTGTGTGACCGTGTAGCCTTCTCGCTCGAGTTGTCCACTCGGGAACCTTGTGCCTAGTAAACCCACTCTTAATTTACCCAGGTTAGAGCTAAACCAAAATCTTTTAAGGTACATGCATCATGTAAACTTAGGAGACTTAATATCCTTGGTATATTAAGTTTATTAGTCAATTTCACCCAAATGTTCAAGTGGGTTCACGACCTCGAGTGACTCTTATCATTTATGTGTGCATTATTTGAAAAATAGTTGTGCCAAAATATGGACCGTTTGTTATAAATTAATCAAACTTTAGGAGGGGATATTACTAACCCTTTTGTGATGCAGACATCTATGAAGATCCCAAGCTTTGGCATGTGGAGATTAAACCACGAGCATAACATGGACAAAGATGTGTAGAGCGTTGAAAAACTTTATTTTTTGTTAAAAAAAATCTTTTCTTTTTATGGCATGTAATAGAGCTTAAGGCTATTTTTGTATTTGATTTAGAAAATATATTCGTTTAATTAATTAAAGAGCAGTGGAATGACATGTTTTGGCATATTTATTTTTCAAATACGTGTTAGGCATACCTTTGGCATAAAGAGATCACCTATATATTAGGACACTTGATTTAATATACTTTTGTTATGTGCATTGTAAATATTCGCTTGTTTACTTGCTACGTGACTTATATGAATTTATTTGCTACTTGATTTTAATTGATTATTACTAACATTATTTTTGTTTTTTTTTTGTTTTTTCAGAAGAGAAATTATCTTGCCTTTATCTGTTTCTTTATTAGATACATGTTGCATTTTTACAAATTCTTATGTAATGTTCATAAATTATTCATTTTTATATTAATTTTTCCGCGCTTAGTGTATTTTTATAATTCTAAAGCATCGATTAGGCTTATAATTATCCTACGCTTACGCAAATTTTTAATGACCTTGAAATTTTCTTAGGTGATATCTTATAAAAACTCACTTTCTTCCTTTAAAATTTAACAAATTTGATTTCCTCCCTTTGATCTTCTCAATATTCGTATCCGTGACTTGCTTTAAAAAAATTTTCTTACTTCTTAAAAATGGACATAATTATTCATCATTAAGTGTGATATTTTTGCCCGTTAATTCATTCAAATTTGCTAGACTCTTGCCAAAATTCAAGCCTTTAAATTTCTATGTTCTCAAGTTTTTCCAAGTCCCTCCTTTACGGATATAATCCTATTTTTTCTAATGACAAAATATTTTTCCATTAGTTCCACATTTCGTAGAATCTATTTGGCATTCGATCTACGTCATATAGTTTTTACTTATTCTTTCAATTTCTTTCAATTTTCACATTTATTTGTACAATCTACCAAATAGCACTTGTCGATATTTGTTCAATTTTTCTCCATGGAGTGCAACACTTCTTCAACTCAAAATATTCGTGCCATTCTTTCTACGCACTTATTCTAAGTTTTGGCATGCGAGTCGAGAGAAATCTCATAGGTCTCCAGTTTTTTTGACTTTGCTAATTTCATACTCGATAATTTTTTTAACTCGCCAATACTAAAATAGTATCTAAAATCGTGCGCAAACCTTTGATTTGTCAATCCTCGTGCACTCTATTAACATTAATCTCCTTATCAGCTATCTTAATCTCAAGCTTGTCACCAAATTCATATTATTATTTATTGATTTTCTTTAAAAAAAAAAATTCTTATAGGATTAAATCTACTGGTTTCTAAATGCTCTATTCTTAGCTTTTTTACTTTACGCGTATCAAGTATTTCATTTTTCCTTCCAAAGGTTGACTTAAGTTGAGTATCAAAGGGAAACACAACTTCAAGGACGATATGGCTAATCAGATAACTGTGATTGCTCTAGTTGAATATGAGTTTGACTGTGAAGAAGTTGAGTCATATTAGGATAAAATTGCTAAGCTTGAGGAAAAATTGGCGAAAATGGAACAAGAAATTGACGGCATCTAGAGGGACTCATTGCTAAGAACTCTTCCAATGAAGACTCATTGGATTATGACCTTAAGGACTCCTCCGATGAAGATTTAGAGGGATACTCTCCTATTTGCGCAACTGCATATCTCAATTTTGATTGTGATGTTCAGCACTTTTCAAACATGCATTCACTCTCAACGAATAAGGCATTTGACAATTCAAGTGAAACAAGCAAAGATGGAGAAAATGGTGGAAGACATTTCAATACTGAGACTCACCAAATTTCCTTCACAAATGAGTTTGTTTCTCAACTTGGGACAGATTCAATTGAGATGGAAAATGAAAATGAGACACCTTATAATCTCATTGATATTTTAATGTATGATGGGATAGGTATTCCCCAGAACAACTTGAAGGCATATCTTGATTGGTTAGCAAGCATAGGGCAAGGCGATGAATTTAATATGAGACTTTTTGTTAGGACGCTTACTAGGCCAGCGTTGATGTGGTATGCAAACCAAGACACATGGAAATGATTCTCTTGGGTAGATATGGTCAACGATTTTATTAAGCAATATGAGCCTCCTAATATTGCATCTAAAGGGTATGGTTTGTTTAAAAGGAAATCTATGGAGTGTCCTGAGGGAATTAAAGGGCATGAATCTCAAAAGAAAGTAGTAGAATCAACTTTGGGGCATTATTGTTTGAAAGAGGCATATCCCACGGACAAAGGAAAGACAATTGTCACTGAAGCACCAAATGTTCCTCCACTAGTGCCTGAAGCGAGAAAAACTCAAACTTTCACCCCTTTGAGTGAACCAATTTCGTTCATATTCAAAAAGTTGAGATCATTAGGAATTTTGCAACCAAAGCCTAGTGAAATTTCTTTGCATCTTTTTAACCCAGGCAAACAATGTGCTTTCCATTCAGGCATGTTAGGTCACACTACCGATGAGTGCCATTATTTGAAAGAAAAGATCCAAAAGCTATTGAATAATGGTATGATCATTCAAAGACAGTTAGCTCGCCCTAAGTTTGTTTGGCATCAACTTTTAGCCACCATGCCAACGTCAAGTCACAATCAAGTAATTTATTCACAATGTATCAGTCAAGTTCCTCTTCATAGTCAAGCAACTGTTGGATTAAGAATTATTTTACCAAATTTACCCTTTTAGGCATCTTCTGCACACACCTATGATATAGCCGAGCAAAGTATCAAGAATGGTTTCATTCAGAACAACCATTAGGTGTATAAGGGTTCTCAAAAGTTGACTTTTAAGAGGCATAGAACAGAGCAATTAGTTTTTGTGTAGCATCTTTTGAGAGCAATTATGTGTTTTGTGAGCTTAAGTGATCAATTTATAAGTATGTTCTAAATTCCTTTTTATGTAAAGCGAACTACGCTTGACCTAATTTCCTTGGTGGATACGTAGGCAGCCCACATAGGGACTCGGTCATATTAAACTAAAATTTTTAATATATCTTTTACATGTAAATGGAACTACGTTCGACCCGATTTCCTTGGTAGATACGTAGGCAGCCTATATAAGGCTTGGTCGATTTATTATAAAATTTTAATATTCCTCCAAAGAAGTAGAATGAAACTGAGACATAATTTTGGCACGCAATCGACACAATTTTTGAGAACACGCTAGAGTGTGCAAAAGATAGGGATCAAGTTGAAGTCAAGATTTGATGTTCGACATGAGTCAACCTTTTTCCAAACTAATCACTCTACTCCAGATCAATTTCTTTTCCTTATATTTCCAGCGTTAGAGCCTACTAGCTAATACTTCATTCTCATCCACTCATTTCGCGACTTAGATCATATATCCCTTCTAGCATGATTTTTCTACTTAAGCTAATCAAGAATCAATCTATTTTATTAAAATTTTTGAAATTATTTATTATATTTATTTCATACCCATATTCTCATGTACTAACACTTTATTTTTGTATTTATAGTTTTGTTTATTCTTTAGAGGTTGTCCAACATTGAACACTGTTTTGGCTGCGAATCTGCATTAAGGAAGAAGCTATAATGACAGACAAATTGAGATCATTCAACAACGGCATGAGATTAGTGGAAGCACAAAATGATGATCGTGAGAAGAATGTGATTCGAAGAAATAATTTGGTCAATTTGGAAACTACCTTTAGCCTTCTTCCTACCTCTATTAAAACTTCCAGCTCAACTCAGAATATTTGTCTAACCATATCTCCTCACCTAGCTTCTGCATGTACAATCTCTCCACAAATGCCTTCGGTATGCACTATCAATCCTAATAACTTTCAAGTCACCATGATGCCAAATATCGATCCTCCCACAATTGCATTTCCCTTCGAAGAAAACAAGCATGACCAATTAGCAGCTCGTCTATATTCTAAACATGAGAAGGATATTCAGTCAATTTGCCATGGAGATTTCAAAAAAGAGCTCCACAATTTGAGGAAAACTTTTGATGAAGAATTGCGCTTGAGAAATTATCAGAGTTTGGAGTATGAAAATTTGTGTGTGCACCCAAATGTTGAACTTCCACCAAGGTACAAGCTACCTAAGTTCAATACTTTTAATGGGAAAGGAAATCCCATCGCTCATTTAAAGGACTATTGCAGCAGATTAATTGAAATTAGACATGATGAAGCCATACGAATGAGATTGTTCATTCAAAGTTTATCAGGATTGGAACTTGCTTGGTACACTAAGCAAGACTTTAGCAAATGGCATACATGGGAAGATATGGCTCGCGACTTTGTAGAGCAATATGAGTTAAATAATGGAGATGATTTGCATATAACCGATTTTCTCAAAGTGAAGAAAATGTCGGATGAATCTTTTCAACAATATGTCATACGATGGAGGTTAGGAGCTTCAAAAATACATCCTTCATTGTCCGAAGAGGAATTGATCTCAACCTGCATCCATGTTCAAGAAGGGCTATATTATGAAAAACTACTTAGAACTTGTGCACACAACTTCTCTGACTTGATTGAGGTCGGCAAAGAGATAGAAAATGGTATTCAAGGAGGAAAAATTGCAGACAACTCAGCAACACAAGTCGTCCACCAAAACTTCCAAGCAAAAATACCAGTAAATCTGCAAAGCAAAATAAGAGAAAACAACTCAATTTTCTTGACTATGCAACAGCCGCAGCACCATCCAAGTGATCAATGTTTGTAATCTCATGCTACTTCTAACTATTGCAATGTGCATCTCCAGCATTCATGCAAATAACAGTTTCACCAAGCACGATCTAGTTCGCGACCCCAAAAGAAGGTGAAATCTTTCTCCTTCCCTCATTTGAATGAGCCATATGCAGGTATATTTGAGAGATTGAGAGAAAATGGGCTTCTGCAATCAAGAAAAGGATTCATATCTGAGCATGCACCTTAAAACTTTGATCCATCCAAGAGTTGTGCTTACCACTCAAACATTCAAGGACATGACACTGAAGATTGTCCTACCCTAAAATTCAAGATTCAAAGCATGATTGAAAGTGGCAAGATAGAGCTACAAATAGATCCTTCAACTAGCAATGGCAATATAGCAAACACAAGCACATTTATTGTTAAGGGTGATCCATCAAAATTGACACCAAAGCATTTGAAAAGAAAGTGTGCAATCACTCAAAAGGGTGATCCATCAAAATTGGCACCAAAGCATTTGAAAAGAAAGTGTGGAATCAATCAAGAAGACTAACAAATGAAAAGAGCTTGAGAATATCATTCTCTGTTATTCCTCTTTAAGCAGTGTCTACTCTTTTGCAATTCTTTCTAGCCTTTTGTAATGAACTACGTGTGACCTGATTCCTGCTAGTAGCGGATACGTAGGCGCCTATCTTGGGTTCGATCTCAATATAATAAAATTTTCATTCTCCCCCAAGAGCAAAGACTAGGACAACTTTGCAGATGGCCTATAATTATTTGAAAAAGGCAGAAGTTGAGATCACAATCCATATTCGCCATCAAATTGCTTCAGTGCCATAGCAACAACAAATGTAGATTCAAAGTCAAAGCTTCATGGTTCAATGCAAGGCAACCATTTTCTTTTATACTAACAGTTTTTCTTTGAGTAATGCAGAGGTTGATTTTTAGTTATCCTTGAACGATAACACCACAAAACTCAACATCAAGTCAGAATTTGCAAGATTCAGATGATGCAACATCAAGAAGAATCAAATTTGAAATTTATAATTTTTATTTGAGCGTAGAATTTTATAAGCAGCAAATGTTCATCGAAGTTGAAGCTCCTAAGTTATGGGCATCATTTGCACTATTGCGAAGTGTTGCGCCATTAATGTCCGCTACTACAAAAGACATCGCTCCTTAAACATTCAATATTGCAAAGGCACTGCAACAAGCTCTTCATACTATGTGATTCTTAAATGTTTTACTAAAATTTATCACTCCATTACTTACCTATTTTTCTTGTCTTAATTGATATTTTTCAAGTACGGAAATTTAATCGTCACATGGTTAATTTACTAAATTGATCATATTAGTTATACTTTAAAATTTTAAATTTGATCACTATTCCCTTTGTCCCAAAATACTTGCTACATTTTTCATTTATATGCCCCTTAAGAAAATATTGATTACGAGGAGTATTTGACTATAAGACTATATCTTAATGAAAATATGGGAAAAGGCTTAAATATGCTACCGCTTTTATGACATCCGTTGAAAGTTTGGCTCATCTATGCCATTTTCATTTGAGTAAAGGCTCATCTATGCCATTATTTGTTAACTGAAATGGCATAGATGAGTCAAACTTTAAACTAATGGAATAAATGAGCATTTTCTCAAAGTTCGATGGCATATTTGAGTCTTTTCCTTAAAAAAAATGATTTATTAAATGACGTGGCCAATCGTAATTGATCACATGTAAAATATGATTTTGCAAAATGAAACTTTTTTTAATTAACAAATAATAGCATAGATGGACCTTTTGTCAAACCAAAATGGCATAGTTGAGCCAAACTATTAACGGATGAAATAGATGAGCCTTTTCTCAAAGTTCAATGACATATTTGAGCCTTTTCCCTTAAAATATTAATCTTTTCATTGAATATTTACTTTATTTATGGAGGTGTTTGTAGTTTTCAAGAACAATTACTACTAAGGGTAAAAAAATTTAAAAAAATATTTTCAACTTCTAAAATGACAAGTACTTTGAAATGAATATTTTTTTAGCAAAGATTACAAGTATTTTGAGACCGCGGGGGGGGGGGGAGGGGGAGGGGAGGGAGTAGTACTTTATGTACTTATTAAATTATAAGGGTTGTATTAGAGAAAATGAAAAATTTTCTTTGGATTTGCTAAAATAAATAAGTAAAAAAGAAAACATATTATTAGTATTATAAGGTCAAAGTAAAATAAAATGGAGGGAATAACTAATCTCTCATTTAGCCATAGATTTTGAGTTGAGAGTTGAAAATATGAGTTTTTGAAGCTGTGATTTTTGACATTTTAAGTTCTGTTTAAACATGCATTTTACTTGATTTTTAAAAAGATTTTGTAAGCGAAAGTCTCTAAAATCTAAAAAAAAAAAGGCTGAAAACTAGTCTGACCCAATTTTTGAGAATCTAAAAATACTTGAAGCTTCAATTCTTAAAATCATATCTAATTACATGGCCAAATTAATATTGAAAGATAAATTTTTAAAATTTATGATCAAACACTAACTAATTTTACGTTGAAAAATTCTTATAATCAGCGTATATAAAGTGAACTCTTAAAAAAAAAAACATAAAAATCAATCTTGGGATTCACCCCACATTTTCAAAAGGTAGCTATCACACTTGCTACTAGTCCCATTCACAAGGAACTTAGAGCTTGCCCTCTTTGTCTTTTTGGGCATCACTTTTGGATTAGTGACCCCATCATTTTTAAGGCTGTGTCTATACTCAACTGCCACTTGTTCAAATACTTCAACATCAAACATGTTCAACTTTAGTTTTGGGTCCATTAAGTCCCTCACATATGCAAAAGGCAATTGGTCCCTTGGATTAAATCCTTCAAGTTCATTAAATAAGAGGCACGAGAATAAATTGGTTGCCACACTATGTTTCCTCAAGATTATTGCACTATCTGGTACATCTGCAAGAACCATGGGAAAAAAGCCATAAAAATAAAAGAAGGTTTTCCATAAAAAAATGGCTAGAAGAATCTCAATAAGACCAATTTGCAATAAAGTAAGACACAAACCATAAAGAATTTAGCTTTAGACAAGAATCATGATTAAACTATGACTTCTTCACCAGCTTGCGTGCACCTCAACTTATTCACGGGATATCTACCTTCAATCAACAACACGTACCAAGTAACTATGTTCATCAAGGCTAGGACAGACAAGAATTAAGATATCACCCAATGTTTTTGTCTCTACTGAAAGTTAAACGTGGACCTCATAATTCCCTTCCTCACACCCTCGCATGTTAAACTAAGACATTTTTCTTTGTACAATGATTAAAAAGAGACACATTTTATTAGGAATACCCTTGAAGAAGCAATCTAAATAGAAAATTTATCAAACTTTATAGAATAGTGACTATGAGAAAGAGAAAAATTAGGTTAGAGCTTACGAAATGGCCCTACCATTAAGCTATCTTCAAAAGAAAGAAAAGTGACAATAATCCAGTATATCTATTCAAAAAATCATTGATGTTGAGATTTTGCTCATAATGTGACAATCCATTGTACTTCACTTATTTATAATATACACCTCAAACTTTTGTTTTTTTTCTACAAACTATTAGATGGGAGAGTTTAACGCTAAACATAATACTGCAACCTTGTTTCTTAAAAGTGGAATAACTATTTGAATATGTGAAACTGACTTTAATAAAATAAAAAAATATGGATGTTCACCTAACAAGAATATTTTATTTTCTTTCCCTTTTTCTTGTTGGAGACGAAGAATATGTCTTATTAATGTTGTACAACTCCAAGTATCACAGACAACTCAATGCTTCCACAGACAACTCATGCTTTTCCAAAAATATGTATAATTCAAATTTCCCACTTGTAATCCTCATTAAGGACATCCTGGACTTAGCTTGAACAATTAGTGCAAGTTTGTACATCTTTACTCACTCAGTTTCAATTTATGTGATTGTATTTGACTAACACAAAGTTTAAGAAAGGGAAAAGTTTTTTTGAAATTGTATGACCTTAAAACATACTATTAACATTTCATATGACAATGAAAACATATCATTAAGGATAAATATGAAATTTGAAGTTGAATTGTTTCCAAACTAGAAAAGTATCTATAACAATAACAAAAACATAGTCAGTGTAATTCTACAAGTAAGAATCCGGGAAGGATGGTGTGTACACAACATTTGGAGTAGCTATCTCATTTCAACAACAACAACATACCTACCTAGTGTAGTCTCACAAAGTGGGGTCTGGAGAGAGTAGGATGTACGTATAGACTAAACCCTTACCTCAGAGGTGAAGAGGTTGTTTCTTTTATAGATCCTCGGCTCAAGGAAAAAAAAATCCAAAGTAGTCCAGAAAAAGAAGTAACGAAAGTAAAAGCATAACAAACCAATATATTACAATAATCTAAGTATAAGAAACAACATATAATAGCAAAAATCGAAGGACAAGAAACTACGGGATCAATACCTGAAGGATAAGGCTTTTCTGGAGACCATGGTTGCAAGCCATTTTCACAATATGTTTCCATTTGTTTCATCAATCCATCAACATCCCACCATTTCTTCCATCTAGCAGTTGCCATGGCTTCTTCCATTGTATGGACATAAAAAGGATGTCTTGAAATAGCCATATCAACATCTTCCATAACAACAAGTGAGTGAATCAACAAGAATGGATCAACAACTAGCTGTATTTTAGCATCTATCCAAATGCTATATTTCGAATTTGGGAAAAGCCTATGAACTAAATATTTGGGAATAACTCCATTCATTGCTGAATTCTCATACAAATGTTCTTTTTCAACCTTCACAATTCTCCACACTCCCACTGCATTCTCCTCTGATGATGATGTTGAAATTAAGTTGTGATATTGAAGGCCCTTGAGTGTTACATCATCAACAAACATGTAAAAGCATACTGAATAGGGTGTATCTTTACCAAGTCCCTTTGGTTGCCTAATTTTATCATGGTCATTGAATATTGCTGAAATAACCACTACTCCCTTGCAATTTTCCATAGCATTCCTATCTGAAAATTTAAAAAAAAAAAAAAAACACAAATTAAAACCTCCAAGTTTTGCCTCTTTTGTCTAGTAGTAAGAGCGCATCGCGTGATGTGTAGATTGCAAATCTTGTCTAATTGAGTATACAGATCACGAACCAAATTTACTGATAGGAAAACGTTTGAAGAATCCACAAGGAACTTCAATTCCATCATCACGACGACGATTAAAATAAGAAAGCCTCTTGTTGATACTGAAATTCCCACCAAAACTATCAGCATTCCCCTGAATATACCTCAAGTTTCGCGAACCAAGAAACGTGGAATTCTCACTGAATTCATTCATTTCCTTCAAAGCATTCCAATAATCTGAAAAACACAAGAACTTCGTTATCTCAAATCATCAACGAATTGCAAAAGATAATTTAATTTTATATTTACCTGAGAAATAAACAGGGGAATTACAAGACGAACGAAAAGTAGGAAGGGCATGTTTATGTTCACCATAAGAAGAATTGTAAACAAATAGAGGTGTTTGAATAGGATCATTAGGAGAATATCTGAATAGACAATTTGTTGGAGAAATAAAAGAAGTGTAAAGAACTAAAAAGAGAGAAGTGAAAAGGTAGATAACAGAAATGCAGAGAAGTTTTGAGTAGCAGAAGAGTGGTTTGGATGATGTAGCTCTGATCCCCATTTACCTTTTCTTCCTAACAGAAAAACTATCTGATAAATCTTCTATTGTTATCATCGTATACAAATTATATTTTTTATTTTGTCTTTTTTCTCAACCAATTGTTATCACATTTATATTAGATGCTGACTTCTTCTCTCATCTAATATATCATGTATGGAATAAATACACTAATAGTCAATCTCAAATTGGTAGGACAGTTTGGCTACGTGAAAACCTTATTAAGGAAGGAAAAAAAAGGCCAAATACATAGACAATTCCTCTAATTTGTCATTAATTTTCATTTTGGAATTCTATCTCAATCTACTTCCATTTTAATCTTTCAAGACAGGCTAATCATTTCTATTTGAATTGATAAAAGAAGATTAAAAAAAAAAGAAGAAGAGTATTTTCCACTTTATATTAACTAAAGGATTTTAAAATTAAAAAAAAAAAAGGTTCTTTAAAAATAGTATTTTATTAGAAAAATGAACAAATGCACAATGTGTCTGATGAACCCGTAATAGTGGTTAATTTCCATGTCAATGAGATGAGTTTGTCGCACATGTTTAGTCTAATGTGATTTACATTTTTTTTTTGTATAATTTGTGAAATATTATACAAAAGTAAATTTATCAAGTACACATGACTGTAAATTTTGTTGAGGGTTCCAAAAAGATGGGTATGATGTATAGATTGTATCAATTAAACATGGTTTATGGTTACATGTTATATATTTTTTTGAATTTTAAAATTTAATTATTTTATTTGGTGTAAATATGAAGTACAGAGATATAAATATGAGTTGATCCAACCTAATGCAACTCATATCTGACGGGCCAAATAGTTAAATGAGCAGCTCAATCTATTTTTAAGGAGTCGTTTGGTGTGAGGTATAAAAATATAATAATTTGAGGAATAAAATGCATCACTTTATCCTGTGTTTTGTTGGAGGTATGAGACTGTCCTGAGATTATTTATCCCACCATTTATACCTTAAGTGTCATTATAATTTAATCCCAGGACTATTTGATATTATCCTTCACACCAAATGGCCCCTTAGGAGTCGTTTGATTTGAATTCAAGTTATGATGGGATAAGTTATGCTAAGATTATTTTTTATTAAGTGTTTGGTTTGTGTATTCAAAATAATAAAATTTAAGTTCTATTTACTTGTTTACAAAAATATCTTTCATGAATGTGAAAAACTAATGTATAAAAGGGACTTAAAGGGATATTTTTGTCATTTACTTATTTTAACCGGAATAAGTTATCCGGGATTATTATACCACCAAAGGGGTGGGATAACTTATCCCGGTACTAATTATTAATCTTGAGATAAGTTATCTCTTACTTGCCAACCAAACAACTAATTAAGTGGCACTATAATTTAATCCCAGAACTATTTGGTGTTATTCTTCACACCAAATGACTCCTTAGTGATGAAATAAGTTATCCTACATACATAATGAAATAACTCATCCCTAAATAATTATGTAGACAGTGAAATTTTATTGATAAATCCATATTAAATTTTGGATTAATCCATAAATTCATGATAGACCAAGTCAAATTACTAGTTAATAAAGTCATATTAATATTTAAGTCAAAATATATGACTTAAATAAAGTCCAAATTACATTTGGGTCAGTCCATTAAGTTGATAAGACGAGCCTAACTCATGCTCTTCAAGCCCAAGGTCCTCTAAAATTACTTGAAGACTGAAATTACCCCAAAACCCTAGCTCACAACTATATAGATGGGGTCTTCATAAGACCAAAGAAGAAGAAGAAGAAAGAAGAACATACACAGAGAATCCTTGCTCTTCAGTGGTGGTCTGCAAGTCTTCCACATACAAAGAAGTCTTTGCTTCAAGTGTTGAGCCGCAAGTATTTCATCAAATCAAGAACAATCGTGAAGAGAAGAATCAGGGGATTACATATCTTTTCTTAAAGATTTCATAAAGATTGTAATCTTCACACAAATTGAAATATTAATATTATTGTTTGCTTGCTATTTTCCTTTCCTGTTTATTGTATTTCAGGAACGATCTTTAGTCGCATACAAATTGGCACACCCAGTGGGACAATCTTTACCTCTCATCTCTTATCTTCACAAATAAAAGTTCCAGAACACTGAGATGACTTTCAAAAAGGTCAACTCGAAATCTTCATCAGCATCAGCAAAAACTGATGGATCCAAATTTTACGTTGTTGTGGGAAACATCCTTGATGTTACTGCGGGAAGCATGAGACCTATCACAAGGAACCAAGCTAAATTGCTCGGACAACAAACCTCACGAGTGCCGTCCGAATTTGCTATTGTCTTTGGTTCGTTTCCAAAATGTGTGAAGTCTCCCGCAAAAGCCGTAAAAGAAGACATCGCCGAAATGGTTGATAGGGTTCTTACCCAATTAAGCTTATCTACATCCAAAAAAGCCCTTCACTTTAGCCGACAATGATGTCTTAAGCACTGGATCTACTCCACATGACATATTTGCATCTCATGTTTTAGAAAATCAATGTTATTCTCCATCATCTACGATGGTGATGCAAGCGATGGTGATCGAAGCATCCACCATAGAAGAACAACTTGCAAATTTGACAAAAGCAGTTAAATGCTTATCAAAATACATCAAAGGTCGAGACGTCCAAAGTGCCAAGTTGACAAACATGATGGAGAATATGGAGAAAAGAGAAACCACTCAATTATGTGCAAAGCTTCATGAAACGCAAGTGAAAAGAGAGTCCTTCGCAAAACAAGAAACAATCATCAAAGAGTTTCAAGTGTATGTCGAAGGTCTCATTCCCGTTGACCAATTAAAGGACTTCATCAAAGAGTCTATCAATGATAAATCAGAGTCCACATCCAAGTCTCCTCTCACATATGTAAATTCGTATTCTCAAAGAATCGATAACCTAAAGATACATGCTGGTTATCAACCTCTTAAATTGCAACAATTCGACGGTAATGAAAATTCAAAACAACATGTAGCACACTTTGTCGAAACTTGCAATAATGCTGAAACATATGGTGATTATCTTGTTAAGCAGTTTGTTAGATCTCTTACAAGAATAGCTTTCGAATGGTACACATATCTTGAATCTAGTTCCATCGATAGCTAGGAGCAGATGGAGCAACAATTCCTTAAGCGTTTTTATAGCACAAGGCATGTTGTGAGCATGATCGAGATTGCAAACGCCCATCAAAGAAATGATGAGCAAGCCATTGACTTCATAAATCGTTGGAGGAGCTTGAGTCTTAACTGCAAAGATCGCCTTAGTGAAATTTCTGGGATCGAAATATGCATCCAAGGTATGCATTGGGATCTTAGTTACGTATTGAAAGGCATAAAATCTAAAACGTTTGAAGAACTAGCAACTTGTGCTCACGATATGGAAATGAGTATGACTTCAAATGGAAATCAAGAGTTGTCCAACTTCGAAACTTATGAAGAAAATGTAATTGATATTGAGGATGAGGACAAACTTTCATCCGAAATTGAAATTGAAGAGTCTATGTAAGTTGACATGCTCCTTGACGTACGAGCCTAAACTGCAAGTCATAATGCTCATCGACGTACGAGTCTAAAATGCATGTCATGAAGCTCATAAAATTCGAGCTAAATTTTCAAGTTCTGAAGCTCCTTAAATTCGAGCTAAGTCTTCAAATCAAAATACTCTTCGACGTATGAGTCTAAACTGCATGTCATAAAGCTCACCAAATTCGAGCTAAATCATTATGTCATAAAGCTCACCAAATTACAGCTAAATCTCCATATCGTGAAACTCGTCAAATTCAAGTAAGTTTTCAAGTCATGAAATTTCTCAAATTCGAGCAGAATCTTCAAGTTTTAAAGCTCATCAAATTCAAGTAAAATCTTCAATTTAAAATTTTCATCGACACATGAGCCTAAAATGCATGTCATAAAGTTCTAGCAGAATCTTCAAGTTTCAAAGCTCATCAAATTTGAGCAAAATCTTCAGGTCAAAATGCTCCTTGACGCACGAATCTAAAATGTATGTCATGGAGCTCATCAAATTTGAGCTAAGTCTTCAAGTCATGAGTTTCTCAAATTCGAGCATAATCTTCAAGTTGCAAAGCTCATCAAAATTCGAGCAAAATCTTCAAGTCGAAATGCTCCTCAACGCATGAGCTTAAATGCATGTCATAAAATCCATCAAATTCAAGTAAAATCTTCAAGTCAAAATGCTCCTCGACACACGAGTCTAAAATGCATGTCATGAAACTCATCAAATTCGAGCTAAGTTTTAAGTTTCATAGCTCATCAAATTTGAGCTAAGTTTTCAAATCGTGATGCTTCTCAAATTCGAGGCAAGTCTTCAAATCACAAAAGCTCCATGAAAATGAGTTAAATCTTCAAGTTGTTACTCTTGGCCCACATGAGTTTAAATCTAAATGGTCCAAAACAAAATTCAATAGGTTGAAAACCTTGAAATAGGTTGCCTAGACAAATTAGAAAAAAAAAATTCACATGTTTTGCATTGAAGTGTAAAGTAAATATATTTTATTGCTTCAAAATTGCAAGAGTTTTTACACATCAACAATCATAAGGAAGGAATGATAAAAAAACTACATCTCATTCTATACAAAAAGTTTAAGTAGAAAAAAAAATCAAACGTCAAGAAGTGGCTTGTCAACTCGTCTTGGATTTCTTTATCATGCATCACCTCTTGATCAAGCATCATCACTTCAAATATTTTTATGGATCGATGTAGCCATAAGAGAGTCTCTATCTTTGGCACGGGGGCATATTTTGAAGTCTGATTTGTAGAGTTGATCATGTGACAAGTAGTTTCTCTCCAAACAAGGACAGACTACTTTCAAATCTCTTTCTCGCCAAAGTCAAAACTACAAAGGAAGAGGCACTAAGTGTGGTTTGTCGCTAAAGTCGCAACTGTGAAAGAAGATGCATCAAGTGTGGTTCATCGTCAAAGTAGTAACAAAAAAATACATCATGTGTGGTTCGTCATCAAAGCCAGAACTCTAAAAGAAGATGTACCAAATGTGGTTCGTCGTTAAAGCTGCAACTATAAAAGAAGATGCATCACATGTGGTTCATCATCAAAGCTACAATTGTAAAAGAAGATGCACTAAGTGTGGTTCGTTGCTAAAGTCACAACTGCAAAAGAAGATGCATCAAGTGTGGTTCATTGTCAAAGTCGCAACTGCAAAAATAAGAATGTTTTATGTGTGGTTCATCATCAAAGCTGCAACTCTAAAAGGAGATGCACCACAGGTGGTTCGTCATCAAAGCCGTAATTGTAGAAGAAGATGTACTAAGTGTGGTTCGTCGCTAAAGCCGCAATTGCTAAAGAAGATGCACCAAGTGTGGTTCGTTATCAAAGTCACAACTACAAAAGAAGATGCATCATGTGTGGTTCGTCATCAAAGTCGCAACTGCAAAAAAAGATGCACTAAATGTGGTTCGTCATCAGAGCCACAACTGCAAATGAAGATGCATCATGTGTGGTTCATCATCAAAGCTGCGATTGTAGAAGAAGATACACTAAGTGTGGTTCGTTCCTAAAGCTGCAACTGCAAAAGAAAATTCACCAAATGTAGTTCGTCGTCAAAGCCGCAATCACAAAAGAAGATGCACGAAGTATAGTTCGTCTCTTCCAAGGCCACAATCGCTAAAATATTGCACCAAGTATGATTCGTAGTCAAAATCACAACTACAAACGAAGATGCACCAAGTGGTTCCTCGTCAATTATGGATTACCCCTCACTTTTTTTGGGTCTGATATTAAGACTGTTTGCGGTACATCGTAAATCTGCAAAAAAAAAAGAGAACGAAAGTGATGTGTCTCATTGTGCCAATTGCACGAAGTTTCAAATCGGCATGATGAAAATTGTGATATATGCTCTCGCACTTGTCATGATGAATATGGTCCTATTGGCTTAAGATTTTTGTGTTTCTCTCCATGTAGATGATGACAAAGTTCTCAATCAATACGGAAATCAATATGCGGCTCTTCGGTGAAAATGCAGAGAAGTGATGAATGTTATTCAAAATTAGTTAGATTGCTAACTTTAAAGAATTAATTTTGGTCAATCCATAAGAACTTTTGCTTGGAATTTTTGAATATGTTGTTGACTTAATAGTCTATAGAATCAAGTCGCTCTCCATTCGAGCTCTCCTACACCAAGATAGGAACGTTTTGATGAGACTCCACAAATCTGCAAAATAATAATGACAGAATTGAAGACCAATTTTTAAAAATAATTCTCGTCAATCCATGAGGAGTTTTACCTTGATTTTTGGATATGTTGTATATTTTAATGTCTAATTTCTACAGAGTCAAGTCGCTTGTCATTTGGAATCTCCTACACCAAGATAAAGACGTTTTGGTGAGATTGCACAGAGCTGTAAAAAAATAAAGAAGACAAATTTGATAGCAAATTTCAAAAATTAATTCCCATCAATTGAGGAGGTTTTTGATTTTGAATTTTGGATATGTCGTAGCTCTGTGAGTCTAGTTTCCGAAAAATTAAACGAATCATGATTTCGATGTTTCTACAATAAGTTATGAATTTTCTACCGCAGATGTGTTGTGCTGAAAAAAAGTGACGAAAATTGAATTTGATATGCCACAAGTTGACAATCAACCATTGTAAGAGCATGGGTATTTATAGAAATCAAAAATACATAAATTGTGTTCCTACAAATTATGAGAAAACCATATTTGAAACAAAATTATGATAAATTTTCCTAGGAACCAAATTATGGTAAGTTTCTATAAGAATCAAATATGGAAAATTCCATTGGAATCAAGTTATGGAAAATTTCCATTGGAATCAAATATGGAAAGTTTTAAAAAACTCCATAAAAAAATACTTCACGAATACTTCAAGCCTTGTCTTTAAAGGTTCAACAAGTTGAACACCGCAATAAGCCTCGAAGCAGGAGACATTTGTACAGAGTGAAATTTTATTGATAAATCCATATTAAATTTTGGATTAATCCATAAATTTATGATATATTGACCAAGTCAAATTACTGGTTAATAAAATCAGATTAATATTTAAGTCAAAATATATGAATTAAATAAAGTGTAAATTATATTTGGATCAGTCCATTAAGTTGACAAGACGAGCCCAATTCATGCTCTTCAAGTCTAAGGTCCTCTAAAATTACTTGAATAGAGGGGTCTTCATAAGACCGAAGAAGAAGAAGAAAGAAGAACATACACAGAAATACATAGAGAATCGTTACTCTTCAGTGGTGATCTGCAAGTCTTTCATATTCAAAGAAGTCTTCGCTCCAAGTGTTGAGCCGCAAATATTCCATCAAATCAAGAACAATCGTGAATAGAAGAATCAAGAGATTACATATCTTTTCTTAAAAATTTCATAAAGATTGTAACCTTCGCACAAATTGAAATATAAATATTATTGCTTGCTTGCTATTTTCCTTTCCTTTTTGTTGTATTTCAGGAACAAAACTTTAGTCGCATACAAATTAATCTTGAAATAATTTGTTCCCAACCAAACAATCCAAGACAACCTAGCCTTCTAACTTCTTCTTTAAAAATTGCATTCTGTAAGTAATTGTTGGCACAATCTCAACATAAATTATTTTGTAATCTGAAATAAAATTAATTAATTTATTATTCTTTCTGGCCTCAACTAAATCCTTTGAGGCCGGCTAGCCTAGAGGGCCTGGACTGTTGATCATCTCTAAATGGACCGAAGAAATTTTAGCTTAATCTCACTTGAATAAAGGGTTGATTTGGGTTGATCTTACGGGCCAAATCTATTTTGATAGCTTTGTTAAGTATGAATTAAAAAATATTTGTGGAATTTTTTTTTAAAATAGTGATAGTTTGAGATTTGATAATCAAATATAAGGATAGTTTTAATGATTACCAAACTTAGCAACAGTTTTTAAAATTTATTTTATATCAGTAAATATAATATTCTGAAACTTGCTATGTATGAGTGATAAATCAATTCACTTTATCTCATTGTTAATGAATTTAAAAAATTATTGTATCACTAATACAAAGCAATATTCAGGAATTATTGTATTACTAATACATGACGAATTCTAAAAACTTTTGCAATATTTGATATTTTTTTTTAAATTCTCCCTATATATTTGGTAAATATAGTGTATAAATTCGTTTATATGTAGTTATCACAATATGTTTTGTCGTATTTATCTAGTCACTATCTCTCTTTAGGTCTATTTTATTCTACAACGGTACCTCTTGATCATTTAGCATCATAATAATACCTAACCTCGATGTAGCATGTGATCGAGTGTACAAATTAAATTACAATGAATTCATTAATTGAAAAAATTACGACACATGATTAGTTATTTACATTAATCTCTAGTGTTGTCCCTTCATTAATTGAAATTAGGAGCAACTAGGGCTATTACGGGGACTGGGACGACGGAATAGGATACAGGGATGCGGGTTGGGACGGGATGGCCATTGGTGGGGTTGCCACAGCTGGGATGGCCAGTACAAAATGGCGCAGTCCTGTCCCATCCCACCTATTTTACCGGATGGAACGGGATGAAACGGGATGTGTAATGATAATTTTTTAAAATTATTTAAATTATTGTATGTTTAAGTTTTTAAGTTATGATTTTTAATCACATTTTTTGAGCTCTGTAGGAAAAAAAGTATATTTATATTCTTGAAATTATTATTTTCAATTTTCAAATTTAAAATTTGAAAGTTCATATTTAAAATTTCAAAGTTCAACTTTCAAATGTAAAATTTCAATGTTTAAATTTTAAAGTTCAAATTTCAAAGTAAGTTCCATAACTAAAGTATTAAATTATTAAAGTTTTGTAGGAGTAATTTTTAAGTTTGTTTAGTTATTTAAAATTAAATTTTATATTAATATATATATAAAAAAACTTTGTATTAAATGTAATACAACTTTTATCCTACAACGATACCACTTGCTCGTTTAGCATTGTAATACCTGATCTCGATGAAGCATGTGTTCGAGTGTACACATTAAATAATAATGAATTCATTAATTGGAAAAATTACGACACGTGATCACTTTTTTACATTAATCTCCAGTGTAGTCCCTTAATTAATTGAACTTAGGAGCAACTATACTTTGATCGCATAAGTGGATTTTTCGTCTTCCATACAACAATAGACAACAATAACAACAACAATTTAGTGTAATTCTATAAAGAAGGATTTGGAGAGGATATAATGTACGATGACCTTATTACTATATTAAAGGTAGGTAGAGATGTTGTTTCCAAAAGATCCTTGGCTCAAGAAAAAATCACGTAAATGAAGACAATTATGGAAAAATATTACAAACAACCTGACAAATCATCCTAAGCAATAGTCATAACAAGCTACACGATAATCAAAGTGTAAAAAACCCACAAATAATAACCAAACTAAAAGGACAAAGAAACTAGAAGAGTAATACTACTAGCATGACTAATAGTAAAGCGGAATAAGCGAGATAACGCTCAAGGAACTAACTAACCTCCTATCCTAATATGTGACCTCCATAACATTCTATCTAAGGTCATGTCATGCATACCTCTCCTCAATACTTTTTCGGCCTACCTTTACCTCTCTTGAAACTATCCATAGCCAACCTCCACACTGGGACATTCCTGCATCTCCTCTACGCATGTCCGAACCATCTCAGTCTCGATTCTCGCATCTTATATATCCGTGCAATAGTTGTGTCCACGAATCAATAAGATTGCTCAATGTGTATTTAGCATGTTATCCACCACTTGTTAGATGGGCGGATTCAAATTTAAGTTTTTCAATATTGAACCTATTATATTTTTTGAAATTATTGGATCGTTTCTATCCTTTATTATGATTTTAGTAAATTTTTACTTAAAAATTTACACTTCAAACAAACAATATGAATCACGCATTTATAATACTTTAAATAAATATATTGTAAGATTTAAATAATATTTGGTACAAGACTTCTACACCTTTGATTATTGCAGTGGTATAAAATTCGTGAACCGAAAGAATTTGCTCCAAATCCTACTTTGAATCACTAGAAAACAAAGTTCTGCGTTACAAACTAAATGCCTTTTTCTTGGATGTCTTTAATGTCAATATTTCAGGATGAAGATTTCACCCCTTTTGTTTTTGTTTTTTGTCACGACCCAAGCCTAGGGCCTAGATGTGACCGGCGAATGGGGAACCCGAAGGAACCCCAAACAAGCCTCATAGCGTATCATTACACATCCTTGGTCGCGGAAGCAATTAAATGACCATAAGCGATAAGCATAGTCAAGGGGAAATCGGGACTAAGGGAGCAAGAAGAAAAAAAAGAAATGATACATAAATACAATAGATGAGTCAAGCTCAAGCATAAAACACAACTTGTCCAACACCACCTCTAAACATGAGTACTTAGCGGGGGCCAAGACAAACTACCGGGCTCACCCTCATAGTCAAAACATAACTAGAAAGGAAAAGTTTTATACATAGCAAAAGATCATGAGCAACGTCCCCGAAATGGAGGACTCACCAATAACCACTATAGAAAATCGTACTAGCCACGCGGAGGAGGATGGTCAAGCGGTGCTCCGGTCCCTACATGGTGACATCATGTAGGCATAGAGTATGCGTTAGTACATTTGAATGTACTAAGTATATGGGATGCAATGCAAGGCTACATTAGATGGACATCATAGGAAAAATGCGTAATCATACCCAATAGATAGCATATTAATAAAATAGATATGTATAATGATGCTTACATAAAAACCATATTTAGTGGGATGTAGTACATGTGTGGCGAGTGACCATCAATATAGTATTTCCAAGGCCTACCACCCCCTTGGAGAGGCGAAAGAGGTACAAACCCCTCAATATGGTTACACGGGCCTACCACCCCCCGAGCTAGGGACCAAGGTACAAACCCCTCGATATGGTTATACGGGCCTACACCCCCCGTACTAGGCAACCAAGGTACCAACCCCTCGATACGGTTATACGGGCCTACTACCCCCCGTACTAGGCAACCAAGGTACCAACCCCTCGATACGGTTATACGGGCCTACTACCCCCCGTACTAGGCTTGGTCGACTCACAACACTTATATAGAGAAAATCATATACATGTGTCCATTTCATCATCATTTCAGTAATTACATAACCATCCGACTCATAGGACGTACCTTGGACCTTCCCTTTCCTAAGAATTCTATAAATGGGCATTTTATCAAACACAAGGTGGGCAATTGTTCATGTAAATGAAATCATGTATTTCAAGAATACTAAGTCCAACCAATTCCAAAATCCATATAAATCAGCCCACCAACAACATACATATATATATCAACCTTCATAATTTGATCATGGAAGCATGTAAACCATAAACATCACATAAAAATTCCATTTCATGATAATATGCAAAAAGGACCATAATAGGGTGTGTAGTAGTAATTCCATAATTCAAGAGTTCATAATTGATCATGAGGACCCATAAACTTGAAGTAGAAATAGAGGATAAATGATTGGACTTGTGGAAAGGAAGGTTTCCACAATCAAACCCACATACCTCAACTTTGGAGAATCCTTGATGAAGATTGGAATGGAGAATCGAAGCTTGAGATTGAGTCTTGAATCCGGAATTAGAGCTTGAGATGTTTGAATTTGGTTGAAGATCTTGGTGGAATTTTTGGAGAGGGCTTAGAGAGTGTTTTTGGAGTTTAGAAAATGACTAAATATGGGACATATCCCCTTTTTATAAAAAATGACTCCAACCCGCCTAGAAAATTCGCTCATTGGAATTGGAAATTCTGCACTGACAGGTTTTACGAAAATGGTCATAACTCCCTCATCCTAACGCGGAATAAGGTGAAACCAAGTGAGTTGGAAAGCGAACTCAAAGAGCTTTAATTTGATAGGTTGCAGCCCTTCCAGTTCCTTGTGTGCTAAGAGATATGCCCCTTTAAAGTTGACCCTCCAAATCGCAATTTTTTGCGATTTTCGAATTTTGATACGGTTGCTCTAAAATTCGGGTTAGACCCATTTCCCACTCAATTTGACCCCACAAATAAGAATATGAAGTCGAATTTCCGAAATCATGCACGGATTTTGAGATATATGGAAATTACAATTATAGGTGTTTCCGAAGCACATTTTCGGGCATTTTTGGGGTCGTTTCATTTTTGTTTTCTGTTCTTGTTTTTTTTCCTTTGAGGAGCATGAAACACCCATTTAAAAAGAGGAGTTTATTTACGATGGAGCAGTTACTATGTAACTGTTCCCACCCTTTTTAAATTTGTACTTGTCTCTTTATCAGAAAATAACTTCGGATCGGGTCGGCTTAGTCCGCATGAGCGATCGACGACCCAAAACTCACATATCCCACTTCGCACATGGCGGACAAGACTCAAGTCAATGCAACATCAACTAAACACACAATTCATACGATAAATAGTTCGTGCCACCTATGAGCATCAAGAGCTAACCTCTAAAGTTTTACAAGCCCCACATAGGAATCCCATCACATGTAGAAGGAATTCACTATTTATATGAAAATATTATTACTCACAATACCCCAGACTTCATTCACTACTTCACTAGCTACTTATTCAATCCCTCATCCTCTTAAAGTGGTGAATCGACGTCATGTTTAACTTTATATATACAATTATACTCGAGTGAAATAGCCAGCTCGTGTATACAAGTTAAATTATTCATCTTAATCATCTTCTCTTTCTACTCAAATTTATATATTTCAAATCAACTGTTTTCCTCGACATGCACTGCATTGCCAAATAACTCATGGCTATTAGTAACATGCTAAAGTAGCAACACCGATCGAAATTTCAAGAAACTGTAAAAAGTCAAATGGTATTCAAATGAAAAGTTAATTTAACTTTTCGGGATCTCACACAATGAAGAAGCAAGGAACCATTCTTTCATTAACACATTGATCTCTTAATACACATGGTATGAAATACGTGCTATGATATTTTCACCTTTTACTGGTGCATATGTCTCATTCTTTCGATTATTTGACATCGTACAGACCTTGATCTAAACACTTCTAGATGCTTAACCCGGTTTTCTTTCTTTAATGATCCTCAAAATCATATTCTTAGAGAGACTCTTGTTTGGCTTATAAAATAAGTCATTATTTGGTAGTGGAAATCATCTCTTCATGTTCTCTGACGTAAGAGGTGGTTGTTCGTGTGAGAGAGTCAATCTCGCTACTTTTCCGACACTCTTTCTAAAACATTATCACATGATGAAAATATTATAATAATCAAGTTATTTTACAATACATAAATATTATCATATCTTATGCAAACCTAGAGCCTTAACATGTTTCTCAAACAAGTCTCTAGATATTGCTTTTGTAAAAGGATCATCTATCATTTCACGAGCAGTATTCTATTGTAAATTTATTTCTCCACTTGCTACTATGTCTCTCACAAAGTTATACTTGATGTCAATGTGTTTGATTTTGCTGTGATACTTAGGATCCTTCGTATATGTGATAGCAGCTTGACTATCACAATATAAAATCATGGGACCTTAGAATTCTTTACAATATTCAAATGCTCAAAGAATCTCTTTAACCAAATAACTTCTTGTACTATAGATGCACAAGTTATGAATTTAGATTCCATGGTTGAAAGAGCTGTGTAAGTTTGTTTCTTACTTTTCCATGTAATAGCACCACCATGAAGTAAGAAAGCATAACTAGAGGTTGATTTTCTATCACACCGGTCACCAGCCCAATCAGCATCTGTGTAACTTCTTATAAGTAAATCAGATCCACTATAGCATAGTTAATGATCTACAGTTCCCTTCAGATATCGAAATATTCTCTTTACTGCTTAAAAATGATCTTTTCCAGGATTGAATTGATACCTGGTAACTAAAATTACGATATAACAAATGTCTGGGTGAGTACACATCATAGCATACATCAGACTCCTGATAGCACTAGAATTTGAAACTCGAGACATGTCTTCCTTTTATTTTTCAATCTTTTGGACACATTTCAAGACTTAAAGTTTCAACTTTTGCTATAGGAGTATCCATGGATTTACAACTATTCAGTTAGAAGCGTTCCAATATTTTCTTTATGTATGTTTCTTGAGATAAACTCAAAAATTTCTAGGAATGGTCTCTTTAGATCTTAACACCCAGTATATAGTCTGCTTCACCTATATGTTTCATATCAAACGCTTTCGAAAGTCATGACTTAACATTTTTCACATGCTCCAAATTATTTCTAGCTAAGAAAATATCATCTACGTAAAGAAAAAGAATTATAAACTTTTTAATAGACTTTTTCACATAAATGCAATGGTCTTCATCGATCATGGTGAAATAAAATGAAATCACCTCCTTATGAAATCTGAGGTACCATTTCCTTGAAGATTGCTTTAGGCCATAAATTGATCTTTTCAATTTACAAACTTTCTTTTCTTGGCCTTTAATAAAAAAACCTACTAATTGTTCCATGTAGATTTTCCCATTTATTTCTTCATTGAGAAAATCGGTCCTCACATCCATTTTGCGTAATTCTAGATCTAACCGTGCAACAATAACTATAAATAATCATATAGAGGTAAACTTTACTACTGGTGAAAAGGTTTTTTCATAATCTGTTCTAGCTTCTTGAGTAAAATCTTTTGCCACCAATCGTACTTTGTGTCTATCTATTGACCCATCTGATTTGCATTTAAATTTGAGAATTCATTTATTCCCAATAGCTTTACGTTCTGAGAAAGGTCAACTAGATCTCAGACTTTGTTGGTTTTCATGGACACTAATTCTTCTTTCATCACTTTTAACCATTCATCCTTTTTAGGGCACGATAAAGCCTTTGTCAAAGAATTAGGTTCATCTAATTCTGTAGGAGATACCAAGAAAGCATAAACTTAAAACAAGTTTTTTA
The DNA here is from genome assembly GCA_018342035.1 of Solanum appendiculatum. Taxonomy (NCBI): domain Eukaryota; kingdom Viridiplantae; phylum Streptophyta; class Magnoliopsida; order Solanales; family Solanaceae; genus Solanum; species Solanum appendiculatum. The sequence goes on from JAGDQO010000606.1 coordinate 234,625, forward strand.
TGAACATGCATGCATATGGAAACATGAGAACGACTAAAACGCATGAATCCTAAAGAATGAGCCATGAGGACTTAATACCTCGAGCTAGAATAGGAGCGGAGGGAAAGAGATGAGGGTACTTGGACATCATATCGACTTTGGCCTCCCAAGAAGCACCCTCAACTAATTGATTCCTCCAAAGGACTTTCATGGAAACAACTTCTTTATTTCTCAACTTCCGAACTTGACGATCCAAAATTTCAACCGGAACCTCTTCATACAAAAGACTTTTCTTAACTCTAAAACTTTCCAATGGTACTATAAACGTCAGATTATCAACACACTTTTTCAACAACAAGACGTGAAATACCAGATGTACCGATGCCAAGTCGGTTGGTAACTCTAATTCATAAGCAACCTTGTCAATAAGCCTCAAAATTTGGTACAGGCCCATATAACGGGGACTAAGCTTCCCTTTCTTTCCGAATCTCATCACACCCTTTATGGATGAGATTTCAAAATAAACCCAATCATCAATATCAAATTCAAGTTCTCTTCTTCTAACGTCGTCACAAGACTTTTGTAGACTTTGAGCTATTTTCAATCTTTCTCGAATAAGTCAAACCTTTTTATAGCCCCATGCACTAACTCCGGCCCTATCAAAGAGAATTCACCAACTTCAAACCAACCAATAGGAAACCTACATCTCCTACCATAGAGGGCCTTAAATGGAGCCATTTGGATACTTGAGTGATAGCTATTATTATAAATAAATCCAATCAAAGGCAAATGATCAGCCCAGTTACCGTTGAAGTCAATCACACAAGCTATCAACATATCTTCTAAAGTCTGAATAGTACGCTCGGCTTGTCCATAAATCTGAGGATGAAAAGTTGTGCTATGCTTCACTTGAGTACCAAGAATCTTTTGGAAAGACCTCAAAAACTGAGATGTAAACTGAGTACCACGATCGGAGATAATGGACAAGGGCACTCCATGCAACAATACTATTTCTCGAATATAAAGTTGTGCATAATATTTAGCTGAAAATGAAGTCTTCACGGGAAGAAAATGAGCCAACTTAGTCATTCGGTCCACAATGAACCAAATCGAATCAAACTGACGACGAGTACGTGGTAAACCCATAATGAAGGCCATATTCGAATCTTCCCACTTCGAAGTAAGAGAGCTAATGTCTTGAGCCAAACCACCCAGTTTCTGATGCTTAACTTTTACTTATTGATAGTTAGGGCAGTTAGCTACAAATTCCGCGAAATCATTCTTCATTCCATTCCACCAATAGAATCCCCGCAAGTAACGATACATCTGGGCGGCTCCCGAGTGAATAGAATACCATGAATTGTAAGCTTCCACCAAAATCTGATTCCTCAACTCATCAATATTCAAAACACATAGCCGACCTTGGTATCGAAGGACACTATCTCCCCCTTGGGAGAAAGCGTCAGTGGCGTTTTCAGAAATTGATTTCTTAAAATCAACCATAATCATATCAAGATCTTGCTTAGCTTTCACATCTGAAACAAGAGATGATTCCGAACTATTTTGAACAATCACCATCCTCATTAGAATCAACCAAGCCAATACCCAATCGGCCAATCTATGAACATCACGAACTAACTCTTTCTTACCATCCTCAACATGAGAAACACTTCCCATCGATAGTCGACTAAGAGCGTCGGCCATCACATTTGCTTTACCCGAATGATAAAGGATACTCATGTCGTAATCTTTCAATAACTCAAGCCATCTCATTTGGTGAAGATTGAAGTCCTTTTGGGTGAATACGTATTTTAAGCTCTTATGGTCGGTGAAGAAATCCATGTGAACACCACATAGGTAATGTCCCCAAATCTTTAAAGAAAAAACCACCACCGTGATAACAACGAGGTTAAGGAGATCACAAATATAGAGTTGAATATTAGAGTGCGGAAGCAACAATAAAAAGGAAACATAAATTAATTAAAAGATATGGGAAATTCAAAGAAAAGATCCTAGAATTTCAAAGGAATTTTATGTTCTAAGGCCTTGAAAAAATCCAAGTAACAACATATAGATTTATGGAAGAAATCTAATGCTGTTACTTGAGAAAATGAATCAAAATAATAGATTAGGATCTTGATCGCTTTGTGAGTAACTAAAGACAATAATTAGTATAAACTAATTACCTTCTAAAGAATACCAAAAAAAAAATCACAGATATCATAAGAAGAAATTACTTTATACCTTAAACTATAAAACTAGTAAATGTTTAAAGATAAATTCTCAAAGAACAACTCACAAAGGTTCAAAAGAACTCTCTCAAATATTATTAATATCAATCTAATATGCTTTTAATGAATGAAAAAGTACTCTTATTTATAGAATAAATAAGTTGGATGCTAGTCCTAATAAAACCCTAAAAGAACAATCTAGAACTTAATAAAATAAAACATAGCTTGGAGGATAAGGTAAAAAAATAAAACCCTATTAATTGTGGCTGAATTTAGGACTTTGTGGGCCCCTTGGTCATGGCTTTTGAGGCCCTTTTAGGATTTATTGGGCTGCTAATTTTAGCTTCACTTAAGGGCTGAAATTGGCCTCTTTTTGGGCTGATTTTAAGCCTCTTTCTGCACCACTTTGAACTTCTTCAAGGCTGAACTTTGGACCCCAATATTCCTCTTTTTGGACTTCAACTTGGGCCACCAAATAATTGTAGTATTTGGACAATTCATCTCCCTTGAGCTTGAATTCTTCTTCTCCAACAAGACACCTTTGGATCAGCAATTGAAGCCCGTTGAGCTTATCATTGAACTCCTTGGTTTGAGATCTTGTTATGGGCCTCATTGGAGTTTCTAAAGCTTCATCCTGTACTTCAATCGAGTAAAGTTTCCTTGGATGTGTCACGACCAAAAACCGGGTGTGATGACACTTGTCCCATCCCACCAGGGCAAGTTAGCCTAAACCCAACAAAAGATGGAAGTAAATCCGAAAATAAGCAATTTAAAGAAGAATAAAATAAGCAGAAGTTTTTCAAACTTAAATAACCCCCAAGGACTGGTTGTTACATGTACTAGTCGCTAATAACAGAACTGGAAATAAAATACATGTCTCAAGTATGTCTTTGTTTCTCAAGTAGAACAAAGCATAAAAACAGGAATAAGAGAGTCCGCCAGATGACAATAGCTACCTCTCTCAGTCTCATGGGAAGCCTCAGATGATCACAAAAAGAGAAGCTCACTGTCCGGGCTCGAAATCTACACAAGTGTAGAAGCAAGGGGTGAGTACCAAACAACACGGTACTCAGCAAGCCAACTAACAAAACTATGTAAATCTAATAAATTACGCGAACTCCTTTCATCCCAACCGAACCTCCATAACTACAACATGCACAGAAAAATCAGCCAACCCTAACAATTACCAATACACAGTCCAAACAGTCTCTACAATCACAATTTAGATTCATATGTCACAACTCACAAGTAATCACACATTCAATCACAAGAATAGTGCTCACCACACAATAATATGCAAGAATGGTGATGCACAATCAATGCTCCTGCATGCTCACAATCGTCGTCAATGACCTCGGCATCACACACTCGCCTGAAAAGACCTCGGCGTCATAATCTCACTGGAAAAGACCTCGGCATCACAATCTCACCGGAAAAACCTCGGCTTCACAATCTCGCCGAAAAAGACCTCGACATCACACACTCACCGAAAAAGACCTCGCCATCACAATTTCACCGGAAAAGACCTCACCATCACAATCAATCATCTCATCATAATGCTCAAGAACAAAAAGCAATCGGCATGTTCACACAAATAATGAGGAAACAACAAGTTCGAGCAATTCACAATCACAATAAAGCTATCAAAGCATTTCACCAATTACGCATCGATTTCAAGATCACGACATATCACACATTGATTCACAACATTAGCACACATTGCCTTTTATTACCTCATCGATTAATTGAGATTGGTTCATGAAAGAATTCAACCCGTATCCTTATTCCCATTACTCCCCAACACATATAAGAAAGGAAATTCAGAAATTGTACAAGATTTATAGAGTTTTAAGAGTTCAGTTGCCTTACCCAAAATCATGATCAATCAATAACTTTATCCTTCCCCTTCCTAATATAGTCCGAAACACCACAATCTATTCATATAATAATTCACAATCAAATTCCGGAACTATCGACACTAAAATAAAAAAATTTGGGGAAAAGGGTCAAAATCCGATTCTGAAAACGAGGTTTAAATTTAGAAATGTTTACATGAAAATGATCCTCAAAGCATTAGGAAACCATTGGTGAAAATCATTTCGAAAATGGAGCCTAAATTAGTTCCCAATCATCATTAAATCTAAAAATTCAAAATATTTGAAAACCCCAATTTTTCACTTCAAAATCCTCAATTTCAAGTTAAAAACAAGATATAATTGATGGGTTATGAAGTTTATGGGTTAAGATCACTTACCCAATAGATTTCCCACAAAATATTCTTTCAAAATCGTCTGCTCGAGCTCTCCATGTCCAAAAATGGTGAAAATGAGTGTTTTCCTGATTTTGGAAATTAAACACTGATCAGGGACAATTCACTCTCCGCAAATGCGACTTACTTAGCCCGCGAACGCAGAGCACAGGGTTCTGAACCTCAGCGAGCACGGCAGAAGCCATGTGAACGTGGAGGTCAAAGGTTGATGCCTTCTGCGAATGCGGCTAAGCCTCCGCGAACTCAGAGAAGCTTGCACCAAAACCCAATTGACAGCAACCACACCAAAAAGCAAAATCACCGAAACAACCCTCGAGATTCATTTGGAATTCCGTGCACACAAACCAAACATGCTACCCTACTAAAATTGACATTCTGGACTCAATGGAACCGTTGGAATTTGAATTCGAGGTCTCCTTGACCCCGAACCTGATAAGACGCAACGAAACAAACTTTAAGCCTCAAAATACAAAATTAAGTTCGGGACCTCTAAAAATTTAACCAAGACCACTCCTAGGCCTAAAATCATCCCCTGAATACAACGGAGTCGTCGGAATTCAATTCCGAGCATCCGATCATCGGATGTTGACCAAAGTCAATTTTTTGGCCAAAACTCAATAATTTCCAACTCAAGGCCTCAAATCCACGATATAGCCCCAAATATTATTCTGTCAACTCTCATGGATCAAACTCCACATTGAAGAGCTGATGGACTCAACAGAATTCCATTCCGAACCCCGAAACTCCGAATGACCTTAAATGCCACTTTTTGACAACTTAAGCTTCTAAAACTCAAAACTTTTCAAAAATCTTAATATTCAAGGAAATTCACAAAACCAACTTCGGATATTGATCCAGCATGACTCAGGGAAACTCTTGGGAGGGATAAAATGGTCATTTAGCAAAAATTACCAAAAATAACTTTCAGGGTCAATACATTATCCACCACTAAAAACCATGTTCGTCCTCGAACATAAAGTGAAAGAAAGTACCTGGAACCTTGAAAAGCTGAGGATATCTAGCATGCATGTCAAACTCGGACTCCCAAGTAACCTCTCCAATCGAATGGTGTCCCCACTGCACCTTCACTGAAGCAATCTCCTTGGTCCTAAGCTTACAGACCTTCCTATCTAGAATGGATGTAGGCTCCTCCTCATAAGTCAAATCTGGACCCAGCTCTAGTAAATCAAGTGTAATCACATGAGACTCGTCCGGGATGTACTTTCGAAGCCTAGAAACATGAAACACATAATGCACATGTGATAAGCTAGGTGGCAAGGTTAACTTATAGGCCACCTCTCCCACTCGGTCCAGAATCTCAAAACCAATGAATTTAGGACTAAGCTTGCCCTTCTTTTCGAACCGCATAACACCCTTCATGGGTGACACTCGGAGCCAAACATGATCGCCCACCATTAATACCAAGTCTCGGACTCTATGATCGACAGAACTCTTCTGTCGACTCTGAGCTGTCAACAACCTACTCTAAATCAAGCGAACCTGCTCCATGGCATCCCTAAGCAAGTCAGTGTCTTAGGAATCCATCTACACCGTCTGCCATACAATGCCTCAAATGGGGCCATCTGAATGCTGAAATGATAGCTGTTGTTGTAGGCAAACTCCGCTAGGGGCAATTGCTGATCCCACCTAGCACCAAAATCTATCACGCAGGCACAGAGCATGTCCTCAAGCACCTGAATCGTCTGCTCGGACTAACCATCTGTCTGAGGATGAAAGGTTGTACTCATATCTAACCGAGTACCCAAACCATGTTGTAAAGCCCTCAAGAAGTTCGAAGTGAACAATGAACCTCGATCCGAGACTATAGATATCGGCACCCCATGAAATCTAACAATCTGACTGATGTAGAGCTGGGCCAATTTCTCCACTGTATGCTTCACCCGAACTGGGATGAAATGAGCGGACTTGGTCAGCCTATCAACGACCACCCAAATAGAATCATAACCACCCACGGTGGTAGGTAGACCCACAACAAAATCCATAGTAATCCGCTCCCATTTCTAAGTAGGAATGGGCATCCTCTTAGACACACCTCTGGGCCGCTGATGCTCATACTTGACCTGTTGACAGGTAAAACATCTAGACACAAAGTCTGTAATATCTCTCTTCATACCATACCACTAGTAATGCTAACTCAGATCTTGATACATCTTCGCCGCTCCTGGATGGATAGAATATCTAGAACAATGGGCCTCCACTAGAATCAGTCTAATAAGATAGCCCTACTTGGGCACACAAATCCAAACTCCAATCCCAAAACCCCATCGAAACCAAGTACAGCCTCCTTGGCTTCACCTCTCATCACGTTGTCTAGAATAAGACAAACTTCTCATCCTCAAACTGGCGCTCTCGAATCTGCTCAACTAAGGAAGAACGGGTCTCAATGAATGCAATCAAACCACCACCCTCTTTAGAAACCCGCAATCAAACAAAGCTATTGGATAACCTCTGAACATCTATAGCTAAGGGTCTTATATCAATACTGATCGTGGTGAGACTCCCCATACCAGGAGTCTTCCTACTTAAGGCATTGGCTACCACATTGGCCTTCCTGGGATGGTACAAAATGGCCATATCATAGTCCTTCAGTAACTCAAGCCCCCTGCTGTTGTCTCAAGTTTAGATCCCTCTAACTGAAAATGTACTGAAGACTCCGATGATCGGTGAAAACCTTACAATGGACCCTATACAAGTAGTGCCGCCACAACTTAAGTACAAATACCACCGTCGCAAGCTCTAGGTCATGGGTAGGATAGTTCTTCTCATGTGCCTTCAACTATCTAGACACATAGGCAATAACCTTCCCTTTTTGCATCAACACAGCTCCCAAACCAACTCCGGAGGCATCACAATATATGGTAAAACCCACACCCTCCTCGAGAAAAGTCAATACATGAGCTGAAGTCAACAAAGTCTTGAGCTTTTGAAAGCTCGCCTCGCACTCTTTTGACCAATGAAAATCCACGGTCTTCTGAGTCAACCTAGTTAACGGCGCTGCAATAGTAAAGAAGCTCTTTGCAAACCATCTGTAGTAGCCTGCCAATCCCATAAAACTCTGAATCTCGGTAGGAGAAGTAGGTCTCATCCAGCCCTTAACTGCCTCAATCTTGGCTGGATCAACTCTAATACCTTCCTTGGACACCACGTGTCCCGAGAATGCAACAGAATCAAGCCAAAACTCAAACTTGGAGAATTTGGCATACAACTTCTGCTCTCTCAATCTCTGAAGCACCAACCTCAAGTGACGGACATGATCTTCCTCAGTCCTGAAATATATCAAAATGTCATCAATGAACACGATCACAATGGAATCCAAGTACTGACAGAATACTCCATTCATCAACTCTATAACGAGTTCGGAAAGCTGTCTTAGGAATATACGATGGCCTAATCTTAAACTGATGATAGCTAGACCTCAAATCAATCTTAGAAAACAATGCCGCACCCTGAAGTTGATCAAACAAATCATCAATGCGAGGAAGAGGATACTTGTTCTTGACAGTCACCTTATTCAACTGCCTATAGCCAATTCACATCCTCATCGAACCATCTTTCTTCTTTACAAAAAGGACCGGTGCGCGACAAGGTGACACACTAGGACGAATAAACTCTTTGCTCAACAAGTCCTGTAACTGATCCTTCAACTCAGCCGGAGCCATACGATACGGGGAAATAGAGATGGGCTTAGTGCCCGGCTCCAAGTCAATAGCAAAATCAATGTCCCTAACCAGAGGGACACCGGGAAGATCAGTAGGAAATGCATCAACAAACTCCTGAACCATGGGAATGGACTCCATAGAAGGCGACTCAACACTAGCATGCCGAATAAAAACCAAATAGGACAAACACTCCCTATCAATCAACCTTTGGGCTCGGATGTAGGAGATAACCTTACTAGGGTAAGAACCACTAGTACCCTTCCACTCTACCCTTGGAACTCTGGGCATCGCTAAAGGGACAGTCTTAGCATAACAATCAAGGATAACATGATAGGGAGAAAGCCAACCCATACCCAATATCACATCAAAATCTATCATCCCTAGAATAATCATGTCTACCCAAGTGTTGTACCCAGCCAAAGAACTAAGATAGGATTGGTACACTTGATCCACCACTAAGGGCTCATCTATGGGTGTAGAAACACGTATAGGCACAGGCATACAATCACACACTAAATCAAATCCAGATGCAAAGTAGGTAGACACATAGGAGAAAGTAAACCCCAGATCAAATAATACAGACGCAGATCAATGGCAGACTGGATGATACCTGTGATGACGGCATCAGAAGCCTCAGCCTCGGGTCTCCCCTGTAAAGCATAACACTGGGCTCTTCTACCACCTCCTGTCTGAGCCACATCTCTATCTCCACGCTAGATCACAACACCACTACTCGAAACTCTGCCTCCTTTACCTGCTGTCTGACCCTGCCCCGACCTCTAGCTGGAGGCACTAAATCTCTCTTTGGAGCTGTTGAGTAAGTACAATGGTGCCCTGTATGAGTCTGAAATAGATACTGGCGAATCATATGACCCGGATTACCACAACCTAAACAAGACTTCGGAATGGAGAGCTGCTGTGATGAACCAGATGAAGTACCATGGCCACCTCGGCCAGAACTGTGAGACCTACGGGACACCTGTCCACTCTCAGCCACTGGCATGGAAGCATGAACATGCCTCTGACGCTGAAATGAGCTACTGCCATGGTAGGAGGTGTAGATCTCCTATAGGTTGGTTTGAAGTTGGTGAAGTTGATTTGATAGGTCCCGAATTGGTACATGAGACTATGGAGAAAGTTTGACTTATTAGAGAAAGGTTGAAAATGGCTTAAAGTCTACAAAAGTCCTATGCCGATGTTAGAAAGAGAGATTTAGAATTTGATGTTGATGATTGGGTTTACTTAAAAATTTAACCCATCAAGGGTGTAATGAGATTCGGGAAGAAAGGGAAGCTTAGTCCCCGTTATGTAGGCCCATATCAAATTTTGAGACGCATTGGTAAGGTTGCTTATGAACTTGATTTTCCAAATTATTTGACATCGGCGCATCCGGTTTTCCATGTCTCATTGTTGAAGAAATGTGTTGGTGATCCGACGTCTATAGTGCCATTGGAGAATCTTGGCATAAAGGATAGTATTTCCTATGAAGAAGTTCCGGTGGAGATTTTAGATCGGCAAGTCCAAAAGTTAAGAAATACAGAAGTCGCTTCCGTGAAGGTTCTTTGGAGGAATCAATTAGTTGAGGGTGCTACTTGGAAGGCCGAGGCCGATATGATGTCCCGATATCCTCATCTCTTTCCCTCCGATCCTACTCTAGCTTGAGGTACTTAGTTCCTCATGGTTCATTCTTTTGGTTTCATGTGTCTTAGTTATTTTCATGATTTCTTGATTATGCATGTTCATGAAGAGTCTAATGTTGAGAAAATGAGCTAGCTTGATTGATTTATCTATGATTATGTGCATTGAGTATGAGTTGCATAAAGTCTTCATGAAATGATGTGTTGTACATGCTTTAGCTTGGAGTTGATGTTTTCCTCCTCGGATATGTGCATTTATGTGATTGCATTCTAGTTTGGGTTGTTAGCTCTTGTTTCTTACCCTCCTTATAATGTCTTGATTCTCATTCGAGGACGAATGTTCCCAAGGGGGAGATAATATAACACCCCGGATTCGAAAAGGGTAAAAAATTTCAAAACTTTGGTGACGTACTACTTGACCTACTAATCGTTGGTGGACTTACCAACAGTAGATAAAGGGGGTAGGAACCGTAGATGGGGCTGCCCAAGGGAAGAAATTAGAAAAAAAATTGATTTGGGTGATCTACGACTTGACCTACCATTAGTAGGTTGACCTACCAATCGTAGGTCAAGTATGGGAGGCTTCGTAGGACAAGTATGGGAGGGAGCCGTGGATGCTACTAGTTGGGAGAGCAAATTTGTATAATTTTTGGGGTTTGGGCAGTGTGACCTACGGTTGGTCACCTACGGGTAGTAGGTTGACCTACCAACCGTAGGTCATGAAGTAAGTGGGGCCGTTGGTGGAGTTTTAAAAAAGGATCGTTTGGTCTTTTCACCTAATGGCCTATTTACTAATCTAGGTCAGTTTATAACTTCTCCTAACACTATATAAATCTTTTTAATCCAAAAATCTACCCTTCCAAAATAATTTACAAGATTTCCCCAAACTCTTCCCCCTCAATTTTTTCTATCTCTAGAAGTTAGAAGAAGAAGAAGAGGGCAAGCTAGGGTTCAAGAAATCAAGCATTTCTTCATCAATTGCATAAGGAATTGAGACTCTAAGGTATGATAGTGTTCATCAATGGAGCCCTTTCCTCCATGGAATCCCTAAAATCTCCAAACGTTCAAAGTATCAAATCCCCAATTTGATTTAAGGGTTTTCTTCTATGATGAGGGTTCTTTCAATTATGATCAAATTACTTTCAATTATGGTTTTCTAAGTATGAATTGAGTTGAATTACATGTTTTAAGATGAATCCACATGAACCTATATGAATTCCCCTAATTTTGATATTTATGCATTGATGATGGGTTGAATTATGAAGAAGTTGGAATTTATGAAGTTTATGTGAACTCATACATGTTTTAATGATTTCAAAAGCTATGATTCATGATGAAATTGATGAATGATGAAAATGGGTTTTTATGAAGTATGCATGTTCAATTATGGAAATTATGATGATTTATGAATTGCTTTAAGATTGAAGCTTAATTGAAGATGTTGTTGAGTTGTGAAATGTTTTCTCACATATTACTCAATCTATGAATGTGAACGGATTTTTCTCACGTAAAGGATTCATAACTTGTTGAAAGGTTTTCTCAACTAAAGTTGAATCAGAGGTTTAAGGAGCTATTCTATGAACTTTAGCTTGGATTGGTAACTCTAGTTATACCCTTTCATGGATAATAAGATGAATAAGAATTATGACGTTTCCGTGGGATTTATACTTAGCACCGAGAGGATATAGAGATGGAAGCTCTCCTGTTAGTAGAGGCGGGGATTCTAGTAGCAATCTCCTTATCCCTTACCTATGTGCCCCCATAGGATGATGGTCTATGATAGACACTAGCTAGTAGATCCACATAAGCTATATGTTAAGTAAAGGTTCCTACCTTGGAAAGTAGGATGGCCCCATCGGTGTGGGGTTAGACACTGGATTCCATGTTGATAGCTCACATGGTTTTACATGTCGGTTAAGGCTACTTCCCACAAATAAAGAATTAAAGTGCTCTTAAGATATTTCTCAAGTGATGTAAAGATATTTAGCTTGCTTTGACCATGGTTTATGATTTGTGTTGCTAACCTTTTCTTCATTTTTTAGCTTGGTCATTGCATGTTTATGAAAATTCTCTGTTTTAGCATGTTTTAAATGTTTTTGTGCATTGCTATCATACTTGGTACTTGATTGTACTAACGCATACTCTTGCCTACATTGACTTGTTAATGTAGGGCTTGGAGATTCTCCATCTATTCGTGGCTAGAGCTTAGTAGAAGGATTATTGAAGACTTGGTGAGTCCTCATCCATTCGAGGACATAGCCTTGTTGATCTTACTTTTATGTTCTTTCATTTTGGCATTGTATTGGGTTACGTCCCAAACTTTATTTCTCATTTTTATGTTAGATTGGCTTTGAGACATGAGATGTAGACTTCCGCTATTTTCTTAAAAACTTTGATATGACTTTGTCTTTTGAACTCTTAAATCTCTATGATCTTGTATGTATGTATGCTAAGCGGCTTGTATGAGGCCTTTCGGGGTCTTGTATGCCATGTCACTCATAGGGGGTACCTTGGGTTGTGACATTTACTCTCAAATGATGATACCCCGATCGAAGATCTATTTTTGAGAAGATACTAGTACCTTAGAGTTGATCAAACAAGTCATCAATCCTTGAAATAAGAGACTTATTCTTTATTGTGACCTTGTTCAATTGCTGATAGTCTACACACATTCGGAGTGAACCAACCTTCTTTTGAACAAACCACACCGGAGCACCCCATGGTGAGATACTTGGTCTAATACAACTCTTATCCAATAAGTCTTTCAACTGATCCTTTCATTACTTAAGTATCGCCAAGCCATACGGTAAGGAGGAATAGAGATAGGCTCCGTACCTGGGAGTAGGTCAATACCGAAATCTATTTTCCTTTTGGGAGGAATACCAGGTAGATCATCAGAAAATACTTTCAGAAACTCATTTAAAATCGGAACTGACTCAAAAGTAGGGATTTTGGAATTTGTATCCCTAACCCAAATAAGATGATAAATGTAACCCTTCGAAGTTATTTTTCTAGCCTTTAGGCAAGATATGAACTGACCCTTAGGAACAGAATTTCCCCCTTTCCATTTTAAAATAGGTTCGTTCGGAACTTGGAACGTGACCAATTAGGTTCTACAATCTATGGAAGCATAAAAAGAATGAATTTAATTCATCCCAGGAGTAACATCAAAATCTATCATATCAAGCTCTATGAGATCAACATGAGTGACTCTAAGTGAAAAAGAAATAGGGCAATTTCTATAGACTCGTTTAGCACTAATAGAGTCACCAACAGGTATAGAGACATAAAAAGGTTTAAAAAGAATATCGGGACAGACATCAAATCCCTTAGACACATAAGGAGTCACAAAAGGCAATGTAGCACCCGGATCAAGCAAAACATACACATCAAAATGAAATACTTGGAACATACCGGTCATAATATCCAGAGAACCCTCATGATCCTGTCGAGTCTAAAGAGCATAGAACATATACTGACGAGGAGCACCCAAACCAGAACCACTAGGCTAGGCTTGCCTACCATTCTTTCCCTTAGTAGCGAGCGACAGACAACCTCTCATCGTGTGACCATTCTTCCCACAACCATAACAAACATCGGTACCGGCTAAGCACTTTCTAGATGACTCTTACCATACTTTTTGCAAGCGGGAATAGAAGATTCATTTCAACCCCCTCTTTGAGGATTGGGGTTAGACTCCCTATCTTTGTTGAATTTAGGAGCCGGAACATTTGAAGAACCTTGACTGGAAAACTTTTGCCAGAATTGAGGACGATCATGTCCACTCGGACCTAGGATGAGGAAAGTCACCACCATCGGTTCTTCCTCTCTTAGACTCCCTAGACTTCTCCTTTAATTTCTGCTCTTCAATTTGTTGGGCATGTATCATCAACCAAGAGATATCCATTTCCTTAATAAACATGGATGTAAGACACTCTTTGACCATCATTTAGAACATACCCAACACAAACTTGCTCATCCTTGCCCTAGAGTTGGCAACTATAGTAGGAGAACACCTAGACAACGTGTGAACTTCAGTGTATACTCCTTCACACTCATATTACCTTATCGAAGAGTAATGAACTCAAGCACCTTCACCTCTCTCATCTCAAGGGGAAAGAAATGATCAAGAAAAGCCCCTTTAAATTTCTCCCAATCAAGAGGACTCGCATCAATAGCCCTCGTTTTCTTCCATTGGTTGAACCAAACTTGAGCAACACCCTTAGTTGATAAGCAGACAATTTCACCTTTTCCACCATTGTCACTCCCATAACTTCTTCTATCTTATAAATCTCATCAACAAACTATTGAGGATCCTCATCAACATTAGAACCAAAGAACTCTGGGGGATTCATCCTAGTGAAGTCCCTTACTCTAGTCACCGTCGTACCCACAATTGGGTTCACGAGAGTAACGACCTCTCTATTAGCTTGAGCCGTCATTGGTTGAGCTAACACTTGGAAAGTGGCTCAGAATTTGGCATGAGACACTTGCTTGGGCAAATGATCATCCGACACTTGAGAAACCTCATACTCCACATTATCACTCGCATTCCTTCTTGCATTAGCTCTTCAAGGAGGCATATCCTGAAAAGCATCGGACAAGAGTTAGGAGAAAGACCCTTATAGAGTTCAACTCTATCACACGATTTTAGAGTAGTAAAAGAAGTGAAGTTTCCTAAACATCTTGTAGCCTCCTATTCATAAATGTGGCGCACTTCACACTCATGAACAAGACTCTACTCGACGTGGTTTGTCAGACATCCTAGGACCTTTCTAAAACATGATGCTCTAAATACCAATCTTGTCATGACTCAAAGTACAACCTAGACGTGACATAGTGAATAGGATCCCAGAGACCCTGAACCAGCCACTTGACATGAACATGACGTAAAACAAATATAATAAGAGAGAGAAAAAAATATAGGTCTCAACTCATAAGATGACATAAAAGATACCAATAGAGTACCTGAGAGATTACGTAGAATACTACTAAGTCTGACATAACCTTCTACTATCATAGATGTGACTAAGACAAACCCCTAATTCGTTAACATAATCAGAAAAATGAAAAGATATCAAAAGCAATAAAACTGTCCATGGCCTTGCCCTCGAATCATGAGGACTCACCAACCACTTCTAGAGCAGAGCAATCCCGATCTAGCCACGTCCAGGAGGAGGAGCGTCGGACCCTATATTTGAAATAATATAGGCACAATATGCATCAATACTTTGATTGTACTGGGTATAAGGAATGGCATAAAACATAGACATGATTATATGATGAACTTATACATGATATTCATGACCAAGTAAAACGTAGTAAAAACTTTTGAAGAGAAATCATAGTTCATGAACAAGGTCGTTGCATATTGAAACCCATAGAAAAACTTTAAAGAGGCTTTTGAAGAAAAACATAGTTCATTTGTAGGATATTTACCGTTAATCGACCATAAGACCATGTGAACTATAACATGTAATCCGATATGACATTCACACCAAAAAGTGAAATCTACTTGTCAAGGTAGAACTTCGTACCATTCATATTGTTAAGGTGAATCCACTAGCTAGGTCATTTAAGACAATCCTACAAGGGTACATAGTTTGGGACAAGGAAACTGCTTCTAGAGACCCGACCTTTACTAACAGGAAAACCTCCATCTCAAAGTCCTCTCAGTGCTAAGTAAATCTCAATGGAAAAGACATAATCATATTCATAATCAAAATACTTGGAAAGACATCAATTAATACTACCAATCCAATCATAAGTCATATTAGAGTAGCTCCTTTCAAAAATCATGATTTTATAAAATTGTTCATAAGACACTTCCTTTCTAAGTATCAAAATCATGATTTCTTTCATATGCGAGAAAACCTTTCACAAATCGTTGACACTTTACCTTGAAAACATCCTTTAGTCATAAATCGTTACTTTCATAAAACAGGCATGGATTCATAATCATAATCCATAAGTTCATAAACATAATTTATATCCATAAAATAGGCATATGCATGGTTTCATGTGGAATCAATGAAAAATCATGTAATTGTATCAAATCATGCATAATAAGATTGAATATAAGTAATTGAATCATAATAACTTAAACCCATGGAGAATAACATGAAACCCTAAAAGAATCGAATGAATGTGATTTGAGATTTGAAGTTTCTTTTGAAACTCAATGGATGAAAGGGATTCATTGGTGAATTCCCACATACCTTAGCAATCAAATCCAAAAAGCAATGGAGGAAGAAACCTTGAAACACTAGTTCTTCACCTTGGAGCTCTTGAGAGAATTTAGAGAAGAAACCCTTAAGAGATTTTGTGAGTTTATGTGAATGGAAGGGAATGGGTTAAGTTTTGAAGAGTAAAAACAGGTATAGGGGTAGTTATAGGACTAAAACGACATAGTTTAGGGGGGTAATTGGGTGGGAAAAAACTAAAACACCCTTATTTAAACAACTATCGGGCAGTGTCTACGGTTGGACCTACGCAACGTAGAAACATCTATGGGCCATCCTGGTCAACCGTAGAACCAAGTAGTGAAACCCAAAAATCCATTCAACTTCCACGAGACCCTCCTATGGTCCGTAGGACTTTCTACGGGCCATAAATCCCTCCTTATTTTTCCCAATATTTTACCAAGTTTGGAACCCTTCCACGAAACCCTTCCTACGGGCCGTAATAACTTCTGTGGACCGTCCTAGTGGTCCGTGGGAAAAGTTCAGAAACTCATTTTCATGAAAACCTCAGGACTCTTCCTACGATTGCCTTCTACAGATCGTAGGCCCTTCTACGGTCTGTAGATAGGCCTCATAGAACTGCACCAATAGCCAAAAATGAAACCTTCTCCATTAGAAGTAGCTTTAGCAACACCAAGCCACTCATCTTCAAGTTCAACATGACATGCAACATTAGAAAAGGTTTTGATATTGTGATTATGGGTCAACTTAACCTTCAAATGTTTCTGATTATTGAGAAGAGACCTGATCACTGCATGAACTTGTTGCTCATCTGAGAGAATATGACCATCACTCTTGAGTTTAGCTATCATGTTTGACATCACCCTAAGGTGTTGTTTGACATTTTGATCATGACGCTTTTTGTAAGTGTCAAATTTGATAGTCAACTGTCGGAGGCGGGTCACAGATGTGCCCCCATATGTTCCTCATAAATGTGCCCACATAGCATGAGCAGTATGAAATTCCTCACATTCATGCATGAGGTCATCAACTACAAAACTAACTATTATTTCACGCGCAATGAAATTAGCCTTTTTCCAAGATTTATAAGCTTCAATGTCTCTTCTGTGTTGTGAAGTGATACCCTCTTTTGGTTGATTCAAACACATGATTTACCTTAGAGAGCATTTTGTTCTTCTAGTATATACCATATTTTACGACTTCAGATGTTGTAATTATCATCAGTCAATTTCTCACCTTTGTTTAATTCAATAATTATGTCTTTTGATGTCATTATATTAATAAGAGACAATTTAAGTAAAATTACTCATCAATATTAACTTAAGTCATTTAAGCATGAGATATTTATATATTTCACTCAAATGAACCAATTTTCATAATGAGTTCATATTTAGTGTATAATCAAAATGGTTACTAAGTTTTCGATCATTATCTACAGTTTAAATATTTAATCAACAACAAAAATTATTTTTTAGTGAGTATATTAATAAAGATTAAGTCTCAATTCATTCAAATAAAATAACATGAATTTAAATTAAGAAAGACAAATTTTTCATTGGACTTTTTCACATAGATGCAATGGTATGCATTGATCGTAGTGAAATCAAATGAAATTACCTACTTATGAATTCTAGGTATTAGTATCAGAGCCAAGATTACCTTCAATTTTGATCACATGGTAAAAACAAATATCAATACCAATATTTTCCAAAAGGAAAAAATCGAACACGTATTTTCATATAAAAAATACTAAACAGTAGTACCAGCTTTTTAATAAATCATCATAGGAAAAAAGTTGAACACTTTGTCTACTATTTTTTCAATAAAATGATACTCACTGTCATATATATTCCTTATTATTATTAATATTATAATAATTATTATTATTATTGATATATATATATATATAATATTTTTTAAAAAAAATTTGCAGTAGTACTACATGATTCTTTCTTCACAAAACATGTGTATACTATGATAACGCTCAAATTACTTGTAAAACAATTAAACAAGTAAGCGGTCATTAGCAATCTAATTACCCAACGTATGAGTCGGGGTCAAATTCCACAAGGAACAATATATCGGCAATTGAAAAGATAAATGATTACAAGCTACTAGTTTGAATCTAAACAAAAATTACAAAATTATAATATGAAGATTATTTTAATAACAATCAAAGGTGGGGGCAAATATCTTTTCAACCAAGGGATCAAAGGAGTTCAGGGAATGGGAAGTTAATTGACATTCAAACGATCCATTGCAACTTAATCTAATGTAAATTCATTCATCAATGGGTAAGCTAGATTCACATCAAGCATAAACATGCATTTCTCAATCACACATTTATTTATCACAAGAGCTTTTCTCAAACCCTCTCATGTATATCATGTAAAACAATCTAGTACCATAACATAGATTTCTTTCTCAAGAAAATCTAGTATTTAACAATGAAAATTCCAAATCATTTCTCAAGCAAACTTAGGAATCAAAGCTAATGTGCAATCATCAATTTAATTATCCACTTCATAAATTCTTTCTCAAGAAACCCATGAAAATCTAAGCTAGACTTGAGTGTGCACCCTCAAATCATGAATTAAAACATGATAATTCAATTGAGCCCATATCATAAATGAAAAGCATTCAATCAATTACAAAAGCAATAAAGTGAAAATTAACAATTCAATAGATTTGTCTATCTCTAGCACAAAACTCCAATTTCTAATAATCAATTACACTTACAATTCATGCATTCAAAATAAGGAAAAGAAGAAAGGATAAAAAGTATTACAATTATGAACTCAATCTTCAATCTGGAAGTTGAATTGTGAGGCAACTTGCTCTCAAAGTCTTAACCCAAGCTATGAACACTAAAAAATCTCTATTACAATGCAGAATTTTTTTTCAAGATGCCTTTTCAATCAGCCCTCATCAGCTTTTGTGAGAATTGGATCCAAAAATATATGAAATTTCAACCGTGTCCCTGTTCAGATAACCGGCCTTCGCTAAAGCGATCAGGCCATCGCTAAAGTGGCTTGGTCCATCGCTTAAGTGAAGCCCGCTTAATTCTTGTCCTTCGCTAAAACGATGCCCATTTGATCGCTTAAGCGAACATTGACTTGAACTGACCACTCACGAAAGCAAACTCCGTGTGTTCGGTTAAGAGACCTTTGACCCTGTTGTTGACCTTCGCAAAAGTTACCTCCGGGTCGCAGGAGCAAGATCAGACAGTAATTTCTGCCAGTTTTAGCTTCTTTTTCCATCAATTTCCATCGAATTCCTTTTAGGCAATCAATACCTGAAACAAACACAAATCAACATATAATTAGCCTTTTCTTCTACATAAGTGCCATAAAATTATAAGAAAAATGCCTCAAATGAGTCAAAATCCCCGACTCATCATACTAAACTCCAAAAAAACTCGTGGTGGTACTCTGTAAAAGTTTTACACAAAATAAATTGGAGGTACTTCATATTTCCCAAAGAAGAATAAAAGATAGTACAGTCTTAGCACTAGTACTACACATTACACAAAAAAAATAAGTACTAGAAATACTGATACTACTTTAATAATAGAGGCAATGAAAGAAACAATTAATTGACCTATCAATTATATACGGTTTTCCATAAAATAAAATAAAAGAGAATCTTTCCTATTTAATTGCAAACTTTTCCTTTTTCTTTCACACTATCCATTCTTTATCAGAATATTCATCTTTTTCTATGCCAAACGAAACAGAGAAGCAAGAAAAATTCATCCACATACTCAATATCAAAATTCTCTCTAACAGGTGAGAACTAAATAACTTTTTAAATTCACAACCATCAATTTCATGGGTTGTTCAAACTGATTTTGTTTTCAATATTTTTTCAATAGTTTCGAAAAATCAAGAATCAGGCACTTATTTGCAAAAAAATTAAAGCAATTAACAAGGCTCTAATATCAATGTAAGATTTAAATAATATTCAATACAAGATTTGTGTACCTTTGATTATTGCAGCGGGATAAAATTCATGAACGGAAAGAATTTGCTCAAAATCCTACTTTAAATCACTAGGAAACAAAGTTCCGTATCACAAACTAATGTCTTTTTCTTGGATGTCTTTAATGTCAATATTTCAAGAAGATGATTTCACTCTTTTTGTTTTTATTTTTTGTTCTTGCTTTTTTCATTGAGGAGCGTGAAACCACCATTTAAAAAGGAGAGTTTATTTATGGTGGAGCAGTTACTAAGTAAGTGTTTTCACCCCTTTTTAAATTTATACTTATCTTTTTTTAGAGAATTACTTCGGATTGGGTTGGTCCACATAGGCGATTCACGATCCAAAACTTACATATATGCTTGAATATAATTTTGTAGAGTTCATTCAAAATGTCATCCAACTATTTAAGATTATTTACTGAAGTCATGATTTTTTTTTTTGTAACAAGGGAGTTACTCAATTTTGCCTATATCACTTTAAAACTTATCATATTAAAATTTAGCCAACAAATAAATCTCACTCAATTCAGTCCACATGATTTATTTTTTTAGAAAACAACATATATTCCACTAGTTTAGAATTTTATTGTGTCTTATGGTGTGTTTTTGAAATTACTAATCTTGTAAGATTTTGATCCCCAGATACATGTATCTGGCGCGTCCAGATACATGTATCACGAATACATACGTATCATATACATCTAATTGTATGTATCTAAAAATGGAATGTGACTGAAATAAACTAGTATAGAAGGAAATCACACGTCTAACATATTATGTGTATCTAAAAATGAAATATAACTGAACGCACTAATAAAGGAGGAAATCACACACTAATTTAGTATTAGATTTATTACTATTTTATAATTAAGGATTCATATCTACTATTTATTTCCTTTTAAGTAAATTCTTACAAATAGATTTCATATCATAAAACATATTAGGTTAAGATGAAATCGATACATAAAAAAATTATTGTATTTGGACTAAACATTATAAATGTAGTTGAATTATATTTTTCAGCATGTATCTAGAAATGATACATTGTATTTAAATGTTCTTGATTCATTACTCAACATTAAAGATATGTATCTGGTTTAGATTTTACAAAAATAATAAATAAATAAATATATATATATATTACTTTACTTTACTATTATATATAAGCCAACAAGAGGGACTAACGTGGCATTAGTTTCTTGTACCTTGTGCATTCTTTTTTTGGAAGCCAACAAGAGGGACTGACACAACTGTAACAAGTTGTACCAATAGAATTGTAAAATGTACTATACTATTCAGCTCTATTCACTATTACACGTGTCCTTCTATATGTTTCCATATATTTTGCTTTGACTGTCATTTTCTACTTTTTTGTGGTTTTTTTTTCAATTTTTCGTTCTTCTCATTCTTACTCTAGGTGGAAAAGAAGAAGAAGAAGAAGAGACTTTGAAATGGAGGTATTACATTTTCTGTGAGGGAGAGCAAATTGATGGAAAAATAGAGGAGAGTGATTGGAGTTCCAAGCTGGTGCATCAATTTGGTGATGAAATTTTACATTGGGCTATCGAAATTGGAGGTAATTTTTCATTCTAATACTAATAAATTTTTGGGGGTTTCCTTTCCAGTTTCTGGGTTTAGTTATTTAATTTTTCCTGAGATATTGATGCCACTAAGAGAGGACGAACAGGGCAACTGGTTAGATTTTTTGTGCTTTTTCTCTTGAAAGATTTATGTTTATTGTATGTGATGATCGAAAATATGCCCACTTTATCATTCAATTCCTAATGGGTATTTGTTTTCAGTTCTTGGGTGGTATATTTTAGATTTTCTGATTTTTGTAGGATTTTGTTCTTGCATGTTCCTAATTTGGTTTGATTTATTCATAGATGCTTCAAAATTGGTGTTCCTCTTCGTATTCTTCTCTCTTCTCTGTTTTCTCCTAGCAAGTTAACATTTTTGGTAGTCATAATCTGTTAGGTATTTTGTTTCCACTTCTTCTATTGTGCATTTTCTATTGTTTAAGTACTTTATTGTAGAATTTTGTAATTTCATGTTCCTAATTAGGTTTTATTTATTCATGCATGTGTGGAAATTGTTTTTTGCCCTTGGTGTTCCTCTCACTATTTTCGTCTCTAGACTTTGCAATTCAACTGCACTTGGGCTTTTAAATGATGATAAAAGCTTTCCAAAGTTCAAATGTTTACTTAGTAGCATCCAAATCAAATATTGGCCAAATTGTCCGGTAAATGGCTTGACCCACATTTTCTTCTAGAAATCTCATGTACTCTGTCTGAATGATTGAGAAAAGATTTTTTTCCATTCAAAGGTTCCCTTCTAATATGTGGTGTAAATTAACTCCCACAACTTCAATTGTCACCTTATCAACCACATATTGTTTAATTTGTATTTTTTGCACTCATTAAGAAGCAAAATTAAGTTAGCTTTTGGGAAGATGAACTCTTGTAATTTCACTGTGACAAAGCCATCATCTTCTTCTTCAACTATTCTGAATTTGAAGGTACTATCTTTTCAACATGCCCTCAGAAGAAGGGCCAAAAAACTCACCAATTTCAACTTTCAAGCTTGAAAGAGAAAGGGATAGAGATGATTATACTTTGTTGCTTCAATTGAGAGAAATTATTTTTATCAAACGCAGAGGTAATTTCATTTGTTTACATGTGGATGTAAAGCAACTATAGCAAGTAAAATAGGGCCAGACATAGCAAAAATTGTAAAAGGTCCAATTTGAACAACCTTTTTGTATGTAATATACTTATGTGAATATATATTTCAATTTTTATATTTGATCAGTGGGTGAATTAGCTGATAGCAAAAGGGTATTTGTGTTATGGGAATTTAAACAGTTTTTTCAATTATTTTTTCTTAAAAAAAATGTTTTGGTTACATAAATTTTGGGTGCAGTTGATAAATTGATTCTTGATTTATTCTATATGGTGAAACTTGTGTGTAAGAGTTTGCCTTAAGCTGGTGATAGAAATTCTTACCATGACATAGTGATGAATTCATTTTTTTCTTTTTCGGGTTAACTGTATCGTAAATAGCATATGTAGTGTAAATTACAAACTAGAGGGAGCATTGCTACGAGGTAGTTCAGTGATTGTTTCTACCAAGTTACTATTATAGTCTAATATTTATTGTTCAAACGTTGTAGTTCCTAGAATGTCTGCCCATATTGCTTCGTTGGCAAACACCGGAGGAAATATTGATGAATTTGATAGTTGTTTGCATGCTTGTATAGCATTATATTTGGAAAAAGGTTCTCTTTTTTTACTTGCCCTCTTAGGGGGCTTAGAGTCATCGATCACTCATAATATATTTCGTAAAATATGTGCCAAATGTCCAAAAACTAGCTTTTATAGAGAAGGTATTAATAAAATCACTCCGTTGAGCGAAATGAAGAATGAGCACATTTTCTCAAGGATCCAATATCTCATCCAAATTCTTGACCGATTCTTAGCTTGTAGACCCGCAGGTTTGCATTTTGTTTCAAAAATTTTAAACTATTAGTGAAATATTTTAAATTTCGTACCATTCATCCCTAACTAAAATATTCTAATTTTTGTTTGTCAAGTTTGGCAAGGACCAACAGAACTGTATTTGTGGCTCTATATCCACTTGTGAATGAAAGTTTCCAAATATACTATCAAATAACAGAAATAATAACTATCTTGATTGATAAGTTCCATGAACTATCAATTCCTGACTCTGTCGAGGTTCACGAGATCTTCTGTCGTATTAACAAATAATACGTTGATCTTGAACAGTTCTATAATTGGTGTAAGACATTTGGAATTGGACAATCTTCTGAATATCCAGATATTGAGAACATTCCACAAAAGAAACTTGACCTTATCGATGATTTTATACTGGAGAAGACCATATTGGGACAGAATGGAGATGCAATGCGTTATGAACCTAAAAGTGAGCTGGTTGAAGAACCTCAAGAGCCTGAACCAGAACCAGAACCCGAACAGGCGATGAATGAAATTAAGGCATTACCACCACCAGAGGGAATTCCTGAAGAAATGAAGGAAGAGAAACATGAAGAAGAAGAAAAGAAAGAGGTGGCGAAAATCGAAGACGTAGCTGACTTTTTGTACTTGGGTGAAAATGCATTAACTACGGAAGAACGCGGAGATAAATTGGCTATAGCACTCTTTGATGGTGGTCCAGCAGCAACTTTGTCTACATGAAACAGAGGTATACATGGAATTTTAGGGGGAAGAAAGTATTAGAGGTGAATGAAAGCTATGAATTTGTTTCGAGGGGTTTTTGTTGGGGTGGTGTGTGTTTCTTCTACTTGATTTTGATGCCAAATACTTGGTTGTTCACAAGAATTTATCAACCTGTCAGTATTTACAACCATAAGAAATAGGAGTCCTATATGACTTTGTTTATCAAATTCGTATGCCATTAGACACACCTGGAAGCTTTGTGAGCTATTTCCTATTTTGTGATGCATTTGATGATATCATAGTTCCAAAAAATAGAGTATAATATAGATTTGTTTTAGCCACTTGAAAAATGTTCAGACTTGCAATTTGTTTAAAGTGCAAACTGGACTTCAGATTCATCTGTTTAACAGGAAGTCATTGCTTGGGAGATAGCATATATGTGTAGGAACTATATTGGATCCATATGTATTTAAGCTTCATGTTAAACATATTGGATTCATATGTATTTAAGCTTCCTGTTAAACATATTGGATCCAATTGGACGGGTAGGAACTATATCAATCCGTAGTAAGCTGAATCGCAAACAAAATTCTGTAGCATTAATCCATTTAAAGTGAAGAGTCAGCGCAACTTGGAATGAGCTTGTAGCATTATCATTTACGTTACTCTTGCCCTGGTATTAGTTCTAGATTTAGCTCTATTAAGAGAGTGCAGAGTGAATGACCTTATCTTGTGTCTTTACCACGCCATATTCTGTCAAGATCTCTTGCTAACTTAAAATGTTGATATCCTTAATTGTCTTACAGACACTTCCCGTCACTATCTGCCATTGCCTATGATATTGAAGGTCATTGATTCGATGAGTTAGGCTAAACTAGTATGGTTACTCTCTGGCTACTGCTTTTCTAGACCTCTTAATAGTCTTTTACTTCATGTCTACCTAAACCTTCTTGTACAAAACATCTATGTTTTTATGTGGAGTTCTTTGCATCATCGCCTTGGAAACTTGCAAGTGCTGTGCAATATTGTTAGATCCCAAGTATTAGTGACTTTTGGGGAGGGTAGGATGTAGCAGATCTTACCCTACCTTTGTGAGACATGTTTCTAAAGCAGAATTGCTAGAATAATATGACAATAAAATAGAAAGATACAAAGCAAATGAGACAACAAGTAGTAATACACATTGAAGAATAAGAGACTCCACGCCTACTAACCTCTCGCACATAAAGTGTGACAGTACTCGACTACTTATTCAAGTTCTTATTGAATTAGCAAATTGATGATGCCACTAGAAACTTTCCGATGCCTGTTGGCAGCATTTCGTGGAATGAAATGCGTATATCTTACTTCTTGTATATATAGAAGTGGCTTGGAAGCAGCTGAGCGTTGTCGTGCCAGCTTGCTTCCAAGGGCTATTTTCGTCATTCCAGTTAAAACATTGCTCTAACGCGTGTCCTGCATCACTACACAATTAGATACACTCATGAGAGCGAAGCAGTAGCAGACGTCTACACAATTAGATACAAAACAAGCTTCTCATACTTATCTTCCTCCGATTGATCGACTTCTTCTTCGTCTCATGTGAGTCTTCAATCTCTTACCACTATTTTGTGCTAATTTCCACATGTTATTATCATGGTGTTTAGATATTAGAGAAATTAGGTTTTAGGATAAAGCTTTACAGTTGTTGCTGCTATGGTGCTTAGAGATTAGAGAAATTAGTTGTTAAGACAAAGCCAATCTCTTTTTACAAATATTTGGATTATATAATTTTTTTTACGTTTTCTTTCTAACCCTTAGTATTTGAGTTTTGTTGAGTGTATGCTACAAAATCTTCTTTGATTTCTCTTCAACTTGATTGTGTTGGACAGTTTTTTCTCCTCCCAGTTTGTTCCTTTACGAAAGAGATTTAATTTATTAGGGGGGTTACTTATGTTATTTTGCGCAAGCTCTAAAACAGAAGAGTTGCAACCTAAAGGGTGGGCTCGAAATCGCAAAGACACGATTAAATGCCACAGCCCTAATCAGTTTACCCAAATGACTTATGATTAATAATGTGCACAACAAAATATATTATCCTTTAATAGACTATCTATACATATATACGAAATAAAATTAAAAGTTACCAGGTACACATGCACCCTCACACAACCAGGTGGGTCAGTCTCTGCCTGCAACATTTGTATATTTTATACAGTGATATATGTTGTTTGGCGAGAGGACTAATTGTTTCTCCAGCATGCTACACTGTTTGTGGAAATGCTAACTGATATATTGAGTAATAGTTTTCTTATAGTTTTCTTTGAGAATTACATCTCTTGTGTTGTGTTGCAATGGTTGCTCCTGCAATAATGGTCGTGTGTCTCCCTCCCCTTGCTTCCTACAAAATTGGGAAAAAACTTATTGATACTTAAAACACCCAAAAAGTGGGCATGAAAACAGATGTAGAACAAGATTTGATTTACCTTACCTATTTTACTAGATAATCATATTATTGTTTGAGCAAAGACAAGTAGAAAATGATATTATTTTTGGGACAACTAGAAGTAGACAAAGGTGCTACAATATAAATTATTTTGTACATCAGAAAAGAAGCTTCTCGTGCCTGGTGACTGACCATTTTAAAAATTCACAAAATGACAATCATGTGCTTTATATCATCTCTTTTTTGTGGCTTTATAGGTCGACATTGTTACCTGCTATTAAGCGTTTCTTGCCAAATAAGTGGTATCAAGATCTCATAATATGACACTTCCTATATTTCTGTTGTAGGGATGCCAATTGATCTTTTTTTCAATCCTTAGACTTACAATTCTCATTTTACTTATTTTTTCCCTCTTTTTCAGCTTCAGAGATTGAGCTCACAAGGACTCAGATTGTTGCTGCAATTCCTGGAACCATTTTCTGTTTATGGTACACTAAACACAAACATTGACTAGCTAACAACGTCTTGGACCTTCCCTTCTGCATTCAGGTTTGCTAGCATACATTTGAGCTTCTTTATCTGAGATGAGCAACCTGTTATTGCAATTTCATGCATAATTATTCGGTCCCTGTTCAATTTGGCTAACATGAGCGGACAATTAATCTTCTCCCGTCTCTTTGTTCCGAGTTTGAACTATAACAATTACTCTTATCCACTTCTGTTACAACCTATTAAGTCCAATTCTGTTTTTCGTCTTATACTTTGTTGCTGCTTTCTTTTGTCATAGAATAATTGGCCTATGTATTGGTAAAGGTCTATGAATTGTTTTAATTGTGTGTGAACTTGCAAGATAACTTTTCTTTTCCTGGTTTTAATAAATGTTCAATTCTTTTTCAAACAAATAGTCTACTTTCTCATTTTACAACGTCTAATTGAAATTGAAAATAATGCTACATTAGAACCAAACTCCGACACTAAAATACAGAAGGCACTCCTACTGCAACAACGTGTTAAAGAACGAGAGATAACAAGTAACCACCTTCATTTGAGTAGAATTTCTATTGATTATGTTGAGCCAACATCTACAATTCAAGATAATGTTGTTATTAGCGGATCCCGATGTTTACGAGCAACTTTTCACTATACTACTTACTGAGTATCCAGGTTTTATGACACCAGAAATGTATTCATCAAGAAAAAAAGGGGTTCATGTTCTCTCTGTTTTGGATTAACGTGAGCCTATACTTCCGTATTGATCATATAAACATGTTTCATAAATTGATATACTTCTGTTTTGCCTTCATCTTCTCCTATTTTATAGAAAAAAATCTCTTTTGATACATTGGTTTACACAAGTTGTAAACAATTAGGATCTTCACTAACAATCACTTTATTCTGTAACGTAGTTGTACTCTGACTTAGCACCTTAGCCCATATCTACTTAAAATGAAATTTTTAGTGTTGGAAAAGCCAAATCAAAGAGATATACAAAGAGAGCTGGTTAAAAAAGATACCTTCAACTTGGTTTATTGATAGCTGCTTAAAAAGTTATCTACTGAAGTTAACAAAGCCTATCATTTGAAATTACCTTTTTGGCTAAGATATATGTGCCACATATTTGAAATAGAATTCTGATGATATATTTTTGTAGGTAAATTAACACCCCAGTAAATGAAAGAATCTTTATATTGTATCCCATGTTAGCGCGACATGATCATCTTAGCGTGATACCATCTGCTTTGCAGCTTAACATATTGTTTTCAGTTTAAATTAAAATTCATTCATTGACTTTTTAATTCCTTCAAGCTATTTTTAACTTATTTCAATATATATTTTGTCCTTCCTTTGCAGATGCCAAAGGAATATATAGATCCATGCCATACACCGACAGTTGTGTTCAAAATGTGCAGCTTCATCCAACCTCTTCAGTTGCTTCCATTTCTCAAAATGACTTTCTGTCGAACACATTTGTGAGCTATTTTGTATTTGAATACTCCATTATCATTCAACCCCATTCACAGATCAATTTCTTTTACAGAAATTATATCTTTTTTATGAATCTAACAGCCTTTCCAATAGCAGAGACATAACATACACATTCAACAGCATAGACATCTTCCCATGAAACAAGTTTCTTTATTTGCTGGTATAAATGTCACTTAATATTTGGTTATTACATTTAATATAGCCACTCTATTCATTAACTGAACCCAAACTAATATGAGTTCGACTATTCAAGCAGGAACAAATTCACACGCATACGTCGTTGGTCTCACTCTATCAATGACTCACTTCATTTGCAAACCCATGCACAGGATGACAACAATTGCTGACAATGTTACAACTCCTTCGAATACATCTAAGTCCTGAAACTTAACAGCTGGGAGATACATTTACTAAAGGAAAATTACTGCTTGTCATGCTTTTTCAGGAAAGTCAACCTTTGATAGATATATTTAGTTTTAACAACTTCCTGTTTATAACTGAAGACACATACAAAACCTTTAATTTCTAATAACGTTGTAATATTTTTACATTTTGATAACCAGAGTATTATGTTGGGCTCGTGCATTGCACGGGCTAAGCCAACTAGTATATATATATAACATTATATCAAATTCAATAAACTATAACAGAAGCTTGTTGCATAACAAAAACATTAATGACAAGATTCAGAACAGATACATGACAGAATCAGCAGATATATGAGCCCAGATACATAACAGATGCATCACATGTACATATACATGAAGTATGTGTCAGAGTCACTATATTAGATATATAAAATGTGTATCAAATTCATGAAGTGAGCATCAAATTCAAGAAATATGTATCTATTTCAATGTATAATGATAATGATAATGCCTACGTACACAAAAATATATTGATACAAAATGTAAAATATATATTGAATGTTAATAATGTATCAATAAGTAAAAAGGTTAAAAAAGAACATATATAGACCTGATTACATTGTATTTAAGAGTAGTCAAATCAAAATAATTTTAGTAAAAACATATAACTAGAGTCATTAAGTAGCGGGTCATCTATTCTTGAAATAAGCAATTGGGTATATTAAGGTACACCCCAAAGAATGTCTGATCGAATAATTCAATTGTTCTCGCGAAGATATTTTCTTTAAATTCTTGATAATGTTATGATTTCTAAACCACCCATACAGAGTGTATAGATAAATGGATTTATCACAAAATATTAAAATTTCTACATATGATCATAAATAATATGTAAGTTAAGCAGTTTCACATGTATAGATTTTGTCAAATACATGTACTCTTAATCAAATACATAAATTATTAATAACATATATGTATAGATTTTGTCAAATACATATACTCTTAATCCAAACATTGTTAAGTACTAGATACATATCTTATACAAATATACTAGATACATATATCAAATAACGATATATACATGACAGTTTCTCTATGTACCAAATATATATAATCTTAATTAGATACATTGCTACCTAATAGCTTATAGTATCGTATATCTGAATAGTTGTCAAATACAACACTATGTATCACATTTATACTCTTTTCTTTTTACAGAAATACGCTAGATACATGAATTGATGCATAATATTACATTATGTATTTGATGCCAATTTTCAGTATACATTGATCAAAATTTATAACATTCTGTTGTAATCAGTTATATGTCATTCACCAATATTTTGATACAAATAAATTGATTCAGATAAACCTTTAAGGCTATAGATACATGACATTATTTTCAAATACATATAAATAATTTTCTCAATCCCATCTAATTCATCTGAAAGTCAAAAAAAAATTAAAATTAAAAAAAATATATGTAGACAACCAATTTTGACCCTCCACAATGTAGATTAATCATCGACCTTCTTTAATTGCAATCAATTTGAGATAATTGATTTTATAAAAATTCTCAATGTTTTTCAAGTTGTTTAAAATATTTGTCACTTATTATAATTTTTTAAGTAATACATATGACTTATATAATAAGTAATTTTATAATCATTCGAAAATCATTTCAAAAAAGATTTATTTACAATTAATTATTTTGTTAATTATGTTAGTTTAGTTAGTAGATCATATTTTTTTGAGTCAATTAGTTTATAATTAATATAATTATTTTATTTGATTAAGTTAAGAAGCTTGTTAATTAATCAACATTAATTCATCTTATTTAAATTCTGGTCGATTTAATTAAATTAATTCAATTTGGCTACTTTCTTAATTTCAATTTATGTGGCCATTTTCTAAATCCAAAATAGCACAATTTTAACTTCATCTTTCAGCCCACTTCTCCCAAGCCCAACTTTACATTCAAACCCAACCCAGCCTACTATATTTCTCTCACAATTCACAGCAATCCAACGAGCAAAACATCAATCGAATTTCAGTTTGAATTTCCAAGCCTTATTCGATAATTTTTCCTCAAGTTCAACCCTAAATTCCCCTATATAAACCCCCCTCCATCTCCAGTCATCAAGGGGTTACGAAAATACAAAATATTCAAGCTAGAAATCAATGCAACTAGCACTTCTGTGGGGAGCAAAAATTTTCTTAGACTTTCTTTCTGGAAGCTTTCTTTTGCTGGAGTTCATCGTAGCTCCGTCGAATGTGTGGAAATTAATAGTCTCAACTTCGTTTGTCTCAGTTGCGGCCTTCGAAGAGGTAACATTCCTCTTTCGATTTTATTTCCTTTGTTGTAAATTAATGGTTGCTCAGTTTTTATGGTTTTGGTGTTATGATCTTTCTGTTCAAATTGATGTGATGACTATTTGATTCAGTTCCTCATCTTAAGCATGATGTTTTCATCTAGTTATGAAATTTGGTCTCTCCCTGTTAGCACCCTCTCTATTTCTAAATGCTACCATTGTTAATCTCGTTATGTTGCCTGCGGATTGTAGCTCAGTTTTGAGTTATTATTCAACCTTATTTGCTTTGTTCTTAATCTCTTATCTAATCATGTTTGTTTTCCCTTGTGTCAATTTCTGGTCATGAAAGGTATTCATTTAATTGTTCTTTTTTTATTGTTTGGTGTCCAGTTTGATGAAAATGTTAGTTTAATTTTAGCTATGCCATGGGTAAGTTGTGGGATAGATTAAGCATTAAATAATTGTTAAGACTCTAGACTCTAGTCTTTCTTTCACTCTTTGTTTAGTTTTAAAAAATTTCATTTGTCTTTCTGTGAAGAGGCCAAAGTATGAATTTGTGTGAGTAGTAATTATTAACTTAACGCACTGACCAGTTGGACTCTCTTCTATTTCATTTAAACTCATGTTTTACTTTGGTTTTCGATTGTTTCTTATATGTTTATATTTTATGGTGCATGTGATCTCCCTGAATGAGTCCCATGGACTTCAACTTCTGCCTTGCATTGTTCTTTGGGCCAGTAGCCTGAATATCTGAAGTCGGCCTCCATTTTTGTTTGAGTCATTGGAAGCAGAATTACAGGGTTGAAAGCAGAATTGTAAGTCTCGAAAGTTCAAAAATAGACAGTATACAGTTAGTATACATCATATACAGGTGTACGGGAAGCTTATATGCAAGTTTCAAGCGGATATACAATCCATATACATAGAAATACACTCAGTGTATACATACTTGACAGGGAAGAAGAATGGGCCAAAATCCAAAATAATTTAGCAGGCACCAGTCTAAATGGGCCGATATTAATTAAATTTTCTTAATTTCTTTTGAAAATTGAGTGGCGACTCCTTTAGAAATTGATTTTTCTCTTAAAGTTGAATCAATTTAAAAAATCGGTTATTTCTTAACATAAATAGAAATGGCAACTCTGCTAGGCAATTAATTAGGTTCAAACCACTAGACTTGATTGTCTATTTGACTAACTATTTGGAATATAATAATTAGTAATTATTTTATTGTCTGCGCTTTATATGTTTAAATTTTGAATATTAAACTGTCATTGCATGCATATCATTTATTCCGTGAATTGACACTTTTTGAATTGAAAACCTAAATGATGGTTATGCGGGTCGGAGCCGTGGATCCAAATTGTTTATTGGGGTACTTGGTGAAATGAGTTAGCCAGTGGATGGTCAACGGTCGCTAACTTCCCTAGCCTAAGTTGTCCACTTGGATCACCAGTCCACTTCAAAATAAAGCTCACTCTTTGTCAACTAGCGTAGAGCGAAGCCAAAACCTGAAATTAGCGCATTTACCTAAGATGACCCAATATCCAAAGTGTATTGGGCCCATTAGAAAGATCACCTCGAGTTTAAAGGGCCCTCGGCCCAAGCGGATCTTCATGCTTATGTGTTTAGAATTTGAAGGATGGATACGTCGTTTTGCAATTTTTTGACCCTATGGGTTTGGGGTTTTTTTCTAATCCTTTGTGTTTTTTTTTTGTAGATGGCTAGAAGATTTTTGTGTTTCGACATGGTCACCAAGACTCCTGACCTTCTTCGTGTTTGGTGGAGCAACCTCAATGGGTACGAACAGATGCAAGTCGCAAGTCACAAGTCACAACTCACATGGGAAACCTTCCTTTACTAATGAAACTTCAAGCTTTAACCGAGTTTTTCGAGGCCATTACTCAGTTCTGGGATACTGAATAATGTTCTTTCGATTTGGGAATGCTGAGATAACACCAACCATCGAAGAAATTCAAGATTGTCTAGAAACTATTGAATTGTGTAATAAAAGAAAGATCCATCCTGACCATCATATTCTGTTGCCGGACAAGCCAACTAGCAAGGAAATGAAGGATGAACTTTTATTGGTGGAAGCAAATTGGTTAGATACCCCAAACATTCCATTTACGAAAATTTTCAAACGTTCAGGACATGAAAGTTATTTTAGGAGGTTTCTAAACGAGTTTCAGTGTTTCACAATCATTCTACTTGGAGTCAAACCCAAGCCTTGGCATTCTCTATTTGCCTTTTGAAAACCATGGTATTTCCCCGAGATAAGAAAAATGAAATTGATTCTCGAATTGTCATGACTGCACATGCTATTTTTCATGGCATCGGTAAGACAAATCAGGATAAGAAGCATTTCAATCTGGTCCCGGTCATTCTGACTAACATTTACCAATCCTTAAGTCGATGCAAGAACGGATATCGATTTTTTCAAGGATGTCACATTTTGCTTCAATGGTGGATGTCCAAACATCTGGCTAAAAAGAAGGACCTAAAAGACAGGATTTGGCAAAGCAGGAAGGGTTGGATAACCTCAATAATCACGAACTCAATTTAAGTATTTGAAACTTCAAAATTCAGAAAACAAGAGAAGCGTGGGCTAAAGATCTTAACTATTTAAAGGAAGATAATATTCGATGGATGTTCGAAGACTTTAAAATCGAAATGATAGCAATTCGAGGATCCAAATGCCCTTTTTTTATTCTTATGGATATTAGACGGATACGACCATATAACCCTAGTAGAGTAATGCGACAGTTCGGCAAAAAGCAAATCATACCTCTGTAGAGAGACACCAGCCAATATGTCGTTGATTATGACGGTTGTGATAAGGTGCCTTATGCTACGGAGATCCTCAAAGAGTGGTTCGGTCATGTCAATTTGAAAGAAGGTATAGCTGCAGACAGGTATGAAGTTGGATATGAAGAGGGATACAGGGAGTGGCTAAAGGAGGACTTTCTTAGTACACTCATTCCGGGACTGAATGAGAATCGTCAAATTGAGGATGTCCAAGCGAGGTTGCAAATTCAAGCCAATCGTTTTCAACAATAATGGGATGAAAGAGAATGAGAATTTCAGCGTAGGGAATAGTAGTATCTACGTAGAGAACAAGAGTTCCAACAAAAGGAATACGAAATTAAAAGAGCCTTACCTTTCGTAACACAAGAGCTAGCCAATTCAAGAGCGAGTATAGTGCATCTAGACTCGAACAAGGATGGTCAGTTTGCTACTCTCCAATAAATACAGATGCTAGATAAAGCCTTTTTCATCGAGCATCATGTGGTGACCGTCAAGTACCTCATCCGAGAAGAAGTGGAGAAAGTAAAAGGAGGAGCTAACTTCTACTTTTTAGCTAGCTATTTCCCTGCGCGGGATTGATTTCTGTTGTATTTGCAAATTTTTCCTTTTTCGTAAATTGTATCCCCTTATCGTTTTGCTTTGTAACGACTTATTTGATTATTTATGAAATATTATTTTGGAGGGGCAACGATTATTTTCAAGTGGCATAATATATCTTACAAATCGTTAGGCCTACCGTGGCACAAAATGGTCATATCTGTTTAGGACATGCAATAATTGTTTGTATGCTATGTGTAATAACTGTTTATGTAAGTATGTTGTGTTGAATGAGGACATTCTAGCCCACCCCTTTTCAATTTTTTTTAAGAAATCCACATAAACACACAAAAAAGCAATTCACTATCAAAGTTCGTTCGAAATACTCCTTGAGTCTTGAGTTTCTCAATCAAATCCAAATTCCATTACCAATTCCAAGCCTTACTCTATCATCTCAGGAAAGGTTAAACTTGCCGCTATGATGGAAAGAGATCAGAGCATTTAGGTTGAGTAGACCGAAAAGGTACTGATGATGAGACTGTACCAAATCAATCAATAAATCCGTAAAGTCATGAGAAGGACTCGAGAAGTGGACTTGGCCAACGCGACCGCGCTAGCTAAAAGTGCTAAAATGGATGCTAAGATTGTGATCCCGAAGGGAAAGTTGGCCAGGGTTGACGGTTGATATCCATAACTTGAAGAAAAAAGGATGGCAAAGCCCTTGAGATTAGGAAGTTGCGGGAAGAATACTCCTACCCTATAGAAGGGGTTGGCATTACTATTGCCAAAAGAAATGAGTCTAAAGCTGCTAAGAGGAAATTCAAAGAGGGAACTGATTATGCGACCCTTTTGCCAGGAGGGGACAAGAAGATCACCCTTCAAGTTTGCTTTCGGGACTATGATCTGGGTCCCAAAGTTATTACATGTGCTACCATTTACCAAACCCTTCGTGCTATGGGTACCCTGCATCCCATAAAAGGATCCAGCTCTAGGGTTGAACCCAAAGATGCACACAAGAGGTGAGCTTACCATCAAAATTAGAAAGGTAACACTACGGATGAATTCATGAAGTTGAAGACTATAATTTATGGCATGGTCAATAATGGGAGAATCAGTCACATGTGGGGCCCTCACACTGTTCTTATTTGCGATCAATTGGAACTAGAAGGCCAATCACAAAGGACATTTTGATCCCGACTTCACAGATTTTGCAGATTCAAATCTGAGCATCTACCACAAGTTAGTTCAAGGCAGGATCCTAACCCCTGCTAAAAAGAAGGAAAAAATGCCCTTTGCCCTTTGGCGTGAAGACAACGAAGCTTGTGCCTACCATGACACCAAGGATCCTGACATTTAGAAATGTGTCACGTTCTGTTGTGATGTGGAGTGTTTGGTCAACAAGAGAAAGATCCAGATTAAATACCCCTCTGATACCCATGAAGAGTTAAACAAAGAAGGAGACTAGCAAGTTTGAAGAAGAAGCCTTAAGAAATGCATAACATGTGTTTCTAGGAGTTTTTCTTATTATATATTTTCAGTTTTCTTGTAATGAAGTTGTGAGTGAATGAAGAATCAATTATCCTTATACAAAGTCGAACTAAGTAGGGACTAATTTCTCCTTCGTGAGATACGTAGGCAACCTTTCAAGGCTCGACCCCTATCTTTTAAAAGCTTTCTTTTCCCCTTCAATTTTTTACAAGGAAGTAGTGAGTTCACATCGACAGGTGTTGAGAATACAACTAGGAAAGACGCAAGAAGACCTTGGCTCAACGCAAGTCAACCTTCCTGATTCACTAGTCCCAAAATCAAATAGGCAAATTTCTACCTATCTAAGTCCTTTCTCGATACTCGTGGGTTAATCTATCCTCAAACAAAGCAACTCTTATGTGTTTATTTTTCTCTCTATGTGATATTTTGCATCATGTGTTATGAACTAAGACTAACAAATTTTTCTTTGAGTTGTTTTTCTTTGTCAGGTACTTAGAACTGATCTGTGTTATAAACTAGCCGAACATCCTAACTTTACGTGATCCAAAGCTCCCAAAGATACCTTCCCCAACCGAAATCTGTTAAAAGAAAAGGGAAAAATGACTGATAACAGTGAATATATTGTTTTGACTTAAATGCTATAGTGGATCCCTCTGCCGCTGAACGAAATGAGTTGATTGAGCAATTACTGCAATAGATCACTGAGATGAGATTCAAGATACATAAATATTGAGATTTGTCAAATCTGTCTATCACCGCCAACACTCCAAGCGATGGAAAGCCTCCACTTCATTTTCCTCCTCTAATCCGAACCCCAAACATGTCCCGAATAACCCACCCACCCACCATCCCTTTCCAAAATCCCTCCATTATCGACTTAACCACCCCTAACCCACATCATGCTAGCACTTCATATCAACCATCACCTTCTCTTTAAAACCTAAATGCCAACAATTTCCAAACCTTCCCTCACCCTCGGAACCAAAATGCAAACATTTCTCAGACTTTTCCTCCTCCTCAAAGACAAAATGCCAACTATTCTCAGACATTTCCTCCTCTTCAAATCCATAATGCCAATAGCCCTTTATTATTCCCTCATATATACCAAGCCCCTACTCAAAACACTCAAAACCCATCTACCTCTCAACCCTTACCTCTAAAGCCCACTTTCCAAATCCAGTCCACACTAAACCTCATATACACTACACTAATTATCCAGAGCTTGATCATTATGAGGAACAATAGGAGTGAAGGGCCAAAGAGG
Organism: Solanum appendiculatum; assembly: GCA_018342035.1. NCBI lineage: Eukaryota > Viridiplantae > Streptophyta > Magnoliopsida > Solanales > Solanaceae > Solanum > Solanum appendiculatum. Next base: position 271,988 of record JAGDQO010000606.1, read on the forward strand.
AAATGGGCAAACAGAGTATGAAAGAAGAGATCATGAAGCCTTCACAGGAGGAAATGGCTAAACAGAGTATGAAAGAAGAGATCATGAAATCCATGAAGGAGTTTCACTATACTCCAGATGTTGTGGGACTAGATTATGAAGATCTGTATATCTATCCAAATTTGGACCTGCTAGAAGGGTTCAAAATGCCAAAACTTGACATTTTTGGGGGAGCCAGATATCCATTGGCCCATCTGAGAGCTTATTATGATCAACTCATAGAAGTTGGGAAGAATGAGGCTTTTATAATGCGGCTCTTTAGCCGAAGCTTAAGCGGAGATGCATTAGAATGGTTTACCTCCCAAGAGATGAAACAATGGTCTAGCTGGAATGCATTGGCTAGGGACTTCATTGAGCTGTTTGCTTATAATGTGGAGATCGTTCCTGATTGCTATTCTTTGGAGAAAATCAAGCAAAAATCCACTGAAAGCTACCGAGAATATGCATATAGGTGGAGGAAAGAGGCGGCTAGGGTCCGACCCCCCATGTCAGAGAAAGAAATCATTGAAGTATTTGTACGTATTCAAGAGCTGGAGTATTATGATAGGATAATGTTGCCCATTGGAGTGAAGTTCACCGAGATAGTCAAAGTAGGTGAGACTATTTAAGATGGGCTTAAAATCGGAAAGATCGCCCGTGTTGCAGCCTTAGCCGGATCTTCAGGGTTGTTGAAGAAAAAAGAGAGAGAAAGTTTCTTCCATTTCCTACGCATCAGGTGGGAAAAGACACTCCAAAAAATTCTCACCTTGAAAAGGCCATCCTCGAGCTCCACAAAATTCATACCCAGTTTGCTACACTCAATCAAGTTACCAAATACCATCTCCACATTACCAAAATAGCCCTCAAAATTACCAAACTCCACCTCCAAATTACCAAACTCCGCCACCAAGTTATCAAAACCCACCTCCACATTACCAAAATACCCCTCTAAAATATCAAGCCACATCCCCTAATTGTTCAAATATACAACAAACTACCAAATCCCACCTCCCGTTTATTAAACCCCACCCCCACATTACCAAAATACCCCTCAAAACTTCCAAGCTCCATAGCCAAATTCTCAAGCCCAATCATATCAAAGATTCTAAGCATCAACACCTCCCTTCCAAAACCCTCCAAATTCCAGTGCCATGGGCCAGTTCATGTAACCAATGCTACCTCACGAACTTCCAAAGCAAGCCTCAGACGAAGATAGGAAGGGGTAATCAAGACGATCTGGGCTCATAACCTACAAAATATAGAAAGTAAGAGAGTGATTACCAACCAACAATGGTACTCAACAAGAATCCCAAACTAACCCTAAGTAAAGCAATACTGAGCACAAGTACTCCAAAAACACCATCCAAACCTCCACATACTACAACGTGCATAGAAATCAACTAGCCCAACCTAAAAATTCACATATAGGAATACAACACAATACAAATACCCATTGTAATTCACATATCAAAGTCGTTATAGCATCAATATCACACTTCACACCTAAATAATCATGAACATAAAAACTCACTCATAAATATCAAGAATGATGATGAAGTACCAGTGCAATGCGATGCAAATGACATATAGCATGATGAATGTATGTCCTATTGATGCACACCCGGTGACTTGCAGGCCAAGACACATAGAGGGCATATCTGTCCATACACCACTTCACAAACCCGTTGACTCACAGGATGGGACCTATGAGGGATGTACCAGTCCATGCATCCCCCGAAACCATTTCTCATTAGCATAAAAATCACTCGCTAGAACCAATTTCTATCAGTATAAACATTACCTTGCCGGAACCATTTTTCATCGGCATAAACGTCACTCACCGAAACCATTTCCCATCAACATATCAAAAATCCACATCTCATCATAGTATTTTAGAATCAATGCAAATAAGCACGTTCACAAGAATAATAAGAAGATGCTAATGTTCATATCAATACACAATCTACACTCTCACAATCATGACACAACATCAATAGTGAGTTAATATAATCGTTCAAACCATTCAAGGCACATCATTCATTAGTTTATCTATAAATTCCTTTTCATCCCACATTATCAACACTAGAATTCCATCAATATTTAAAAATGAACAAGAATTATGAAACCATTTACCAATTCCCACTACTCTCAATCACACAATAAAGCATACAAGATTCAATATACTTAACTAAGGGTCAAAGAGGTCCACTTAACTTAAAAGAGAAAATAATCAACTCAGCACTTGAGCCTTTCCTCTATGACTGAATCAACACAATCTAAACAATTATGGAATCACAGTAAGAATTCAAGAACAACAACCCAAAAAGTCATTCTCGAGGTCTAGGGTTAAATGTAAAATTTTGTAAGAAATTGAAATACTCAATGAAATTGGCAATCACAAGTGAAATAGTGTCGAAAATCAAGTTGAAACCAAGCTTAAAACCTCAAATTACCAAGAAATCCATTTCAAGAGAAAAACCCCCAAACTTGAATTTGAAAACAAGAAATTTGATGTTTAAATCATGAAGTCACAAGTGGGTAATGAAGGGGAAGAATTAAAATCACTTAACCAATGGTTTTAACTTGAAAAATCTCTTTAGAATTGCCTCCCTAGAGCTCTCAAGGTTCAACAATGGAGAAATGGAGTGGAAATCACGCTTTGGGACATTTCATTAGACTTCCAGGGATTAACTCTTCATGAACTTGGCTTCCCCTCTGCGATCCCGGAGGTCACAGGCCTGACCCTTCGCAAACGCAGCCTCACTTCCACGATCGTGGAAGCCAAATGCCTAACTCTCCGCAAATACGGGCAAGGTTTCGTGAATGCAAAGGTTACATTGTACATCCTTCTTTTATTGTGTCCAGGGAAACATGAACATGGAGGCTAGACTCCCTTAGCACCAGAACACAACAATCACCAAAACAGAAAAATTCATTAAATGGAACCTCGGGATTCATTCGGAGTCCCGTGCATGCAAATAATATATGTTACCAAACTAAACTTGACGTTCAAGACTAAATGGAACCATCAAAATATGAATTTGAGGTCTCCTTGACCCGAAACCCATTAAAGTCGCAATAGCCTAACTTTCACTCAAAATTACCAAACTACCCTTGGAGCCTCTGAAAATTCAACCAAGACCTCACTTAAGGTTAAACACGTCCCCCAAATCCAATAGTGTCTTTGGAATTCCAATCCGAATGTCCAAACTCCAAACATTGACCAAAGAAAACTCTTTGCCTAAATACACTTAAACTTCAAACTCAAGGGCTCAAATCCACATAAGGACATGAAAACTGAAAATGACAATGCTCCTAGACCAAATTCTGCATTATAGAGCTGATAGAACTGACGGAATTTCATTATGAGACTCGCAGCTCTGGTTGTTGACAAAAACTATATTTAACAACTTAAAGTCCAAAAACTCTAAAACTTCTAAAAATCCCAACTTTTTGATCCAATTTCAAACTAACCAAACATGACTCAGGGCAACTATTGGGAGGGGAAAAATAGTAATTTCTCAAAATTTTCTAAAAATAACCTTTTGGGTCATTACATTATTCATCACTAAAAACAATGTTCATCCTCAAATATAAAGTAAGGTAAAGTACTTGAAGCTTTAAAAAGTTGAGGATATCTGGAACGCATATCAGACTCTGTCTCCTAAGTAGCCTTCCCGATCGAATGGTGCTTCCATTGCACCTTCACTGAAGAATATCCTTTTTCCTTAGCCTTCAAACCCACTTATCAAACATAGCTAAAGGTTCCTCCTCAAATGAAAAATCAGGATAACGCCACATAATCAAGTGAAATCACGTTGCACTCATCGGGTTCATACTTCCGAAGCATGGAAACATGTAAAAATGGATGCACAAGTGACAAGCTAAGTGGCAAGGACAACTTATAGGTCACCTCTCCAATCCGTCTCAAACTCTCAAAAGGGTCAATGAACCTAAGGCTAAGCTTGCCCTTCTTACCAAACCTCATCACACCCTTCACGGGTGATACCTTAAGACAAACATGATCACCCTCCATAAACTCTAAGGCTCGAACTCTCCTATCGGCATAACTCTTCTGTTAGCTTTGGGCTGTCAACAACCTACTCTGAATCAAACAAACCTGCTCCATAGCATCTCTAAACAAGTATGTATCCAATGTATCCACCTCAACAACATCAAACCAACTAATTAAATATCTACACTTCTTACCCTATAACGTCTCGAATGGGGCCATCTTAATGCTAGAATGATAATTGTTGTTGTAGGCAAACTCCGGTAAGAGCAAATGCTGATCCCAACAAGCACCAAAGTCAATTACACACGCTCAAAGCATGTCCTCCAGTATATAAATCGACCGTTCAGACTGTCTATCCATCTGGGGTGGAAAGCTATACTTATATCTAACTAAGTACCCAACTCACGTTCTAAAGCTCTTCAAAAGTATGAAGTAAAGAGAGAACCTCGATCGAAAATAATAGAAATAGGCACTCCATGCAACCGAACTATCTAACCGATGTAGATCTGAGCTAATTTTTCAGCAGTATACCTCACCTGAACTAGAATAAAATGGGTGAACATGGTCTATCTATGAATAACCACCCAAATTAAATCATAACCACCCACTGTGGTGGGAAAATTCACTACGAAATCCATGGTAATATGATCCCACTTCCATGTGGGAATGGGAATCCTTTAAGAAACACCACCAGGCTACTGATGCTCACACTTGACATATTGGCACCCTAGCTACAAACTCTACAGTGCCCCTCTTCATATGTCAATTCCAGTAATACTGACTCAAATCATGGTACATCTAGGCCGATCCTGGATGAATAGAGTACCTCAAGCATTGTGCCTCCCCCAAGATCAATCTGACCAAATCAACCACCTTAGGCAGAAAAATCCTACTACCAATCCTCAACACTCCCTCGAAATCAAGTACCCTTCCTTAGCTTCACACCTCATCACCTTGTCCCAAATAAGGCATAACTTCTCACCATCAAACTATCTCTGTCAAATATTCTCAATCAGGAAAGATCAGGCCTCAACAAAAGCATTAACACCACCATCCTCATAAATGTGCAACTGGATAAGGCTGTTGGCTAGCCTTTGAATATCTCTAGCTAATGGTCGCTCCTCAACTTGTATCGAAGCAAGACTCCCTATGTTAGGAGTCTTCCTACGCAATGCATCCACTACAACATTGGCCTTCCCAAGGTGATACAAAATAGTCATGTCATAGTCCTTCAACAACTCAAGTCATCTACACAGCCTCAAGTTTAGATCCTTCTAAATGAATATATACTAAAGGCTCCTATGATTGGTGAAGACCTCACAATGTACACCATACAAGTAGTGATGCCATAAGTTTAGCACAAACACCACTACTACCAACTCTAAGTCATGGGTAGGATAGTTCTGCCCATGAGTCTTCAATTGTCTAGAAGCATAAGCAATCACTTTCCCCTTTTGCATCAACACTCCACCTAGACCAACTCCTGAAGCATCACAATACATGGTAAAGCCCACACCCTCCTCGAGTAGAGTCAAAACATGAGCCAAAGTAAACAAGGTTTTGAGATTTTGAAAGCTCATCTCATACTCGTTAGACCATGGAAAACCCACACTCTTCTGAGTCAACCTAGTCAATAGGGCTGCAATATAAGAGAAACCCTACACGAACCTCCTATAATAATCGGCTAACCCCCACAAAACTATGATTCTTAGTAGAGGAAGTAGGTCTCGTCCAACCTCTAAATGCCTCAATCTTTTCCAGATCCACCCTATTACCCTCCTTAGACACCACGTAACCCAAGAACGCCACCAAATCAAGCCAGAACTCACACTTTAAGAATTTTGTATACAACTTCTCATCCCTCAATCTCTGAAGAACTATGCTCAAATGGCTAATATGATCAGCCTCGGTCTTGGATCACACCAAGAAGTCATGAATGTATACAATCACAAAGAAATCCAAATACATGCAAAACGCTCTGCTCATCAACTCCATTAACGTTGCTGGGGCGTTAGTCAACCCGAAGGAAATCGCCAAACACTCATAATGTCCATACTGAATGCGAAAAGATGTCTTAGGGACATCTGAAACCCTAATCCTCAACTGATGATAACCAGACCTAAAGTCTATCTTGGAAAAAAATGCCGCTCTCTAAAAAAGATCACATAAATCATTAATGCACAGAAGAGGATACTTATTCTTAACAGTCATTTTGTTTAACTATCTATAATCAACGCACATCCTCATTGATCCATCCTTCTACTTCACAAAATAGGTGCACCTAAGGTGATGCACTAGGGTGAATAAACCCCTTACTCAACAAATCCTGCAAATGATCCTTCAATTTCTTCAATTTCACTAAGGCCATATGATATAGAGGAATAGAGATGGGCTTAGTGCCTAGTTTCAAGTCAATATCTCTATTAGGAGGAACACCTGGAAAATCAGTAGGGAAACATCTACAAACTCTCCAACCACACGGATAGACTCCATGGAAGTTGGTTTAACACTATCATCTCGAATAAAATCCAAGAAGGATAGACATCCTCTATTAACCAATCTTTGGGCATAGAGGAAGGATATAGCCTTGCTAGGGTTAGAGCCACTAGCACCCTTCCACTTCACTCTTAGAAATCCAGGCTTCGCTTAGGTCACAATCATAATATTACAATAAAGAATAACATGATAAGGAGAGAGACAATCCATTCCTAAAATGACATCAAAATCTACCATCCCTAATATGATCAAGTCTACCCAAGAATCATACCCCGCCAAAGTAACAAGACAGGATCAATACACTTGATCCACCGCTAAGGACTTACCGACGGGTGTAGAAACATGAATCGGTACAGATATACAATAACACATCAATTCAAACTCAGCAACAAAGTAGGTAGACATATAAGAGAATATAGATCCTGGATCAAACAATACAGATGCAGATCGATGGCAAACCGGGATGATACTTGTGATAACCGTATCTGAAACCTCAACCTTGGGACTTTTGGAAAAGCATAACACTGCCCCCCTCTGCCATTGCCAGCCTAAGTCACCCCTTTACCTCCCCCTATTAAACCATAGCACCACTATAACCCAATTAGGAGTCCGACCACCTCTACCTGCCACAACTTTGCCTTGACCTCTAATCAAAGGCATTGGTCCTCTAGTCGAGACTAAAGCACTAGATTGGTGTCCTCCCCGAGTCTATATAGGAAACTGTTGTATCATGTGATTGGGGTCCCCATAACCAAAATAAGACCTCCAAATGCAAAACTTCTGCGATGACCCAAATGGGTCACTATAACCACCTCGACCCACTGGCCTCTGGTGCGAACCATGAGAACTCTGTCCAAAATTGTAGGACCCCTGAGATGCATAACCACCCTCAGAGGTCTGTATGGCTACATGAACTGGCCTATGGTGCTGGAAGGAACTACCCATCCTGAAGGATTCTCTACTACTAGAAAAGTGACCCGATGTACATGTCCTCTTAGTATCCTAGAACTCCTCACACTCCATCAACTCCGCCTCCTTGGTGACCCCACCATGGGCTAGAAGGAATCTCTCTCACGGGATGCTCTAAACACTGCCAAACAGATAGAGTAGGACAATCCCCTCACAAATCTACAAGTCCTTTCAGCCTCATCAAGAATGATAGCCAGGGCATGTCTATACAACTGGTAGAAATGAATTTCATACTTGGTAACTGTAAGGTAATCCTGCCTCAAGCTATTGAAACATAACCTACTCTCCTCCCTCATACTGCAAGGAATGAAACGGTCATAGAAGGCATGAGCAAACACATCCTAAGTCACCAGTGGAGATCTAACTGGTACAGATCCCAAATAGACCCTGACACTTAGCCAAACCAATAGTCTCAAGTAACTCTCCATATGTGGTCAAGAACTCATGGGCATCCTTATTCTTTCCACCTGAGGTGGATCCATCTTTCTGAACTTCTCATATATGTGTTGCTCATCTTCAGACAATACCAACAGACGTTCACCCTGAACTCCAACTCTCGATAAAGAATCACCCTCAACCATCGGAATCACTTGTGGCTGCCCTACCAGACCCTAAACAACTGGAGCCTGATGCTGATTTGGGGTCTGAGCCACCACCATAGTCTAAGAACCCTCTGGTGTGCCCGTGCACCCCCACTCTGAGTGAAGCCTTCAAGCACACCCATCGCTCTTAACAAAGTGTCCTAAAGCAATGGTGTAGCAGTGTACTCTGGAGGAACTTGGTCCCCTCTATCATTCAACTCTGGCTAAGGAGAAGCACCTCTACCATGACCTCTCACTAGTGCCACTTCTTTGGCACGACCTCTGCCCCTCGCTAAGACTCTACCCCAACCCCTAGTTCATGTCTTAACAATATGCTCCGGGACTGTCTTCCCTCCTCTACAAGCAACACTAGATCTCATCCTAGCCATCTGTTAAAGGAACATGCGATGACTCAGTACTAGCAAAGGTAACCATGCACGATAAAAATGACTGAACAAAAAGAAAGTTTCTTAACAGTCTTTAGACTCTAAAAAATAAATAACTGACGTCTCTACGTCGATCCTCGAGACTTTACTAGACTTGGCATATACACACGTGAGACTTATGAACCTGCAGCTCTGATACCATTTGTCACGATCAAAATTATGAGCGTGATGGCACATGTCTTATCCCATTAGGATAAGTCAGCCTAAGCAAACTGTAATAAGGTAAATACAGAAGTAAAAGCATAATAAGGAATTAAACGTAACATAAACATGTGGAAATCATAATATAACTCAAATACCCCCAAAACCTGGTGTCACATGTACAAGCCTCTAAATATTACAATAGATTCAAAAGATATACAAGTCTAAATGTCTTTGTATCTAGAACATAATAAGTACATAATGAAAGAGTAAGTGGTATCTGCCGAGGTGACAAGCAGCTACCTCACGAACTCCCAAAGCAAGCCTAGGACGAATATGGGAAGAGGTAATCAAGAATATTCAAGCTCGTAGCCTACATAAATATAGAAAGCAAAGGGGTGAGTACCAAACAACAACGGTACTTAACAAGTATCCCAAACTAACCCTAAGTAAAGAAATACTGAACACAAGTACTCTAAAAACACCATCCAAACCTCCACTTACTACAACCTGCATAGAAATCAACAAACTCAACCTAACAATTCATATATAGGAATAAAACATGATACAAATACCTATTGTAATCCACATATCAAAGTCGCTATAGCATCAATATCAAACATCGCACCTAAATAATCACGAACATACAAACTCACTCATAAATATCAAGAATGATGATGAAGTGCAAGTGCAAAGCGATGCAAATGTTATATAGCATGATGAATGTATGTCCTATTGATGCACACCCGGTGACTTACATGCTATGACACACAGAGGACATATCTTTCCATGTACCACTGTGCATACCTGTTGGCTCGCAGGTTGGGACCTATGAGGGATGTACCAGTCCATGCGTCCCCCGAAACAATTTCCCATTGGCATAAATATCACTCGGCGGAACCAATTCCCATCGGTATAAACATCACCTTGCCAGAACCATTTTCAATCAGCATAAATGTCACTCGCCGGAACCATTTACTATCGGTATATCAAGAATCCACATCTCATCATAGTATTTCATAATCAATGCAAATAAGCACGTTCACAAGAATAATGGAAGATGATAATGTTCATATAAATACGCAATCCACACTCTCACAATCATGACACATCATCAATAGTGAGTTAATATAATCATTCAAGCCATTCACGGCACATCATTCATTAGTTTATCAACAAATTCCTTTTCATCCCACATTATCAACCCTAGAATTCCATCAATAGTAAACAATGAACAAGAATTATGAAATCCTTCACCAATTCTCATTACTCCCAATCACACTATAAAGAATACAAGATTCAATATACTTAACTAAGGGTCAAAGAGGCCCATTTTCCTTAAAGGAGAAAACAGTCAACTTGACACTTGAGCCTTCCCTCTACGTTGAGCATCTGAATCAACACAATATAAATAATTATACAATAAGAATTCAAGAACAACAACACTCATATCATTGATTTTGGAGACCAAGTCCAAATTGATCCTAAAAGTCATTCTTGAAGGCAAGGGTTAAATCTACAATTTTGTATGAAATCAAAATACTCAATGAATTTAGGAATCACAAGTGAAATTGTGTCAAAAATTGAGTTGAAATCAAGCTTAATACCTCAAATTACCAAGAACTCCATTTCAAGAGAAAAGCCCCCAAACTTGAATTTGAAAACAATAATGTTGATGCATAAATCATGAAATCACAAGTGGGTAATGAAGGGAAAGAGTTAAAATCACGTACCCAATGGTTTTAGCTTGAAAAATCTCTTTAGAATCGCCTCTCTAGAGCTCTCAAGGTTCAACAATGGATAAATGGGGAAGAAATCACGTTTTGGGATATTTAGCTAAATTGTCAGGGATTTACTCTTCACGAACATGGCCTCCCCTCCACGATTGTGGAAGTCACATGCCTGACCCTTGGCGAATGTGACCTCCCTTCCGTAATCGCATAAGCCAAATGCCTAACCCTTTGCGAATGCGGGCAAGGTTCCATGAACGTAAAGGTCACACTTTCTAGCCTTCCACGATTGAAGCCAAGGCAATGCAAATGTGGAGGCTAGACTCCCTTACCATTTGCAAATGCGGACAGGGTTTCGCAAACGTGAAGGAGGAAAAATTATCACCATAACACAACATTCACCAAAACACAAAAATTCACCGAACGGACCCTCGAGATTCAGTTGGGTTATCGTGCACACAATTTATATATGGTACCCAACTAAAATAGACATTCTGGACTCAATGGAATTGTCAAAACACAAATTCGAGTTCTCCTTGAACCAAAACTCATTAAAGTCACAATAGCATAACTTTCACTAAACCAAATACCAAACTACTCTTGGAACCTCTGAAAATTCAATAAAGACCTTACCTAGGCCTAAAATCATCCCCAAAATCCAATGGTATAGTCATAATTCCAATCCAACTGTCTGAACTCCAAACATTGACTAAAGTCAACTCTTAGCCTAAATACACTTAAACTCTACTCAAGGGCTCAAATCCACATAAGGATTTTGAAACTAAAAACGACAATACTCCTAGACCAAATTTTGCATTCCGAAGCTGATAAAATTGACAAAATTCTATTAGCAATGATTTTTGACAAAAATTACTTTTAACAACTTAAAATCTCCAAAAACTCTAAAACTTCAAAAAAAAATCCCAACTTTTTTATCCAATTTCAAAACAAACATCCTAAACTGACCAAACTTGACTTAGGGTAACTATTGGGAGACATAAAATGGTAATTTTCTAAAATTTTACAAAAATAATCTTCAAGGTTATTACACATCACTAGAACCAGATGAAGAGGACTAACCCCTCATAATTATGAACCAGCACAAGGAACCAGGCATCTTCAAAGTTGATGATGATCAGGACGGCATGATAGATGATCCAATCCCAGAAAGGAGACCAGAACCAATGACATCACCACAAAAAAACATTGAGACTAGATTTCAAAGTTTCATTCTTGACGATGTCAAGGTCATTAGCATGGCCCCAGAGAATCCAAGATTTCTATACTTGGATTGCTACCAAAAACCTTGTCAAACGAGAGAAGTACATAATCCTATCAGAATTCACTTAGAGGTTGCCCGACATTCTCAGATATTGGTGGAACGCACTAGAGGGTGTAGACAAAAACTTATTGCTCATATCCCAGGGCTTCGCTACAAACATGAACATCTTTCGTGAAGTCTTTTGTGGAGATACCGATAAATAATGAGAAAATTTGTGAAGACAACTCTTCAAAAAAAGTGAATGTCATTCGATAGAAATATCATAGATGTCCATTTTCAAATGATTGCAAGAATCTACTTAAGCTATATGAAGACTCTAGTTTGAAGAAGGCCATTTTGTCATCACTGTTGGAACACCTCGAAAATTAGAAAGTTGAAAGGAAAAGGAAAAGTTCAGTTTTAGGAACTGATGCAGTGACTATGAGTCCTATCTACAGACCATAGAGGGTTCTATGGGTCGTAGGAAGGAAGTCATAGACTAAGAGTTGAGTTTTGGAAATTTCAAGTCCCAGTAAGTTGACCTACAAGTGGACATGATGGGTTGTAGTTGGGCCTACGAGCCGTAGATGGGTTCCGTAGAAGGGTTCCAAACTTGGTGAAATTTTGGGCTTGAACTTGGTCTCTACGAGTTGGCTCTATCAATCGTAGAAAGGTCTCGTGGAAGTTGGAAGGATTTTAGGCCCCAGTTTGTGATTCTACGGTTGACCAGGTCGAGCCATAGAAAGTTCTACAGACCGTAGGTCTAACCCATAGACCACTTCAGTAGATTTTAATGAAGGGTGTTTTGGTCCTTTCCTATCTACCAAACCCCTAAAAAATGTCATTTTGACCTTAATTCTAAGCCCTATAACTGAATTTCAGCACCTAAAACTAAACTAACTCTCTCATTCTCTCAAAACCTCAATTCTCATCCACATTCATCCACTCTTAATTCTCTCAAGCTCAAGGAAGAACACCTACGGTTTCAGGCTTTAAGTCTTCTTTTCTCCATTATTTTGGGTTTTATTTATCAAGGTATGTGGGAATTAACCAATGGATTTCATTCATCCATTGGGTCCCAAAAGATCTCATTTCTCCAATTCAATTTCCCTAATTATTTAGGTTTTTAGGCAAATCTTCATGGGTTCTATTTGATTATGATTCAATTGTTTAATTTCAATCTCATTATACATGATTTTATTTAACTACATATTTTTCAATTGATTTCATATGAACCGATGCATTATTCATGATTTGACTATGAATTTATGAAGAAAGCTATGAACTTATGAATGATGATTTATGAAAGCTATGCATGATTTATGAAAAAGAGGTTATATGATCTAATGTTGCTTTTATGATAAGCATCAATGAAATTGTGAAAGGTTTTCTTACATATTATGCAATCATGGTTGTGAAAGGTTTTCTCACACATGTATGAATCTTGATTTAAAGGAACTACTCTATGATGACTTAAGATTGGATTGGTAATTTAATTGTTCCTTTCCAAGTATAATACTACAAATATGAATATGAATATTTCCATTGGAATTTTACTTAGCACTGAGAGAACTTTGAAGTGGAGGCTTAAATAGGTTAGTCTCTAGTAGCAACTTCTGGCTCCTAACTACGTTTCCCCGTAGGATACTCTTAAGTGACTAAGCTAGTATATGCACCTTAGCTAGAAATCATGGTCCTTACCTTGGCAAGTAGGACATCTCTTTTCAGTGTGGGAGCATGACCCCGAATGCCATGTTATAGCTCACATGGTCTATGTCGATTAACGGTAAACATCCTACAAAATGAACTAAGTTACCTTCAAAGGTTTATGAAAGATTTCAAATGACTTTTACTATGCATTGACCATGTTCTTGATTTATGATTCATCTTTAAAGGTTTTACTATATTTTCTTAGCTTGGTCATGAATATCATGCTTAAATGTCCCCTTTATGATCACGTTCATATTTTCATGCATTTTCCTCATACTTAGTACATTTCATGTACTAATGCATACTTGTTCCTACATTGTCTAATAATTTAGAGTCTGATGGTCTCTCTCCTCCCACTCGTGGCTAGATTCAGGTTGTTTATCTATTGGATTATTGATTCCTCATACTCCAAGGGCAAGTCCACAAAGATTTTATTTCTTTTGTCTGTAATTTCAGACTTTGTATATGGTACATGGGTTACGTCCTAGCCATTCTTTTGATGTATTTGATTGGCTTGTCAAGACTATGAATAGACTTCCACTTTTATGTCAAATTCTTTGATATGAAATTTTCTACTTACTTTCTTGTACTTTCTATTATATTATGTTTTATGCATCTTGAGTGGCTTGTGTAGGGCCTCTCGGGATCTTATATGTCATATCACATCTAGGGTGTACTTTGGGTCATGAAAAACTTATAATTCAGAGCACAAGGTTTAAAAAAGGTCCTAGGATGTCTAACAAGCCACGTCGAGTAGAGTCTTGTTCATAAGTGTGAAGCGTGTCATATTTATGAATAGGAGGCTACAAAACATTTAGGAAACTTCACTTCTTTCGTTACTCTAAAGTCGTGCCATAGTGACTATCTCTATAAATGTCCTTCTCCTAATCCCTATCCATTGTTTTTGAAGATATGTCCCCTCAAAGAGCTTATGTGAGAGGGAATGTGGGTAAGAATGTGGAGCCCGAGGTTCTTCAAGTTCCAGTTGATTCTTTGGCTAAGCAAGTGACTCATACTAAATTCTAAGCCACTTTCCAAGTGTTGGCTCAAGCTATAGCGGTCCAAGCTAATAGAAAAGTTGTTGCTCTCGTGAATCAAATTGTAGGTACGGTGGTGATAAGGGTAAGAGACTTCACTAGGATGAATTCCCTGGAGTTTCATAGGTCAAAAATTGATTAGGATCCTCAAGAGTTCATTGATGAAGTGTATATGATAGTGGAGATTATGGGAGTCTCACCGGTGTAAAAGGAGGAATTCACCACTTATCATCTTAAGGGTGTTGCTAAAGTTTGGTTCAAATAATGGAAGGAAGAGAGGATTATTGATGCGGGTCCTCTTGATTGGAAGAAATTAAAAGGGTCTTTTCTTGATCATTTATTTCCCCTTGAGATGAGGGAGGCAGAAGTGCTTGAGTTCATTAATCTCTATCTAGGAAATATGTGTATGAAGAGTATGCTTTGATATTTATTCAATTGGCTAAGTATGCTCCGACTATGGTTTCTGATTCTAGGGAAAAGATGAGTAAGTTTGTGTTGGGTGTGTCTAAAATGGTGGTTAAGGAGTCTCATACCGCCATATTGATCAAAGAGATGGATATCTCTCATTTAATGATACATTCCCAATAAATTGGAAAGGAAAAACTAAAGGAGAAGTCTAGGGAGTCAAAAAGGGCAAGGACTGGTGATGGTGACTTTTCTCATTCTAAGTCCGGTGGACAAGGTCATTCTAAATTCTGACAAAGGTTTTTCGGTCAAGGTTCTTCAAATGCTCCGACCTCTAAGTTTGACAAATATAGGGTGTGTAACCTTAAGCCTCAAGGAGGTGGTAGAAATGGGTCTTCTATTCCTATTTGCACAAGGTGTGGCAAGAAACATGATGGCCAATGCTTGGTCGGTACCGATAATTGTTTTGGTGTTGGCAAGAGTGGTCATAAGATAAAGGATTGTCCCATGAACAATGGAAAGGATGGTAGGTAAGTTTAGCTTAGTGGTCACGGTGCTCCGAAGCAAAACAAGTTTTATGCTCTTTAGACTTAAGAAGATCATGAGGGTTCTCTGAATGTCGTTACAGGTAAGTTTAAACTCTTCCATTTTGATGTTTATTCTTTTCTTGATCCGGGTTTCACGTTGTCATTTGTTACTCCTTATATGACCATGAGATTTGTATTGGTCCCAAAATCCTTTCTAATCCCTTTCACATCTATACTCCTATCGATGATTCTATTATTGCTAAATGAGTTTATAGAAATTGTCCTATTTCTATTTCTCATAGAGTCACTCATGTTGATCTTGTAAAGTTTTATATGTTAGATTTTGAAGTTATTCTTGGGATGGATTGGCTTCATGCATGTTATGCTTCCATAGATTGTAGGACCCGATTGGTCACATTCAAGGTTCTGAACGAACCTATCCTGTCCTAGGAAGGGAGAAATTATGCTCTTAAGGGTCAGTTCATATCTTGCCTAAAGGCTAGGAAATAATTTTTAAGAGTTGCATTTACTATCTTGTTAGGGTTAGGAATATGGATTCTGAAACCCCTACTCTTGAGTCAGTCCCAATTGTAAATGCGTTTCTGCAAGGGTTTCCTGATTATCTCCTCGGTATTCCTTTTGAGAGGGAAATAGACTTTTATATTGACCTTCTCCCAGATACAGAGCCTATCTCTATTCCTCTATACCGTATGGCCTCGACAGAACTTAAGAAATTAAAAAACCAATTGAAGGACTTATTAGATAAGGGTTTTATTAGGCCGAGTATCTCTCCATGGAGTGCACCGGTGTTGTTTGTTCGAAAGAAGGATGGTTCCCTTTGAATGTGCATTGATTATCGTCAATTGAACAAGGTTAAAATAAATAATAAGTATCATATCCCAAGGATTGATGATTTGTTTAACCAACTCCAAGGAGCGAGTTTCTTCTCTAAGATTGACCTTTGTTCGGGTTATCACCAATTGAGGGTGAAGGAAGATGATATTCTGAAGATGACTTTTCGAACTCGGTATGGTCATTATGAATTTTTGATGATGTTTTTTGGTTTGACTAATGTCCCAATGGCGTTCATGGATATGATGAATATGGTCTTTAAGCAATATCTTGACATGCTCATAATTGTGTTTATTGATGATATTTTGATTTACTCAAAAAGTGAGGATGCGCATGTTGAGTATTTGAAGATTGTGTTGCAAATTCTTAAGGATCGTGAATTGTATACTAAGTTTAGAAAGTGTGAGTTTTGGTTAGGTTCCATTGGTTTTCTTGGCCATATTATCTCCCGCGAAGGTATTCAAGTCGATCCTAAGAAGATCGAGTTGGTTAAGAATTGGCCTAGACCTTTGTCTGCTTCAGATATTCAAAGTTTCTTGGGTCTGGCCGATTATTATAGAAGGTTTGTGGAAGGATTTTCCTCTATTGTTTCACCTTTGATAGCATTGACTCAAAAGAAGTGAAATTTCTATGGTAGGAAGCTTGTTAGAAGAATTTCCGAGAGTTAAAGGATAGACTCACTTTAGCCCCTATTTTGGCCTTACCAAAAGGATCGGATGGTTTTGTGGTCTGTTGTGATGCGTATCGAATTAGTCTTGGTTGTGTCTTGTTGCATTTTGGGAAAGTCATCGCTTATGCTTCAAGGCAATTGAAGGTGCATGAAAAGAATTATCCAACTCATGATTTGGAGTTAACAGTGGTAGTATTTGCTCTAAAGCTTTGGAGGCATTACCTATATGGTGTTCATGTAGATGTGTTTACCAACCATAGGAGCTTGAAGTATATGTTCACCCAAAAAGATTTTAATCTTCGCCAAAGCAGGTAGCTTGAGTTATTAAAGGATTACAACTTGAGTGTCCTCTATCATCTTGGGAAAGTGAATGTGGTGGCGGATACTCTTAGTCAGCTATCAATGGATAGTGTTGATCATGTTGAGGATGATAAGAAAGAGCTAGTTCATGATGTTCATAGGTTGGCCCAATTGGGTTTTCTCTTGGTTGATTCTAATGAGGGCGGTGTGATTATTCAGAATGGTTCGGAATCATCTCTTATATCGGATGTGAAGGTTAAGCAAGATCTCGATCCGGTGTTAGTTGATTTAAAGAAGTCGATTTTCAAAAAATCTAGTGAGGCCTTCTCTTAAGGGGGAGATGGTGTCCTCCAATATCAAGGTCGGTTATCTGTTCCCAATATAAATGAGTTGAGAAAGCAGATTTTGAATGAAGCTCACAACTCTTGGTATTCTATTCACCTTGGAGCCACCAAGATGTACCATGATTTGTGGGAAGTCTATTGGTGGAATGGGATGAATAATGATATTGCGAAATTTGTGGCTAAGTGTCAAAACTATCAACAAGTGAAATTTGAGCATAATAAACCCAGTGGTTTGGCTCAAGATATTAATACTCCTACTTGGAAGTGGGAAGATTTGAATATGGATTTTACTACGGGTTTACCTCGTACTTGTCACCAAACTTGACTCGATTTGGGTTATTGTGGACTAAATGACAAAATCAGCTCACTTTTTTCCCGTAAAGACTTCATTTTCGGATGAAGAGTAGCCAAGCTTTATATATGAGAAATGGTGAGGTTGCATAGAGTGCCTTTGTCCATTACCTCCTATCGTGGTACTCAGCTTACATCTCAGTTTTGGAGGTCGTTTTGAAAAGGTCTTGGTACCCAAGTATAGCTTAGTATGACTTTTCATTCTCAGACTGATGGAAAAGCCAAGTGTACTATTCAGACTCTGGAAGACATGTTGAGAGCTTGTGTGATTGATTTCAAGGGTAATTGAGATGATTATTTTCCTTTGATTGAGTTTGCTTACAATAATAGTTACCATGCAAGTATCGGTATGGCTCCATTTGTGGCTCTTTACGGTAGGAGATGTAGGTCTCCCATAGGATGGTTTGAGGCGGGTGAAGTTGTTTTGATAGGTCCCGAATTAGTGCATGAGGCTATGGAAAAAGTTCGGCTTATTAGAGAAAGGTTGAAAACGGCTCAAAGTCGACAAAAGTCCTATGCCAATGTTAGAAGAAGGGATCTTGAGTTTGAGGTTGAAGATTGGGTCTATTTGAAAATTTCGCCTATGAAGGGTGTCATGAGATTTGGTAAGAAAGGGAAGCTTAGTCCTCTATATGTAGGCCCATATAAGATTTTGAGACGCATTGGCAAGGTTGCTTATGAGATTGAATTGCCTAATGAGTTAGCATCGGTTCATCCGATTTTCTATGAGTCTCTTTTGAAGAAGTGTGTTGGAGATCCGATATTCATAGTGCCCTTAGAAAGTCTTGGCATGAAAAAGAGTTTATCTTATGAAGAGGTTCCGGTTGAGATTCTAGACCGACAAGTCCGGAAGTTGAGGAACAAAGAAGTTTCTTCCATTAAGGTATTGTGGAGGAATCAATTAATTGAGGGTGTTACGTGGGAGGCCGAGGCCGATATGATGTCCCGTTATCCTCATCTCTTTCCTTCCGGGCCTTCCCTAGCTTGAGGTATTTAGCTCCTCATGGTTTATTTCTAGGATGCATGTGTCTTAGTCATTCTCATGTTTCCTTATGCATGCATTCATTAAGTGTTTATGGCTTGACATTTTGTGATGAAGCATGTTTTAGCTTGGAGTTGATCTTCCTCCTCGGATATGTGCATTATGTAGTTGCATTCATGATTGGAATCATAGAATTGTTGTTTTCCCTACTCTTGTTGTTGCTAGCTGAGTTCCATTCGGGGACGAATGTTCCCAAGGGGGAGATATTGTAACACCTTAGTTTTCAAAAAAGAAAATTTCTCAGTTTCTGGCTCAGAGTCACTTCCTATGGACGCAGTCTACGGGTTGTAGACCAGTTGATGGACCGTAGAATGCATCCGTAGAAAGAAGGTAAAATGTTTTAAAAAATCAAGTTTCTGAAGTCGAGTCTACGGGCTGATAGGACGGACCGTAGGTCTTTCCACGGACCGTAGAAAGGTCCCGTCAAAAGGTTCCAGACTTAGTCAAATTTCTGAGGGTCAAGTTGGGTTCTACAGGTTGGACCTACAAACCGTAGAATGATCTACGGGCCGTAGATCAAAGTCATCGAAAGTGTCCTCATAATTTGGGTTTCTGAAGTTTTCTATGGTCCAACAGGACGGTCCGTAGGAATTCCTACGAACCGTAGGTTGGAGAAGTAGGCTTCGTCCGACAGTTATTTTAGAGGAGTTTTTATGTCTTTTCCCAATTCTTTTAAGTCTTTTTAATTACGACTTTGCCCCTAAATTGACCCACTATATAAGTCTTTCTTCCCAAATTTTCCTTCATTAATTACATTCTCAAATTCCTGACTTCCCCAAATTATTTCTCTCTCTAGAAAGTTCTCTCAATTCTCAAGGAAAAAGAAGGGCTAGGATCCTCCATTGAAGGTCATCAATTCTTAGCATTTTCTTGTGGACTTTGTTGAGGTAAGTTAGCATTCACCATTGGAGTCCTTTCCTCAATTGGGTCCCTAGCTTTCTTTCAAATTTCAAGGTTTAATTCCCCAAATTCAGTTAGGGTTTTGATCAATTCTTATGGGTTCTTCCATATTGATTCCAATTGTTGATTTTTATGATTCCTAGTGCATGATCTAGCGTGATAACGTAATTTAGTGCACGATTTAGCTTGATTTATATGATTTGAGTAGAAATTGTATAAACCCATACATGAGCCATGATTCCTAGTTATGAATTCATGATGAAGTTTGTTCCATGAATTTATGAACTTATGAAATTGATGAAAATATGCATGGGTCTAGTTTATTGCATGATTCTAAGATGAATTGACATGTACCCATACTAGATCATGATTTATGAACATATGAATAGCTTGCATAAGAGATGCATGTATATGAATAGCTTGCATAAGAGATGAATGTATATGGATAGCTTGCATAAGAGATGCATGTTTCATGAGAATTATGCTTATAATTGCTAGGGTGCATATAGATGATGGCATCCTTGAGTTGTGAAAAGGTTTTCTTCACAAAAAGCTAAGAATATGAATGTGAAAGGTTTTCTCACATAAATTAGGGTTCATATGGTTGAAAGGCTTTCTCACCTATGAATCAATCAGGAGCTATTCTAATGACGTAAGCTTGGGGCAAGCCCATAGTAGTTGAAACGTCTTAAAATGATCTTAGCTTGGATTAGGTAACCCTAGATGTACCTCTTCCTTGGTTAAAATATGAATAAGCTTAATTGACAATTCCTTGGGATTTTGCTTAGCACCAAGCGAGCTTTTGGGATGAAGGTTTCCGTTTAGCATCTGTGGACCTTTAGTAGCAATCCCTAAGTCCCATAACTACGTGCCTCGTAGGTTTTTTCTCTGATAGACACATAGCTAGTGGATCCACGTAAGCTACAGATTTATGGTCCTTACCTTGGCAAGTAGGACACCCCTTCTAGTGGTGTAGGGTAGACATCACTCCCCTTTTCAATGTGAGGCTGACACTGGATTCCATGTTATAGCTCACATGGTCTATGTCGGTTAAATGTAAAAATCCCATAATAATGAACTAGGGTACTAGAAGTATCTCACAAGACTTATGACATGACTAGCTTGCATTGATCATGTTTATGCATTGAGTTTCTAACCCTATTGTCACATGATTTAGTTTGGTCATTGCATGTTCATGATGATATCCCATTAGCATGATTTCCTATATGAAAGCATTTCATTGGCATGTTTTATGTGATTATATGCATTTGCTTCATACTTAGTACATTTCACGTACTAATGCATACTTGTGCCTACATTCTCTTATAATGTAGGGTCAGATAGTCATCCTTCGCACTCTCGTGGATAGTTGTTTTCAGAGTTCGAGCTATTAGCCTTGGTGAGTCCTCATGCTTCGGGGACTAAGAGACTTTATTGCTTTTCTTTACTTTTAGTTTCAGACTTGTATATGATGTACGGGTTACGTCCCGATCATGTTATTGTATTAAATGGCTTTTGAGACATAGTCAAGACTTCCGCTTGTAAACGCTTTACTTTTATGAGATTGTCTATCTTTTTCCTCATTCTTGTCTTTACCTTATGTATATGTATGCTAAGTGGCTTGTGTGGGACCTCTCGGGGTCCTATACGCCATGTCACACCTTAGGGGTACTTTGGGTCATGACAAGAGGAGCGGGTTTATATCTTCGTGATGTGATTGTTGTATATTGGTTCCGTGAGTAGACCGACTTTATTGATTGTGTTGTACTTTTCACAAGTTGGTCATTGGGTGGCCGGTTGATGTATTTAGATGATGGGGTGGCCCTTGTTTAGACTTGGATGGAATACTAAATACCGTAATAATGTTATAGGGATCCTCGGAGGTCCAAGTTATAGGATAGGGTGATGAATCAGGTATGGCTTGTTAGGTTGTGGTTTTTCATGTGAGTTGTGAATGTTAAGTTTGGGTGAGGATTGGGAGTCAAGGTTATGTTTCTAACAGAGATTGGAGTTGTATGTTATTTGTCAATAAATTAGTTAAAGGCCAAGTGGTTGGCATAAGAGCTTGAGGGGGGAATAGTAGTCTGGTTGATAAAGTTAGTAGTAGCCTTGTATTGAGGAAAACTTTATGTGATAGAGGGGCTAGGTTATGATCTGATAAGAGGGTGGATTGGTCTAGATGGTAGAGTTAGAAGCGAAAGAAGGTGGGTGGACATGTGATAGAGTGTATGGGTTCCGAGGTAAAAATGCTTATAGTAAGAGTGGTGATTAAGGGTTGGAGTCCTAAGTGTATCTTTAAGTTTCATATTTCTTTGATTATTTGCATGATATTATGTGGTGGATTTGGATCGACCGATGATGCCTACAAGTATGTGTAGTCTGTACTGATACTACTCTTTTGTGCCACTTGGCATAGTCTGATTACAGGGTAAGTGATATTTCTTAGACAAAGACAAAGATGATCTCCAACCGCTTCTACTTCTCTTTCCTTATGGTGGAAGCAGTGTCGTATTTCCTTTCATAATTTACACTCTCTTAGAAGCTCTTGTAAATGTTTAAACCAGTTTCCTTGGGGAGGGTTTAGTGTAACTCTTTACAAAAGAACTTTGTTTTAAATTGAGTTAAGAGTACTAGTTTACATTTTGTTCACTTCTGCATTTAATTTCCTAGTTTGGGGTAAGGTTCTCCTATCATGGGAAATACATTCATATTCAGGCGATTAGAAGTAAATAGGAATGTGTTCCCATGATTCTATAACAAAGCAAGAATATTGTATTATGATCTATTTCAATTCTTAGCATGCAAGATCGGTAATTTAATTATCAATTAAGTGGATGGTTTCCTAAATAGATGAATTTCACCATGCAACATGGTTCCTCTACAGGTGTATGCTTTATTAACCCTTATCTTTGATCCCAAATTCGCTATCTCTGGGTAAGTTCAAGTTATTAGATGAGGGTTGATAGCCTCAAATCTCTGTTGTATAATTTTTTTTCCCAACTGTTGCCCCCTTGATCAGGCAAGTAAGAATAAGGAGAGTCCTAACATTTGCAACCGTAAAAAAGGCAATCAAAGTGAAGGAAAAAATAATACATACATGCACACCTTTCAAGAGTTACTATGTTTTAGGTCTACGTCATTAATTTTTCATGGTTCTCACAACCATGATTGTGGATTTAGCTACTCATAATTGTATGATTAAAATCAATAATAATTAGATTAAAAGAAATCATGCACTTTCAATACAAATATTAATAATCCAGAATCTTGAATTGAATTGCAAAGTCAAAAACCAAAGATCGATGTATAATTAAAATTCCATAAATTTAAGAATAAAAGGAAAAAGTAGTTTACTATAATATCTTAACTGAAAACGTGTGTAACAAAATAAATAAACTCTAAAAAGATATTTATAAACATACAAAACCCTATCCAAACTGTTTTGGGAAAACTGGGATCAACAGCTTTTACGACCCAGAGTACAGGTCGTAATCCCCTTTATGGCTAATGAAGTCTTCTTGTAAATGACAGTGAATCTATAGTCTGAGGAATTTTTTCACATACAAGATCTATGGTACCTGGAAGTTTTTATGGCTCGTACTGGCAGCTTGTAATCCTTAGGCCTCTATTTTCCAAAATCTCTGAATCTCATCTACGTACGCATGCTAGTGACTCGTAAAAGCTTTTACGGCCCGTCTATTCCTTCATAGAATATCTCGGTATTTTAACCCTTCTCTGAACTTTCAATCACGAATCCTATCTACGGCTCGTAGAACCTTTTACGGGTCGTCCTGGCTCTTCGTTAAACGCAGGCATGTCCTTTACATCTCTGAACTTTCTTCTACGAGACCATTTACAGCTCGTGGTTAAGACCACAACTCATAAGCTGGTTCGTGGAAAGCCAAATTTGTACTGGCACAACTGACTTCCCACACTTAGCTGCTAAAACTTGTTTTCCTACAAAATAACTACATAACACATCAAATCTATTAAAATACATTAAAAGACTTACAAAAATCTTAAGTTTTAAGCATTAAAAGTGTCGTAAATCTACGGCACATCAGAAGATCTTAGCTATAGCAATATTTAAATATTTTTTACACTTAAAAAATAATTATTATTTTCTAAATGTATTAATAAAATTATAAATATTTATCACGTAATTAATTATTATAAAAAAAATTAAAAGCAATGCTTGATCATTTATCCATTACAAATTGTTAATGCAGAAGTAAAATAATATCAATTTATCACCTTATTTAAATACATAATTTTTCTCAAATTTGATTAAGATAAAATGCCTTTGAAAAATATACGGGACCCTCGCCATGAACTAGTCTAGACAGGTACAAGAGCTTCTAAGTGAATACAATATCTAAAAATAAGATGCAACTCCCACCATAAGGTAAAGAGGATTGGAAGCGGTCGGAGATGATCATTGTCTTCACCTAAGAAACGTCACTAACTCTACAATCAGTTTATTAAATAGCAAGAGTAGTATCAATGTAAACAACATATACTGGTGGGCATCATCGATCAACCCAAATCCACCGTATAACATAATGTAAATATTCAGAAGAAACATATAACTCGAAGATATATATCCCCGATCCTTTAACCATAGCTCTTACTACCAAGTAATATCACCTCTAAACTCATACACTCTATCCCAAGCATTCTTACCTCCTTCCGCTGTCAACTCTACCATTTAAAGTTATCACACCCCCTATCCGATCATAGCCTAACCTCTCTTTCACATGAAGACTTCCCGAAACCATCCATCCTACCAACACCAAAACTTCTCTACTGATTCCATTTCCTGAATTCAAATCTCCAACTAACTCTGTTAACCGGTCTGTCCCCACTCTTATGACCCCTGCCAACACTCTGCCCTTAGCCCTAAGTCAATTTAGTGGACCTCCCGCAGAACTTTTACCTATCCCTCTTGACTTAACTCAACATATAATCCAACACATAATCCAACACATCCCTAAAGTAATCCAGATCCAAAAATATCATTTATGGTATTTAACATGCAATTTTCTATCTACACAAGAATCGTTTCGCATTTAACACACCAATTTAGATACTCATGGACCAACATGTGATGAATACCAAATAAAAAACAAACATGGTTCACTTACGAAATCCACACACAGCGAACAATCAAGCATGTACTAATTATGATATTTGAGCCAACCAATATAGAACATGTATTAGGAGTGGTACTTGAGCCAAGTGATAATATGTATCAGGCCTGGTGTCCAATCAATAGATATTTCATACCATGCGTGGTACCCGAGTAAATTGATAATATGTACTAGGCGTAGTACCCGAGTCAATCGAGAATCACAACATCACACAATCACAACCACACTTGCAAGACCATAAGTAGTTAAGACAGATTCATGGCATGGGATTTGACAAGAACAAATGCATCCTTTCACATTAATTCCCTTAACTATTGAACACGTATTGTACAATCATTACTAATAGAACAGTTAACATGTACAAATAATGTAAATTGAAAAACAGTTCAACCATCACCTACCCTAGACGACCTTTTTCGGATCAATTTTCAACTCATAATCTGATTACCCACAGGTTACCACCCATAGAATAATACCTAGCAACAGTCATAAGGCCAACATTACTAACTAAGTATCTTACCACCCTAAACCACAACAATCAATGCATTTAACCATTTAAACTCCATGTCCGAAGGCCTAAGCATGAAATCTCCCATAAATTTACAACGAATAATGCATTTAGAGACAAGTCCAACTACTCAGTTATGCCTAGCCTACCTGAACGTCAAGGAATTGTTGAAGAAATTGGAATGTGAACTTTTGACTTCCTGGAATTCATGGATTTTCACCTCATCCTCTCTGAAATCCTTCCTCTCCATTGTTCCCAAGCTTGGAGCAACCTATGAGGGTTTTTGGAGCAACCCTCATCTATTTTACTAGTGAAAAGGAGGAGTCATATTATAAAATTCATATTTTTAAGATTCTGGTCTCGTCAACCCTGCTATAGCGGCGACACCATAGCGGAAAAATTACTGCTTTGACGGGATAACGTCAATCTGGATCAAATTTATATTTTAAAATTTCCGTTGTGTCGCCCCAATTTAAATTGACAACGTATTTTTTTAAAAAAAAATGAAATTTCACTTGAGGTGTCTTTTGAATAACGACGAAACAGGTCATTACAATAATTTTCAACTATCTA
The DNA here is from genome assembly GCA_018342035.1 of Solanum appendiculatum. Classification (NCBI taxonomy): domain Eukaryota; kingdom Viridiplantae; phylum Streptophyta; class Magnoliopsida; order Solanales; family Solanaceae; genus Solanum; species Solanum appendiculatum. The sequence continues at coordinate 298,014 of JAGDQO010000606.1, forward strand.
ATTCAATGACACTATCTTAAGGTTAAATCATAAAATCAGCAACGCATAACATTAAAAACAATCTATAATGATCGGCTTAGGTTATTTTTAAGGTTAACAGTCAAATTTTCATGTCTGTATATCGAATTATGCTATCCTCTTGACCACCATGCGATATATAACATGTCATTATCCAAATTTAAAAGATGAGTAAATCATAACCTACCTCAAGGATGAATAGTTGCATCGATTCCCATGCGATTTCGCTTATGTTTGGTATCCCAATAGTTTGGTGAAGAATTCGGAGGAAAACTTTGGGTAAACCTGCAAGGATTATTCTTCCCTCCCTTCTCTCTTGAACCCTTTTCTCTCAAAAATAAATCCTAGGACATCCTTAAAAGAAGTCCTAACGAAAATAGAATAAAACCTTCAATAGTTACTTAAGAAAATAGAACATAATTCTATTTTTTTCGGGCCTTTGCTGTAGCAAAGGTCTTCTTTATAGCAATATTTAATTTCTTTTTCATACTTAAATAATAGTTATTCTTTTCTAAATGTATTAATGAAAAAAGAAGTATAAGTTACATAAATCACAGTGTAAAGATGAAATTACTATCTATTCATACTTTTTTTCTAATTACAATAATCCCTTAAAATTAACTCAATCCGGATACATTAATAAAAGTGTGGATACATTAATACAGATACATTATTAAAATAAGGGATTTCCCAATCCGGATACATTAGTGAAAGCGGAGATAGATTAATACACTAATACAGCAATCCGGATACATTAGTGAAAGCGCTGATACATTAATACATTAATACAGATACATTATTAAAATAAGGGATTTTCCAATCCGGATACATTAGTGAAAGCGCGGATACATTAATACATTAATACATTAATACGGATACATTATTAAAATAAGGAATTTTAGAGATTTTTAAAAGATATAGGGAAATATGGAAAATAGTTTACTCAAAGCTGTATAATTTAGTAATTTTTCCAAAAAAGAAATGTAAACTACTTCATGTAGTCCTTATTATTAAGTGAATTATTGAGAAAAAAATTATAATTCAAAATAAGTGAATTTTTCAGAGTATAAGAAAATTATTGGGACAAATGAATTATTCAAAATACAAAAAAAAATATGTTGAAACCTTTTTTTTCATATTTATCCTTCATTTAGTGAGCTTCTTAACTACTTTATATTTTCTAGTAGAAAAATTGAGAATAATCAAAATAATAATAAAAAAACAATCTTTAATTTTTATCCTTAAATAATTTTCTTAATTAGTATGTTAAATCCCAATAATTTACTGAACTTTAAAAAAATAAAACAGATATGGTACGAGAAGAAGACTTGGCAGGAAGAAAGTTGTAGGAAAAATAATAAATAGTCTTTTGAAAGATAATAAACTCACTCCCTCTATTTCATAGTAATTGAATTTTTAAGGCTTTTTTCATTATTCAAAATAATTAAATTGTTCAAAGTTCAACAGGGATGTTTGAAAGAAAAATTCATGTTTGCCTTTTTCTTTAGTGAAGTTTTATATTTTCTATGAGATGAATTGCATTACCTACAAAGTTATATTTATGATTTCACAAAGATCAATAGTGGAAATTATGATTTAAAGTATGTCGTTAAATGTTTTTCTTATTAAATGCATATTATTTCACAAATTCACTTAATATGAAATAGAGGGAGTACCTTGTTAGTCCTACCGTACCAACGATTGTGTTCGATTGATCAAAAAGTTTAATTTTAAAAAACAAAAAACTTTTAAAATAAATTGTCCAAAAAACTTAGCAATATTTAAAGGGAAAAGGGCCTAATGTACTCCTAAACTTTGTCATTTGGAGCTGATATGCCCCTCGTTATGAAAGTGGTTCATATATACCCTTACTGTTATACAAACGACTCATATATACCCCTACCGTTACAAAATGAGCTCACATATACCCTTCATTTAACGGAAGTGAAAAAATTAGTTTTAAATTTATATTTTTGACTTATATTTTTTTTTTAAAAATCATTTAGGTGTATATATCATCCATCTAGCAAAGTTCAAGGTACATTTTAATCTTTTTCATACATAAATTATTTTTTGACTTCTTTGATTATCATTATTTGAGTTTCTTATTCTTATTTTATTTTTTTCTTTCATCCTTAGTGTAAAGAAAAAAATTTAAAACTATTTTTTAATGGCTATATTATAATTTAAAACTATTTTTTCAGCTATATTGTAATTTAGTTTTTGTATTTGGAAAAAAATTGGGTCATCTATAATAAATTTTACAAGAATATTAGTGAAAATAAATAAATTTGACCATGAAAATAATAAATCTAAATTAGTCATTGAAACAAAAAAAAAGTCAAAAAATATATGTTTGAGGAGGATTAAATATACCTATATGGGATTATATATTTTTAAGAAAATTAAATTAAAAATTAATTTTTTCACTTCCGTTAAAGGAAAAGGGTATATGTGAGTCATTTGTATAAAAACAGGGGTATATATGAGCTAATTTCATAACGAGGGTATATCAGTTCTAAATGGCAAAGTTTAAGGATATATCAGGACTTTTATTAAATATTCAAATTGATAGTTAAATTTAGAATATACTCTCAAAATAGGGAGACAAAAAATATCTTTACTGGCACGGCTCCGCCTAGATCAGAAAGTGAGTCCACACTTGTATTCTTAATGATTACGTATAGTCAGAAGCATGACCGCATTGCTGACGTAATTTTAAAGGGAATATGTTGCCACTAATACTCGCAGAAAACCGGGCAATCAAATGTCTGTATTAGATTCTACATACTATGAACAACAAGCCTACTCCACGTAAAAATGTCTAAAGGATATGGTATAGTGGATCTACGTTGCTATTGGCCCATACCTTTTCAATTCATGATAACTATCACGAAATATTGAATCCTCATTCTAATCTAGGTAGTCCTCCACTTCGAGTCGAATAGTAAGTAAATCCGTACCGAGGTTATTTCTTTTTAATCAGAGATTTCCAATTCAAATTCTGAATATGAAAAAATTCTTGATAGAAAGTGTTTCTTTCCGAATGAGATCTACGTGGTGTGAATTTGAAATAATCGAATTTCAATATAAATATTAAATATGGTATAAAAAACAAAAACACAAAATCTAATTACGTGTGTACTGCTAAAATACAACTTAAAATAGTAGTTCACAAAAAACAAGAGAAACTAGGGGCTAATCAAATGTCAGTTTTAGATTCCACTGATAATATCTAAGTTGAAACAATCTCAACCAAGAATTTAAGATATCCATTCCTATTTCCCAACAGTTTAGATTGTGTAACTTTTACCTATTGTTGTGTGCCTTCAACTGCAATACCACGAGGTAGATAGAAGATTGGCCAATGAAAAAAGCTAGGCCATGTGATGGGCATGGTATTGCCTATGGTTTGTATATAAAATGATGAACTTAGAAACTGATCAAACATGTGAAGTCCTTGTGAATGAATTCAAGTAAATACAAAAAATGTCTAGTAACACCCACGACATATATTACTTTGTTCTAAAAAAATTGTTCATCGACCTAAGATTTTAAAAATAAATCCTACGACACGCGTTGCTTTTTCACATTTATATTTGGACAAACACAACAAAGAGTATAACTAATACTCATAGATTGAAAAAATTATACCAAATAAGATATTAATGATACACAAAATTAATGCATACATTACTTTTTCTAATACACTCTACAAACGACTTATACATCTATAATTTATTTAAATCATAAGTATAATTTACACTTAATACTTCATTAATAATAATAAAATAACAAGAAAAGTAATTAAATATGCTACAAAATATTTCTATTTAATGTCGTAATTTATTCCGAATATTTTCTATTTTATTTTAATTTATGGAGTTAGAATTGCGTTTGGTTATACTTTTTACAGTATTCGAAATAATATTGATATTTGAATGTGCTACTTTTTTAAAAATGAGTTAGAAAAAATGCTATAACTTATTTTTCAAATTTGAAACACAACTTCAAATTAAATTTGAAATTTTCATGATCATACATTGATTTTCAAATAAAGATAAATTTATTCTGATGAAATGTAAATCATAGTTTTTATAGGCAAATGTGTAACTTAGATGTGAAACAAAATGAGTAATCGTATAAGGAATTTTTTTGTTTTTTTTTATATCAATAAAAAGAACACGCACTTGTTGTAACAAATTTTATGGGCTCCATCTATACTTTGTACTTACTCCACTTATATTTATTTGTTCATTTTAAATTTTACATGTCTTTTAAATTAATGATTATTATGAATAATTTATCACAATATTAATATTAATTATTATATGATCTTAGATCTTGAAAAATAATTTGAGGAATAAGTAATTAATATTAAGAGTAAAACATGTTTAATCTTGATATGCTAAAAGTAAGAAATGAAAATTAAAAAAATATTTTTAATATAGTGAATAAAAAAAAGTGAACGACAGAAATATTTAAAGGAATTTTTATTGCAGCAATTACGTGTTCTTTTTGTCGACAGAAAATACACAAACAATTGCTTGTGTGGTTGCTCATTTTCTTTTGCTTTTAAGTTTTTCATTTGGTATAAAAATTACGATTCATATTTTCTCAAAGTAAACTTTACTTTATTTGAAAATCAATGTTTGGCCATAAAAATTTAAAATTTAATTTGAAATTGTATTTCAAATTTGAAAAATAATTTATAGTTTGCTATCTAACTCATCTTTATAATAGTAAAACATTATATTCTAATATGAATATTATTTCACATGGTAAATAATATAACTAAACACAACTTCAACTTCATAAATTCAAATAAGATGAGAAATATTTATAATTAGCAGGCCTTAAATGGGGAACATTGAAAATAATTAGTTTCTTTTTTCTATTATTTTATTATTATTGACGAAATATAATTATATTTTTATAATTGAGTGTAAATTCTACTTATAATAACTTAAATAAATTATAAATATAAAATCAATGTTATTGAACTCAAGTACAAGGAGGACTCTGAGTAACTAGTATAACTATAAAAGTGTTTATTTTTTAAATTTTAATTTTATTTAAATATTATCATATAAATTGAAATCAAGGAAGTATATTATACTTTCTTCATTTTAATTTGTGTGTTTGACTTTGACTTAATATGGTCTAAAATTTAAAGATGCGTATAATATATGAATATTTTTTGAATCTCTTAATTAATGTTAAATATGTCAAGTGAGATATTAAAATTATTAATATAATATTTATTTTTTTAAAATCCAAAAGAAGGATGAGACATTTATATGATATGGAGAAAGGGTCAAAAATACTTTTAGATTATTTGAATTTGAACAAAAATATTCTCCAAAAATAATTTGATCAAAAAATTCTCTTATTGTTACTTTGGGTAACAATTGTCTTTCTTGATAAATATATTTTTTCTTTTCTTTCTAATCACAATATTTTTTAATAAAATATAATATTAAAAGAATTTTTTTCTTATTTTCTTTCTTTTAAAATCTCTTTGACCAATATAAAGAGAAATTGTAATCATTTTTCTTCTTATTCTCATTTTATCAAGTGAAATAGAATTATCTCATATACTTTTAAAACTAATAATATAGGTCATATGTATATAATAATATCATTATTAATTTTGATTTAGGTAATTGTTAAAACAAAATTCTTACTAAAATAAAAAAATATTTTTATTTCTTAATATTTTTCGAATTAAAGTAGTACAAATATTTATTAATATATTCCCTAATTTTTAAATTATGTGGAAAAAGAGTAAAAAAAACTCAACTCGGTATATAATACTCCCTCTATCCAATAATACTTGTCCACTATTGACTTGGCATACCCCTTAAGAAACAATAAATAGAAGGGTGATTTTACGATATTACCCTTTGATTATAATAAATACAATGCATTGAAAAATATAATAGGGAGATGACTATAATTAATGATAAGGATAAATTAAGAACTAAGTGTAAAATTATCAATTGATTTCATAAAGTGGACAAATAGTATAGTGGACAAGTATTATTGGACCGAGGGAGTAGTTTGAAAATATTTTGTGATCTAAAGAAATGTGATAAATTTTTGTATTTTATGATATTATAATTATTGTGTTGTTACTTTAAAACCAATGATTATATTATCAAATGCTTATTCTTCTTCAATTTGAAAAATATTAAGAAATAAAAATATTTTTATTTTAGAAAAAGAATTTTATCGTTATTTAAATAAAAGTTAATAATAAATTAATACATAGATTATATTATTTTTATTAGGACTAAAATATGTTAAAAAAAGGATTTATTTATTTATTCAGAAACATGTATTTTCTTTTATCTAAAAGAATAATAATAGGACATATTTTGGACGAAAAATATTGACACTAAAAATATTTTTAAATCAAATTATTAATGAAGGACACTTTTAATTTTATGAAGTAACAACATTACAAAGTGGACCCGCCCTTGTAGGTCCTTTCAACTTTTCAGAAATATGTTTGAATTCTCAATTTAGATTGAAGCTGCTGCCTATAGTTTTCTAATTCTACTGCCATAAAATCAAATACAGTACAATAATATGGTTCAGCCACATCGTCAATCAAACCATGCAAGTAGGGGCGGAGTAAGTAAGGATCGAGAGAGTTCATTTGAACTCTTTCAATGAAAGTAATTATATTTTGTTAAAATTAACTTTATGTATATATAATGGATGTAGAATCTTTTTTGATCTTTATCTTTGTCTTCCAGTCCTATCGGTGTCCACCTCTTATTCCATATTTTTGTGCTAATCTAATTTGGATTAAGATTTCAAAATTTCGTATAGTTACTTTTTATATTTTAAATTCTCTTAATGAATTTTTTATTCCGCCATTATATGTAAGTAGGAACTGTTGGCCCCCCAATACGTTACATGTTTATCACTCCGTCTTTGAAGTTATGTGATATTTCTAAATTAGTAATAAGAGAAGTATATTTTTAATATATTTAATAATATTTAATTTTTAATTTTTTTTTTTTATTTTAATTAGATGATTTATAATTTTATAAATATTTATAATTTATATTAAATTATACTATATTATTTTATGAAGGACTTAAAAATAGAGGCCGTCATTGGTGGAATGGTAAATGAGCGGATTGAATTGAATTCAGATGAATTATATATGAATTAAGTTAAAATAAATTATATTATAATTCACCCATATATATATATATATATATAAAGATGAATTTGGTTAAATAAAAATGGAATAAAATGATCTTTAACTCATTTTTATTTCTCTTCATTATTTTATTCACTAGTTTCATTATTTATTTATTTTCCTTCTCTTTTCTATTTTGTTTTTTCATGTTTTAAAATATATTTTAAAAGTATGTGTATGAATTATGATATGATAAATGGATAATTAAACTTACACCATTTAAATTGGCCAAATCCATCCGCTAAAATAAAATTAAAAGAAAAAACATTATTTTCATGAAATTTCGTGAACGAAAAACCAATAGCATATAAATTCACGAAAATATAGTCATCATCATGTATGAGATTCAACTTTAAAGTTGGCTAGATGGTCACAAGTTCAAGTTGTGAAAATAGTGTCTTGGAGAAATGCAGTGTAAGGTAGCGTGCAATAGATCTTGTGAGCCGATCCTTTTATGAATCCCACTCATAGCATACTATTATGGAAAGATCAAAACCGACCTTAATTCATAATTTAAAAACACAAATTGGTCAAAAAATCAAATCGATCTCGAAAGAATGATTTTAAAGATATTTTGTTTTTTTGCAAAACTCCAATCTAAAAGGGTCAATTTTTTATATAAATATTTTTTTTTTTGCAAAACCTGACTTTTGGAGGTCGGCAAAAAAACTTATTCTTTTTTAAAAAATAAATGGTCGATTTTTTCAAAAATAATAATTATTATTTTTGAAAAATTGATCTCAATAGGTTGATTCTGTATTATTATTTTTATTATTTAAAAAACAATTTTCTGTGGTCAATTTGCATTTTTAATTTTTTTTTACATTAAAAAATTGAAAGAAAAGAATGACAAAAGAAAAAAAAAGTAAATAAAAATTAATTCGAAAGCGAAAAAAAGAAGAAGGAAAACTGAGTTTTTTTTCTGAAAAAATTGATAAGAGAATATCAATTTTGAGTAAATGACGGAATATATTTAGCCTTCAATAAATTAAAATGTATTATAAATTCATTGAATGAGTGTACTGTTCATTTACTCAATATATTAACTTATTATGTTCATGTATACATATTTCCTAGGTTCTATGAATCATTTTGGAGAAGAATGTACCTATTAATTATGACATTTAATATGATGAATTTTGGAGTGATTTCTTAACCTATAGATAATTATTGTGTGGCGACACAAATTTGTCATTGATTGTGTATCTATGGTACGATAAAAATAAAGCACGAAACATATCTTGCCTACAATAATTTTGATCATGACAATAATAATATAATTTTCTCTTTGAAGAAAATATTCACCATGCAAATGGTGTCATGAAATATGTGATAGTACACAAAATTAATTGTAAGCTCCAAAAGAGCTATTGTGTTACTATTGGTGGAATGAAATTATTCATTATATTGGGATAGTAGTAAGCCTCAAAAAAAACTTTTAAGTTTCGGATGAATTGGAAAGAAAAATTATTATATTAAGATTATAAATTATGGGAAGATTTAATATCTTCATATTACTACAATCAAAGCGGGTTATAAATATTTACGTAAAAGGTTATTCATTTTTTTTTGTTTGTTGTATACAAATATGGGCATGATGATGGAATCACATGCAAAAGTAAACTAGAAGTTTACTGGGATAAAGATCAATTAGCATACCGGTTGTTCATTCCGGCTCAAATGTGATGCAAAAGTAATCGAGAATTCTCTTATGTTGCTTGTTCTCATGATAAAATGATCATTATATCAGCTAATGTTGAGATTGTTTCTCCTGAAAATTTACATAAAAATGTGAATGTGGACTCATTCACCTGCTACGTAGATCATTTGCAATTATATGATTTTAATAACTGCATTTATGAGATGATCACTTGTACTTTGCTATCAACTTACAAATTATTTTTTATAAGATTGTTTGATTGAATTGATAAATTAAGAGCACAATTTCAAACTATAAAATTATGTTGATAATGTTGGTTGGTTTAGCAGAAACTGTATGCCTCCAATAATAGTTAAATCATGACTATGAGAACAAAACTTTCAAATAAAATTTGATATGAGATGAGTTTATTTAACCTGTAGCGGCATATGTAAGCATCAAGACAACAAAATTTTCCCATCACAATTGGTTCAAGATTATGAACTAAATAATTTCCATTTCAAAATTTAAATGTGCGATATCTGATATAGTTACGCCACACATATAAAGATGAATTCCCCAAATGGGGTTGAGAATAAATTTATATTTTCTAACGTTAGGGAGAGAGATGATTAGCAACTGAAAATTATGTGTGAAAAAATTATCAAGATCATCGTTAAAAAAATAAATAAGAAGTACTTGAAGTTTAAGAGATAATTCATTTGCAAAATGTTGCAAATCAATTGTCATACATATTTGCTGACCCTATATTATAATTCAGTTGTAAATGATCCAATAAGACGTCCTTAAAAGTCAAAGTCAATGGCACCCATATAGCATGATAGATCAATTGATTCTAAAGTTAGAACTCCTTGAACAAGGAGAGGAGCAAGTGATCAAGATGGTTAGAATAATGAAGAAAGTGCTTTAAAAAAAAGAACAATGACATGACACTTCGTAAAACCTTGGCAACGATTTAAATACCTGAAAATGATGAAAAATGAAAAGATCTCAAAAAGTTGTATTGAATTCAGCATCAAATAACCATCGACGATGTCTCTGATATAATATAGCGCTCAACATTATATATGGTAATGAGGATCTTGATTTCAAATTTGTCAAATAGTATAGACAGAGAAATGATTGGCCAAATAAAATATGCAATTCAAGTATATTTTATTTCACTTAGAAAAGTGATGTTTTAAACTTATAGTTCATAAATCAATATATAATATAAGTGGGGTACAAATAAATTATTGAAACTATAACAGTAAGATAAAATATATCTTCTGCCTTGGGGTATAAAGCTTTTTCTCAAAAATCCTAACATTAATCAATGGAGATATATTCTCTTGTGGTGGATGCAATGAGATTTGTTTCAGTCTAGCAATAGATGAATATTTTAATATGTATAATGAATAATTGTTATGTCTAGATAGACGGTGAAAGTTATATGAAAATCATTGAAGCATTGAAACGTGCTTGAAATATAAACCTTCAAAAATTCATACATGGATTGAAAAAATTAAGGAAGGATCCAAAGATGACTTTATTTGTCTTTGCATTTTTATAAGATGATCAAAAATTCAAAACTGTTATAATAATTGTGTATGTTAATGACTTGAACATCATTGACACTCCTAAAAACCTCTCAAAAATTGTTAAGTGTTTAAAAAGGAAATTTGAAATGAAAGATCTTGATAAGACAACATTTTATCTTAACCTAAATATTGAGAATTTGACAAGTCCAATATTTGTCCATCAATCAACATAAACAATTTTTTTAAAAAAAACAATTTAATATGGATAAATCACATAAATTAAGAACCCCAATGATTGTGAGATTGCCTGACATAAATAAAGATTCATTTCGACCTCAAGAAAAGGATGAAATGCTTATTGATGATAAAGCTCCATATCCTAGTGTAATTGGGACACTGATGTATCTTGCTGATAATACTCAACCATATGTTTGTTTTGTCATGAGTTTATTGACAAGATTCAGCTAGGCCAGTCTTAGACAAAATTTGAGTGAGACAAGGTCTAGGGCAATCCAGGAATGGATGGGGTGGTATGCCTAAGCTTGGATCATGTTTCCTAGAAGCTAAGACATTAAGAAATCCATATGGCCTTTCTGAATCAAATTTGGGTGAGTAAAACTCCTGATATCGAACTTGGCATGAAGAATTTAGTTTAGAACGTCAAGATTCAAAGGTGTGCTGCGAAATGGAGGTTTTGGGGAGGATTTACTAGTCTCTGTCTTCGTGCAAGCCGCTATAGCAGGTATCACGTTGCTATAACAGGATGAATTAATTCCCGCTAAAGTGGTTGGGCCCCTTGGCGACGTCGTTATAGCGGGCCAGGTCGTTATAGCGGGGTTACTCGGGATTTTGTGCAGAAAAATCTCAAAAACCTCTTATTTTCTGCAACTTCGTTCATGAAATTGAGAAGGGTGATTTAGGGCAGTTTGTTTCATCTTTTCAACCAATCTCTTCGGTAAAGATAAGTTAATTACTTCCCCAACTTGTATTTTGATTCTTAAACATTAGAATCTAGAGTGTTACTCCTAGGGAAGAGTTTTAACTCGAATTAAGGGTGGAAATGGCCCTTGTTGGGTAGGATGATCATGGGGATGACCTGAGGTTTAGAATTTGAGTATAATTGGGGTGTAATTAGGTCATTATTCATTGATTATTTTATTTTAATTATTTTTTTAGACCAAGAACAAGCTGAAATTCATAACAAGCGGAAAGTTTTAAGTTTTTTTAGAGCATTCAGGCTTGTTTCGAGGTAGGTGATGGTTATTGTTCCCTATTATGCAATATGTGTTTGTTAACTACGTCGTTAGTAATGCATGCATGATATATGATTAGGGAAATTGAAAAGACATAATGTGAAATGAAAGATATAGTCAATTACATGCAATGAATGTGTTACATGAATGTATATGTGTAATTGTGATTCATTGTGGTTGTGATTGTGCTGTGGGTAAATGATTGGGATTGGGTACTACTCCAGTAAACTAACATTTGGAACAAGTAGCACGGCGATATACTAACATCTAGAAGGGGTACCACACCGGTACAGTAACTTGGAATCGATTACCACGCCAGTACATTAATAGTTTGTATGTGTAGGTTCCATGATAGAACCGGGCTAGCTTCTTGTGTTGTGATGATTCATGTTGTTATGCATATCAATTCCGGGTGAAGACTAAGAGTCCAGGCTATGTTGTACTTGTGTTGTAATTGTGTATTATGTGCTTATTGAGTTGTGATTGCCTATTCATATTTTGTATACTAGAACTAGCCAATGATCCTACCAGTACACTGTGATTGTTACTGATACTGCACTTGCTCTTTCTTTGTAGAATAATCAGCATCTTCAGGCGGCTGCTTCGCGACCTCAACTGTGTGACTTTCACTATCTAAATCCAAGGATGAGCCACTTCCTCCGAGCTACTACGGATTCCTCTTTACCTTCTTGGTCCATTATTCAGACTCAGACATTCTGACTTGTGTTTTCCTTTTTTATTTTGGAGTTGCATCCCCTACCTTAGACCATTAGATGTTTTGGTACTATGACTTTCAGGTTCTAGGGAGTTTATTCCCCTTTTTTTTTTGTTGACAGGTGGAGTTTATGGGAACTCAACCTTTATAGTTGTTTTAAAACTATTTTCCTAGTATTTTATATCGTGATTTGGTTTTTAAATGGTTTGATGGGTTAGGTTTGAATTGATAGTTGATTTTTCCACTGGAGGGTTGATGTGGGTGCCACTCATAACGGATCAAGGTCGTGATAATTTCTTATTCTACATTGCCATATTTTACAACAAAATTTGTATTTTTGATTCCTTCTTATAGAAATATATTACAATTGTGTTGTCTTACCATGGTCAAATATGAATATCCATATTTTTCCATATGTTAACAATATATTTGAAACTCATATTTACTTCTTCTTTTTTATAATTTTTTAATTTAAATTAAATAGCCTTTTGGCCTAGGGATCGACCTTGACCAGCCTCATTCAAGCCTCAAGGACCGACGGAGCTTATGAACCCCTCATAAGTAGACTTAAAAAATCTTAACTCAACCATACTTGAATCGCGAGGTATAATATGCTATATTTAAAATAGGACATATATATCAATTAATTTTTAAAAAAAGAATCACATAAATATTATGTTTAAGATCATAATTTGCAATACACGAATCTATTATTTTTTATTTAAAAAATATAACTTTTAATTACAAAATACAAAAAATTGATTGACACTTTTTTGTTGAATTTTAGGGATTTGAAGCTGATTTTTTGAGAGTGAAAATTAATTTTTTAATTTTTAAAATTTCCACCATCATTCACATCTGGGATACATTTATCATGGTAAAAAAATAATTCTCTTTCTTCACTTAAATTTTTCAATTTTCGGGCTAATGTAATTGTCCGCTGTGTAGGCACCTACTCTAACACCTAGCTAGGAAAATCTTTACCACCCGATTTAAAATTGATAATGCAAAAATAAACAGAATTATCATATATCACCTTATTTAAATAAAAGAATTACTCTCAGCCTTGATTAAAATAAAATACTTTATGTAAAATACAATGAAAAAATCCTCCCTAAGAACTAGTCTAAACAAACACAAGAGCTTCTAAGAGAATACAATATCTGAAAACAAGACACATCTCCCTCCATAAGAAAAAAGAGGAGTAGAAGCTATCAGAGATCACCATCATCTTCACCTAAGAAACTTTACTCATCCTAAAACCAGACTATACCAAGTGGCATAGCAAGAGTAGTATCAATACAAACAACATGTACTGGTAGGCATCATCGGTCAACCCGAATCCACCACATAATATCATGTAAATAATTAGAAGAAATATGCTTTTGATCTTATACACTCTGTCCCAAGCCTCCCTATCTCATTCCACTGCCAACTCTATCATTAGGAACCATTTCTCCTCCAATCCTGTCATAACCTAACCCCTCCATCACATGAAGGCTTCCTGAACCTGCCCATTCTACCAAACACTAGAATTAATTTTACCAACTATCTTTGCTAACCGATCTGTTACCCCTTCTAAGATCCCCTGCGAAAACCTTGGCCCTTTCCCCTTAGCCAATATGGCGGCCCGCTTGCAAAAACTTCTTATTCCATACATGTTTCAACACCCCCTCCCCCTCAAGTAACCCAAACCACCAAGGATCCCTAAGATATCATCTATGGTGTTCCACATGCGACCCCGATCTACACATGATCAAGCCCCGTCATTTAAACACATTAATCTAGCCACCCATAGGCCAACACACAAAAACATAACCAAACATGTACTAGGCGTGGTGCCCGAGCCAATCATGAAAAAATTATGTATCAGGCGTGGTACCTAAGCCAACCATTATTTAACTTGTATTAGGCGTGGTACCCGAGCCAATCATTATTTAATCTGTATCAAGCATGGTACCCAAGCTAACTGATAGATATTCCATACCAGGCGTGGTACCCATGACAATGGAAGAATCACAAATAACACACAATTACAACCACAATGAATACAACCACACTTGTAAGGACACAAGCAATTAAGACAAGTTCATTGCATGAGATTGACAACAAGATATCATTTCGCATTCGTCTCTTTTTACTCCCTAATCACATATTGTGAAAGCAATATTAATGAAACAATTAACATGCAGACATAACATAAATTAATAAATAACTCAACTATCACCTACTTACCTAGCCCTTTTTAGATAGATTACCGGCTCATTTAATTAGCACAGTAATACATAAAGCTCAATGATGGACCTATTCAAGAGTTCACATTCGTACCCAGGAAATTCCTTTTCGATTCACCATAAACCTAAGAATTCGCTATGACCCAACAATCCCTTTACCATTAATTAATACCTAAATCATGAACCCATTTCAAAATTTGACTACCCAAAGATTTACAACCATAGAGTAATACCCACTGCAAGTCATAGAGTCAACATTATCTATCACAATAGTTTCTTTCCCTAAATAGCAAAAACCAACATGTTTTAGCATTCCTAACTCCATGCCCGAAGTCCTAAGCATGAAATCTCTCGTCAATCTACAAATATTATGTATTCAGAAACAAGTGTAACTACTCAGTTAAGAGTATCCTACTTGGACGCTAAATAATTGTTATAGAAGTCTGAGTACGAACTTATGATTCCGTAGGGGCGACTCCTAACAAAAGTAGACCTGAATCCATGGGTTTTTACCCCATTCGTGCTAGAATCTTTCCTCTCTATTGTTTCCAAGCTTAAAGCAGCCTGGGTGGGTTTTTGGAGTATCCCTCATCCCTTTTCAAACTGAAAAGGATAAGTCAAATCATATAATTCGCATCTTCTAGTTTTTGGTCCCGTCAATCTTGTTATAGAGACATGCCCACCACTACAGCGGCGACGCTATAGCGTTAAAATTTTCACTATAGCAGGATGATGTCAGCCTGCATCAATTTCAAAATTAAAAATTTTCCTTGTGTCATCCAAAATTAATTTGATAGCATATTTCAATAATTTTTGAGGTCCCGCAATGAGGTGCCTTTTAAATAAAGATAGAACAAGTCGTTACAACATATATCAATTTACCCATCGTTCATCCCCCGAATGATTTTTAAGATGAAAGAAAAGAGGTGCTGGCCGTAGAATAATATTTCCCTATTTTAACAGCGTAAACAGAGAATTATAGCCTTACGCAAATCATCGAAACTCCCACTTCCCTAAGCGTACCTAACTAACCGAAACTTAATTCGATCCTGCTCCATCATGGAATCCCTTACCCGATTTGCACAGAGTAAATTAGAGTAACCCCTTTCCAAGTGCCCAAGTACACCAAGGCCTTGCCAATAAATAAGATTCAGAAGATTTAAACGAACGAAACAAGAAAAAGTTTCACCTCATTGACCTGGATCTCGCTACAGTGAGAATATTCTTGCTTTAGTAGTGTTGTTGTAGCGGCTGACCTCCTACTATAGCGGATGGAAAACCGAATATAAGGGTGAGAAATGAGTTTCTCACCCATTCTCCACCTATTACTCTCAAAAACACCATTCTCTCCCGATAATTGCTCCCGATGACAAAAACTAAGGTAATAAACGTAACATTCACTCTCCTTGTCCTATTGTATGAATATTAATTGTTCTATGCTAGGTATTGGGTGAATAAAATAGATATTGGGTTGGTTTTTTAATTTTGAATGTTTTGCTTCGATTTGGTGGAATTTTTTAAGCATGGATGCTTTTCTTACATTTACAACACTCCTACAACATTCTAGGTGAAAACATTACATGTATTATGGCCAAAATCAAGTTCGAAATTGTGGGGAAGGTAAATAGTTGTTCTTGGTTTGAAAACATAGATTTGAATAAATTTTAGGAGTTATAATGCCCTAATTTTTGCATTAAATATTAGTAGGGTACACTGATCTGAAGTTAGTTTGTTAAAAATGGAGTTTTGGGTCAAGATGTGCCATTGATGCACCTTTTGAAAATTTGGGACGATGAAGACCGCTATAGAGGGAGCTAATGTAGCAAACAATTCCAACTTTAACGACCTCGCCATAGCGGGAGGCTACATGCAGTAGCCTCACAGCATGGCCAAGGGTTGGATTTTTCTCTGAATTGATTGTTACTTGCATCTTATGAGTTCTAATCCACTCATTTGTAAATCTTGCAGATTCTATGACTCAATGGCTACCATTTCAGAACATGATATATCTACCCTTCGAAAGGTTTCTCGATGATGCTAATATGGAGATATACGAGGACTATCAGAGAACCGATTTCTGTTATGAGAGGGCCTTCTGCATGCGAGAAGTGGCAGAGAAAGCTTGAGACTTCCACACTCGGCTTGGGGAGTTCGGCTCAGGAAGTTCGGTTGGGGTCCTTTGGTGAGGCTCCTCTTGTCGGACGTTTGGGCTGGGTAAGGGAGTTCTATGCTATACTTCCTACCATGCGTTGGGCTGACCCCAACCCCACCATCTGTATATGGGGAGTGGACATCCTCGTGGATACCCAGCCTATCAATGAGGTGCTAGGAGTTCCTGATGTTCAAATGTTGCATATGAGGCCAAACTCTGAAAGATGGATATGAAATTGCTGAGGGACACACTTCTCGAAGAGGAGTTCAGGGGTCAAATCTACTGGCCTAGTCCCGATGGCATTACTAACACTTCACAGTCGATGCTAGGAGGTGGCTGAACTTGTTCTCCCAAAAGATCCATCCATCGGGCAATCTTACTGACGTGACTTATCCCCAGGCTTTGGTGGTGGCCTTCCCCATACGTAGCATTAAGCTGAATGTGGGGGCTCAGATCGTGTTGGAGTGGAAGGACTTCTATCGGAGCAACAAAAAGACTCATTTTCTTCCCGGTCTAGTGTCGGCACTATGCAGGTCAGTTGGGGTGCCTATGATGGATATTTAGACATAGATGCCCCTATTAACCCTATCCGAGTGAAGGTGGTTGGCTCCGAGGTGAAGAAGAAGAGAAAGGTGGGCAAAGCAGAGAGAAACCAGGCCGTAGCAGACTCGAATGATGATGACGAAGATCCGACTCCTTCTTCCCAATCCCAGCCCCATTCACTAACAACCGCTTGAGGAGGACTTGACTGCAGTTAGGAGATTCATGGAGTCCGCCTTTGTTAGATCCACAACCCAACTTCCCTCTGCTCAGGAATATGCAGTGCTCCACAGGGAGCTTGATGAGGAGTAGAAAAAGAGGCGCTCCCAGAATATCATGCTTGCACGAGTTATGTTTAGCTATGTCGCTCCTGAGTTGGGCTCCCCATGCTTGTGCCCGAGGACTTGCAAGAGTTCCCCTTTTTAAGTGACATGGAGCCATAGGACCCCGCCCGTGCAATGGTGAAGAGGCTTCCGGCTAGGACCTTCCCCCTCTTTATTACATAGTATGACTTATTTTTTTGGGTTTGCCCCCATTTGGTGTATGTACTAGACATTGTTTCCCTTTTCTTTTCCCCCTTTTTATGTTAACACATGGATGCTGGTTTTAACAATATTAATCGTATATGCATGCTAAGTGGTTTTAAGTGATTTCCACTATTTCCAGCTAATCTCAATGATTTTAAACACCCCAGGAATAAAAAACAAAACTGGTGAAAATAGGGCAGGGATTTTGTCCCGCCCCTTCCCGCTACAACAACCTGTACATCGCTACAACACTACCACTATAGCAGGAAAATACACACCATAGCCGGATCGCCATAGCGAGTCAGCCCCGCTTATGGTGGCCTCGACGATGGCAGCCCAAAAATTGGAATTTTGTGTAAAGTTCCCTCATTTCCCAATCCCCATTATCAATGTTAACTCTTGAAATCGCATCATGGTCTTAAATATAACCTCAAGACTAACCCCAGAAATGCATAATTAAGAACTTCGCAACACTTAACATAAAATCAGTCATGCATCACACCAGAATGTTGTTCATCACATTTCCACTATCATATCAAAATAGCCCTTTTGCCTCCATGGTTCCCAACCAATTCCGACCATCCTGAAACAGGAGTTTCTCCACAGTCACAGTTCATTTTTTCCCATTATAAATGATAAATAAGTGCCAAAAAATTTAACACAAAATTTCAGTTGAACCACATAACAATTTTTACTATCCCATCACACATAACAAAGTTATGACCTTTCCCTGACTACAATTTCAAAGTAATACAAGCAAATACACCTCACACATTGGCAAACATTCAAGCAATGCAAGACACATAATCACAATTTCAAGCTTTCTCACTAAATCAAATCATGTTCATTGCCTTTTATTCACATCATGGATGTCAATTAGTGATCATCTATGCATTTACATAGCCTCTAAGGCTAGATTCCACTGCTTCTGTCATTTTAGTCAGAGACAACGACATTCAATTTAATCCGTTGAGATACCAATTCGCATCCGGAGATACCAATTGGACTCAACCCATGAGTGAAGAAATGAAACAATTTCCTAGAATGCTTCATAGCTTCCGAAGATTAGATGTAGACATCAACACACCAATATGCATGACTCTATTCGACATTTTCTCTTGTACTGGGAGATTGGTAACCTAGGTTCTGATATCAAATTATCATGATTCAAATACCGTATTGTGTGGGAACCTACTCTAACACCTAGATAGGAGAGCCCTTATAACCTGATTTAAAATTGATGTTGCGGAAATAAGCAAAAATATCATATATCACCTTATTTAAATAAAAGAATTACTCTCAGTCTTGATTAAAATAAAATACATATTATAAAATACAATGGAAAAACCCTCTCTAGTAACTAGTCTTAAACAGTACAAGAGCTTCAAAGAGAATACAATATCTAAAAATAAGACATAGCTCCAACCATAAGAAATAAATGAGTAGAAGCTGCCAGATATCACCATTGTCTTCACCTAAGAAACATCATTGATTTTGCAACCAGACTATATCAAGTGGTATAACAAGAGAAGTATCAGTACAAACAACACGTATTGGTAGGCATCATTGATGAACCCGAATCCATTACATAATATCATGTAAATAATCAGAAGATATATGTAACTTGAAGCTATAAAACCACAACCCTTACCACCAGGTGATACTGCTTTTAATCTCACACACTATGTCCCAAGCCTCGTTACTTCATTCCGCTTCCAAATCCAACATTAGGAACCATTTCCCCCTCCTATCCTATCATAACCTAACCCCTCTATCACATGAAGGCTTCCCGAACCTGTCCATTATACCAAATACTAAAATTACCTTACTCATTCAATTCTTGAATTCAAATATACCAATTATGTCTGGTAACCAGTTTGTCACCCCTTCTAAGATCCCCTGCCAACACCCTGGCCCTTGGCCCTTAGCCAATGTACTGGATCACTTGCAAAACTCATATTATCCTATACATGATTTAACACCCCTTCTCAAGTAACCCAAAATACTAAGGATTCCTAAGATATCATCTACGGTGTTCCACATGCAACCCCGGTCTACACAAAATCCACCCTAGTATTTAAACATGATAATCCAGCTACTCATAAGCCAACACATAGAAACATAACCAAACATGTACCAGGCATGGTACTCAAGCCAACCATGAGAGAATCCTGTACCAAATGTGGTACCCACCACCCATTATTTAATATGTACTAGGTATGGTACCAGATATCACTAAATTACAACCACAATGAATGCAACCACACTTGTAAGGTCACAAGCTATTAAGATAAGTTTATTACATGAGATTGACAATAATATATCATTTTACATTCGTCCCTTTTTACTCCCTAATCATGTATTATGCCAGCAATATTAATGAAACAACTAACATGCACACATAACGTAAATTGGGAAACAACTAAACCATCACCTACTAATTACCTGGCCCTTTCTAGACAGATTCGCGGCTCATTTAATTAGCACACCAATACATAAAGCTCAATGATGGACCTATTTTAGAGTTCACATTTGTCCCCGGGAAATTCCTTTCCTATTCACCATAAACCCAAAAGTTCTCTATGACCCAACAAATCCTTTTACCTTTAATTATTACCCAAGCCATGAACCCACTTCAAAATTTGATTACCCGAAGATTAACAACCATAGAGTAAGCAACACCGCTAGTCATATAGTCAACATTACCTACCACAGTAGTTACTCACCCTAAATAGCAATAATCTACACATTTTAGCTATCTAGACTCCGTGCCCGAAGGCCTAAGCATGCAATCTCCCCTCAATCTACACATATCATGTATTCAGAAATAGGTCTAACTACTCGATTAAGCATAGCCTACCTGGACGCCAAACAACATCTATAGAAGTCTGAACACAAACTTTTAACTTCGTGGGGGGAGAATCTTGACGAAAGTAGGCCTAGAATCCACGGGGTTTTACCCCATTGGTGCTGGAATCTCTCCTTTCCATTGTTCCAAGCTTGGAGCAACCTACGAGGCTTTTGGGAGTAACCCTCGTCCCTTTTTCAATTGAAGAGGAGAAGTCAAATTATAAAATTAGTGGTTTCTAGTTACTGATCCTGTCAATCCTGCTATAGCGACTTGTCTGCCGCTACAGTGGCGATGCTTTAGCGGAAAAATATTCGCTATAGAAAGGTGACGTCAGCCTGAATCAATTTCAAATTTCAAAATTTTGTTCCAAATTTATTTGGCATATTTCAATAATTTTTGAGGTTCCGCAACGAGATGCCTTTGAATAACGACGGAACAGATCGTTACATTCCATCATTGCTATATACCGTTTTTTTTTAATTGAAAAAATGTTGCTTCTCACATGATTTTATACAATATTTTTATCTTCATTTTTTATATATCATTTTTCACTTTATTAGATGGAATGATACATTGAATACTTTCTAATGAATATTTGTTAAAATTTTCAATTTATGAATTTTATTGTGTAATTAATTATTTTATTAATTTTATTTTTGAAAATATACAAAATTATCAATGACTTGAATATGTATAGAAAATAATGTTCAGTATGGTATATAAATAGTGTACAACATTTGTTCTGCCATATATAAGAATGACTTACATCAACTGTTGTTCTATTGTATACCACAAACTATTCTTAGCACTAATGTTATTCATGAATATATCAATTTCTATATAAAAAATATTAATTTATATTTCATTATACGAATACCCATATTTATAGAATTATCAATTTATA
This sequence comes from Solanum appendiculatum, assembly GCA_018342035.1. Lineage (NCBI taxonomy): Eukaryota > Viridiplantae > Streptophyta > Magnoliopsida > Solanales > Solanaceae > Solanum > Solanum appendiculatum. The sequence goes on from JAGDQO010000606.1 coordinate 319,607, forward strand.
TGTATAGAAAATTATGTACATTGTCTACGAAAATTAATTTTGTTTCCCTATATATTATATGGAATAAATATATACTAAGGAATCCAAACTGATTTTTTTATGTCATGTATATATATATGGTATGCAAATTGATTTACATAATTTTTTTCTACCGCCTTATATACAAATATGTATATTAGTATATGAATTGTGTATAAAATATGATATACAAATTGATTTACTAAACACCACTATGGTTTAGAATAATTATCAATCACAACTACTATTTTTCAAATATAGTTATGCTAACGCCCTCTCTCTCTCCTCTCTCTTCTCTCCGTCGCCTCTTTCCTCTCTCTCTTTGTCATCTCTTTCTCGCCTCTCTTTGTCACGTCCCGAGCTCACACCCTAAGCGTGATCGGCACCTAGAATCATTGTTGGTCCCAACCGAAGTCTTGATCTGACTTACTACTATATAGAAGACTATAACACATGCGAAATTTTTTAAAAGATGAGCATGCAATAACTTTAGAAATGAACTCCAATACTTTATTTAGAAATATGAAAATCTAAATAATATTCATAAGTCTGAAGAATAACGCTGAAAGTTATAACTCGACTGACTCGTCTAACTTGTCTACTAAGCCTCTACTAAACTAAAGATAGGTGTCGAGACAAGACCCATGACTACCTGACTATTCCACTAATAATGACTAATAACCAAAAAACAAAACTAACTAAACAAGAGCCCTCCAGAAGCATGGAGGTCTCACCAACAGCTGATGGAAATATATCTTACTAAAGTGTTTGCTTTCGTGAGTACATGAATATGCATCATAAAATGATGCAGCGCCAAATGGCATTAGCACATGGTATGTACAATATGTAAAATAGCTAAAAGAACAACCAAATGAACGAAATTGAATGATTAACTCTGAATATAAACTGAAACAATGTCAACTGAATAGTAAAATATACATGTGAGTTTTTAACAACAAAACTGTAAAACTAAATATATGTAAAAATAGCAAATACTGAAAAATAATATAATTTTACTTTTTTAAGGGAGTTTCTTTAATCGACAACCATTATTTTGAGCCTCGTGATGATACAACATATTGCCCACGTTGTAGAGCCATTCAATACTTTTCCAAGGTAAAGAACGAACTAAACTTATAGATCCATATCTAAGACCTTACTAGAGGTTGTGTGAGGAGCAGCCCGAACGAACGACACAATCCTATCCTATGTTGGCTACACAGTTTATGGAGTTTTGAATTATCTTAACCCTTACCTAACTCGGTGCTCAATACTACCTCTTAAATAATGAGATAATGCTCAATAGTGTATGAAATTTCATTTTTGGAGAAATGATCTCACTTTAGGGGAAAACTGATAATCTCTGTGTAGAGTTAACACAAAAAAAATGTTTATTTATCTCAGTATTGAACTTTCTTTAAAAGACTATACTTTTATGAAAAACTAGTTATACTTTCTTCGAAACTAAAATATGTTTTTCTTAAAGCTAGAAATGTCTTTCTTTATGAAAATAGTGCATTTGAAGAACTTCAACATTTCTTGAAACTCAATCTAAAATACTGCTTTAAGACTTGCAATTTACTTTACTCATGAAAACAATGCATAAGAATTAATATGATAGGATTTTTGATAGCTCTTAACTAAAAAGTTTCATGTGATATATTAAGTATGAACAACAATGAAAGATCATCAATGGTGTAAGTTTAATAAATTTGATGATAAAAACCAAGAATAAACAATAGAAATTAAGAAGAATTCGAAAATCATGAATCATGGGGTAAAAACCCTACCTTTGATCTTACAAACTGGAACTATAGACGTAGGGCATGAGGGAGAACTTAATCCCTCACTATGATAATCTTACATACCTGATTATAAAACTATTAAACTGAAAACCTTGGTAGAGACTTGATTTTTCTCTTGAGTCTAAGGAAGAACACCAGCTTTCTTGGAGGAAATCTTTGATCTTGGAATCTTGGTGCTTGATCTTGAGGAATGAAACTCTTTTATGGAGTTCTTAGACTGGAAGAACTTGGAAAACCTTGAATGGACGACTTCTGTTTCTATATTGAATTTTTTTACTTGAAAAATTTAGAGTTCTTGATGGAGAAGAGGAATTCTAGGTGAGTTCTAAGAGAATTTCTAAAGACTTGAATGTTTAGATTGATGATTATAAGAGGAAAACTAGTTAGTTGTATGTTATACTCCATTAAAACACCCAAAAAATGACTTAAAATAGTGCTAAAAAGGTTGGGGAAAAGACCAAAATGACCTCAGAACACATGCAGGAAGTTTCTGAAAAATTTGCAGAGGGCCCTTCAGAGATGGATCCACGATCCGTGGAAAACACCACGGCACGTAATACCGGTCGTGAAACTGCGACTACTTGACAGGGCTTCACAAAAATGAGCATAATGTCTTACTTTGAACTCTGATTGATGCAAACTTGGTGGTGTTGAAAAGAAAATCCATAGACCTTTAATTTGATAGGTCATGGCCCACCTAGCACATCATATTAAAACAAATATTATCATTTGAAGTTGACCCAAGTAAAATCTTATATCGAAACTCAATCAGTAAGGAAGCTTTCAACTCAACTTTGTGCTAGTGGATTCTTATGACCTTAATACATTTCCAAAAATATTCCACACTAAATAATTGACCTTATCACCTATACATAATTAAGAATCACCCAGTACGACCCTATATGGATATGAAGAATGGTTCGAATCTTAGCTTATAAATTTTTGGGGTGTTACACTCTCTCTGCCCCCCCCCCCTCTCTCTCTCGCCTATCTCCTCTCTATGCCCCCCCCCCTCTCTCTTGCCTATCTCCTCTCTATGCCCCCCCCCCCTCTCTCTCTCTCTTCTTCTTCTCTCACTACAAGACAACTGTAAATTTCCTACGAATTTTCATGCGGAAATATGAAATTCCTAAATTCTAGATTGTTTTACATGCGAAAAACTTTTCCCCAAAAAAATTGGTAAGTAAATTTGGTGACATTTTTGTAAAATTATTTCTTGGGGAATTATTTAAGGTAAATAATTTGCAAGTATCGTTTTCATAGGTAAATTCGCAAGTAATGAAATTTTTTTCTTTTTAATCTTTTTGCAAGAAAATTCCTAAATAAATTTATTTGCAGATTTAATTAGGAATAATTACTTGTGAATTTATCAAGGAAATTTTTATATATGATATTACCTGGGATTCATGTTCTACGAATTTTGTTGGGGATTTATTTCTTAGGGATTTACTTGAGAATTTTCTTACTTGAAGAATTACTTGGAGATTTTATTTTTGTGAATTTGGTTGTAGATTTTTTGAGGGATTTTCTTGGAACTGTGCATACTTGATTTTTTTTAAAATATAATTTAATTGAAAATTTTTTCTTGAAATCTATGGATTTTGTAAAATTTGGAGTCCTCGAGAAATTTTTGCTTAAAAATTATAATAATATAAAAAATGGCAATGACACTAGAATAAATTTTATTGTTAAATATTTACTGTACTTTTAAGTTAAATAAATTATTATACAATAATATCAATCTAATACGGTGTTGGAACATTACCACAAATGCCAAGATCAATATTTTTAACTAATATATAATTAATATTTAATCTCACAAAAAATCATAGATACCATTTTTTATTTGAAAGATACAAAGTATTGAAATTATATGGCTAGTTAGTTGGAAAAATAACTATCATAATTATAATTAATTTTGATTTAATATTATTTTATAGTAAATTGTGTATTATTGAATAAGTTAAGCACTATTTTAAGTAGGAAAAAAATCTATTAAATACCTTATTAATGTGAAGTTTAATTACTCCCTCGTTGATAGAATTATATAAAATGAAAAATAAATAATTTTTACTTGTATATCCAATTGATATATTATTTTTTTACAAGCATTAAAAATGATATAATTTCTCTATAGTAAGTTATTAAATGCTATTTATTTTCAAATATATCATTAAGTATTTTAAAATATAGTTATTAAAAGATAAATTTAAATTATAAATACCACACATACCTAATAAGATATACTATTAATTATTGATTATAACTTCCTTGCACATTAAACTTATAAATATATTTATAATTTCAATTATTTATTTATAAGAATTTTGTACATATAATTTAAATTTTCCCTACATTTAATATGCTTAGTTATGGATATTATCTCAAAGAAAGTGTAAGCATAAAATTTTCATAATATGTTGTGTGATAGTGATTTATTTTAAATATATAAATATTTTTCATGTTTCATTTTTTAAGAGTTAAATCACATGAACTTTAGTCAATATTTTAAGATATATTTCGTTACCATATTAATATGAGATGACTTTATAGTCCTTTTTAATACTCAATTAATTTAATTAAATTTAGCTTTAAAAATTAATCAAATCGGAGAAGAACACCTAGTGTAATGTCTTTGGTACTTCTTGTACCACATCTATGGAAGACCCTAAGAATTTAGCATATATACTGCTAAGACTTAGAATATTTGGAGAATGGAGCAATTATGTATGGGGTGGGCACTGGGTAGTGGGTTGAGATTAAGTTAAGCATTTAATATGGGTGTACAATGGTATTAAATATAGGTAATCAAGAAGAGGTGTATATGTGTATGGGTGGACAATAAGATTAAATATGGTTGTAACCAAGAAGAGGTGTATATGTATATGACGTTCAATAAACTAAATAATTAACTAGGAGATAATAATTAATATTGCTTAAAAGAAATTTCTTAAAAAATTATTAGAATATTTTCATGCGGCTTTATTTGTGAAAAAAATGGTAAGAAAATTCCTATTTTGTTAATTTTTACCAAAAATTTTGGGATATTTTTAGTATTTTTTTGTAACACCCTAGACTTCGATAAGGGCTAAAGAGGGGTCCGTACAAGTCACCATCAGTTTTTAAGTTTTGGGTCAACTTCAAACAATCATATCTCTCAACTCATAATGAATTAGGTGGCCCATGACCTATCAACTTAAAGGTCTTTGAGTCCTATTTAAAAATGCCACTGAGTTTGCTTTATTTCGAGTTCGGAATAGAGAGATATGCCTGTTTTAGTGAACCTTTCTTTTAAGGCATCTCTTCAGTTTTTCTAGAGGGGTAGTTTGGTCTTTTCCCACTCCTTCTAAGCCTAGGGCACATTTTTTTCACCTAACTAATGGTCTAATAAGTGTTAAAACATCTTTTCACGTTCTTTAACACTTAAAAGAATTAGAGCGAGGTTCCAAGAGGAGAAAAAGCTAGGGTTCAAGCGTTCTTCAAGTTTTCATAGATTTTGCCAAGAACCTTTGTTCTTTCCAAGTATGTAAGGCTATCATAATGTTGGACTAGTTTGTCCTCACGCCCTACATCTCAGTTCGGTCAGAAATCATCACATCTAAAGGATTCATTCATAGTTCTTGATAATCGAATTCAGTTCTTTAACAATTGGGGTTTTGATTCTTGTGTTTTGTGAATCTTATAATGTTATTCATGCTTAGTATCACGTGAAACCTATTGATGGAGTAAAGTTATGTTTTCAAAGGAATTATGTGAAAGTTCTCATGTATTGATATTGGGTTTGAAAAACAAGTAGAGTTTAGGAATAATTTTCCAATTCTAAACTAACTTGGGGTCCTAATTTAACTTGAAAATTCATTGAGGAAGCTGGGGAATGCCTAGAGCGGCACGCCAGGACTGGCCTTGTGTAGTTTGGGGCCTGGCGCCCCAACTTTACTTCTGAAGTTTGGGGCCTGGCGACCCACGCCAGCAGTGCGCCAAGGGTCGCCAAGGCCAACTTCTCCTTTGTTCATCCGGGCGTGTTCCTTTAAGTTGTAGCTACACTCTCCTTCTCTGTATTAACTCATATAGACTTCATTTACCTTTGAAAAGTCATGCATTATCCTACTCACATGTCTTAATGCACTTTCAAATCTAAAGTGAGTTTAAGAGAAAAGTTCAAGATTTTATTGAGTTATTATTGAAAAAGCAAAGATGAGTTTTGAGAAGAGTTTTATATATGATTGAGAAATAATACAAGGGAACTAAATATTCCCAAACGTAATATTTTTAAATTGAGAAAAGAGAAACTTTGATTTCTAAAAAGAGTTATGAATTCAGAGATATTTCAGAGCAGTTACCTCTTTTAAGAAGTTATTTTGAGTAATTACCCCAAAACATAGAAAGAGTAAGTTTTATACATTTGAGCAAGAGTATATATATTTATTGGGAGTAGTATTGAGCACCGATATGGGAATGAGTTCAAACAACTCACATTCCTCATAAATCATCTAGCCAACATGGGTAAAGGATCATACTTTTTAGATGAATCCTTAGTGTCTTCAGGCAGAGCTTAGTGGATCCACTTAGTTGAGGTGTTCTATACTCCGGTAAGGTATATGACAGTTCTAGCAGCATGAGCGAGACGCTATATCATCACATAGCTCATAGTGATGGTTGTCGGTTAGAGAATCTCTCAAATAAGAGTAAAGAGTAATTTATTGTATTTTTATATACATCCTTGAGTTAGTATCTTTTATTTACAAAGCTTTAAATATGTCATCTCTTATTATTGCTTTGTATTGAGTTGAGTTAAGGTGAGTATTTCTCCCAACCTTAATAGTTCAGTTATTGTTTTATTCAGCCATATTACATACTCGTGCATTCAATGTACTGATGCCATTCGACCTGCAACTTTTTATGATTAAGATACAGGTGTTCATGATCATCAACAGGCGTTTCGTTGAGATCACTTTGCTCTTTAGATAGCTTTGGTAAGCCTCCTTGCTTTCCAAAGAATGTCACAATTATTTTCCTGTCATTGTAGAGCTGCCGTGGGTCTTGTCCCGACATCTATTCTAGTATTAGAGGCTTCATAGATAGTTGATGTTGAAGAGTCTCTCAGTATTTTCCCTTTTTATATTAAATATGTTTTGCAAACTATTATGGTTATTACAATGAGTATTTTCAAATATTCCAGTTGAGTTATGTTGAGATAAATTATATTTTACTCCCTTTATCTCTTAAGTAGTGTTCCGCTAAGTAGTCAGTCAGACCAAGGGTTCTCTTGGGGATAAAAAATAGTTTTCGAGTGCCGACCACGTCTAGGGTGTAGGCTCGGGGCGTGACAAACTTGGTATCAAATCATAGAGTTCAAGAGTCCTAGGGTTTCTATGAAGCCATGTCTAGTAGAGTCCTTCTTAATGGTGTGAAGCGCGCCATATCTATAATTTGGAGGCTACGACATTTAGGAACATTTCACTTTTTTTTCTTACTCCTGTTTGTGTGATAGAGTTCAACTCTATGAAAGTTTCCTCTAACTTGTGCTTACACGTGTCTTTTCAGATCATGTCTCCACGAAGAGTTGTTTGAGGACGTCCTGCTAGGAGGAATGTTAACCCTCAAGGTCAAGAAGCTCCCAATGCACTAGAAGTGCAACCCACTCAGGGAGATGTGACTAATGCTGAGTTCAGGAATGCTATTTAGATGCTACTCAGGTTGGGGAAAATCAAGCGGGTCAACAAGGAGTAGATCGTCAGGATGTGGCTGATACATCAAGAATTCGTGAGTTTTTTAGGATGAATCCCCAGAGTTCACAGGGTTGAAGATCACTGAGGATCCTGAGAACTTGGTGGAAGAGCTTTAAAAAGTGTTTGAGGTCATGCGTGTTGCTGATGTAGAGCATGTGGAATTAGCCTCATATAAGCTCAAAGGTTTTTCTAGGATATGGTATGATCAATGGAAGAAGAACAGGGCAGTGGGGGAACCACTTTTGAGCTGGGATGTGTTTAAGAATGCTTTCTTAGGGCGTTTCTTTCCCCGAGAGCTAAGGGAAACTAAGGTGAGAGATTTCTTGAATCTGAAACAAGAAGCTATGAGTGTGGTGTACAGACTCAAGTTTACTCAGCTATTCTGCTATGCTCCGGAGATGGTGGAAGATATGAGGAGCAGGATGAGTTTGTTAGTGTCCGGTCTATCCCGCTTATTGAGTAAGGAAGGTAAGGCGGCTATGTTGATAGGGGACATGAACATAGTCAGTCTCATGATTCATGTGCAGTAGGTTGAGGAAGATAAGTTAAAGAATAAAGAAGAGTTTCGCAACAAGAGGGCCAAGACAATGAGTAACGAGACTGACCAGCAAAAGACTGGGAATGGGAATCGGTCATCTTTTCAGCAGAGGTCATCTGGACCTGCTCCATCTTCAACTAGTGCCCCTGCACCAAAGAACATGAATAATCACGGGAATCAGAGTTCCCAGAAATTTAGAGTTGAGGGTACTCAGTCTCTGGGTAGTGTGGCACAAGTACTTGGACCATCGCATGTGCTAAGTGTGGTAGGAACCTCCCGGGAGCGTGTTGTGACGGCTCTAATGGCTGCTTCAAGTGTCATTTTATGAGAAAGTGCCCTAAGAACAGGCAGGGTAATGGGGACAACAGAGCCCAATCTTCTTCAGTGGCTCCGGCAGATAGAGCTGCTCCAAGAGGAGCTTCAGGGACAAATGGAGGAGCAAACCGTCTATATGCTATAGCTAGTCGCCAGAATTGGGGTTCTCACATCTTATTCATGAGGAAGAAAGATGGTTCCCTTAGGATGTGTATCGATTACCGCCAGTTGAACAAGGTCACCATAAAGAATAAGTATCCCCTTCCGAGAATTGATGACCTTTTTGACCAACTTCAGGGTGCCACCTGTTTCTCTAAGATAGACCTTAGATCTGGCTATTATCAGTTGAAAGTGAGAGAAAGTGACATCCCGAAGACATCATTTAGGACCCGTTGTGGTCATTATGAGTTCCTTGTTATGCCCTTTGGTTTGACTAACGCTCCTATAGCATTCATGGATCTCATGAACAGAGTATTTAAGTAGTATCTTGATATGTTTGTTATTGTATTCATTGACGACATCCTGATCTACTCGAGGAATGAGGAGGAACATGCCAATCATCTCAGAATAGTCCTCCAAACCCTCAAAGATCGAGAGTTATATGCCAAGTTTTCTAAGTGTTAATTCTGGCTTGAATCTGTGGAGTTCTTAGGCCACATTGTGTCTGGTGAAGGAATTTGAGTTGATACTCAGAAGATTGAAGCAGTGCAGAATTGGCCCAGACCCACGTCTCCAACTGATATAAGGAGCTTCTTGGGGTTGGCTAGTTACTACACAAGGTTCGTCCAGGAGTTCTTATCTATTTTATCCCCGTTGACTAAGTTGACTCAGAAAACAACTAAGTTTCAATGGTCTGAAGCTTGTGAGCAAAGCTTTCTGTAATTGAAAACTTAGTTAACTACTTCTCCAGTGTTGACCCTACCAGAAGGTACAGAGGACTTTGTCGTCTATTGTGATGCGTCTAGAGTTGGGCTTGGTTGTGTGTTGATGTAGAATGGTAAGGTTATAGCCTATGCCTCCAGGCAGCTTATGATTCACGAGAGGAACTACCCAACTCATGATCTGGAGTTGACAGCACTAGTTTTTGCTCTCAAATTATGGCGTCACTATCTCTAAGTGTCCATGTGGATGTGTTCACAGACCACAAGAGTCTCTAGTATGTTTTCAGTCAGAAGGAGCTTAATCTCAGACAAAGGAGGTGATTATAGTTGCACAAGGTTTACGACATGAGTATCCTTTATCACCTAGGTAAGGCTAATGTTGTTGCTGATGCTTTGAGCAGGTTGTCCATGGGGAGTACTACTCATGTTGAGGAAGGCAAGAAATAGTTAGCTAAAGATGTGCACAGACTTGCACGGTTGGGTGTTCGTTTGTTAGATTCCAGTGAATGTGGAGTTGTTGTGATGAATAGGGCAGAATCATCTTTAGTGCTAGAAGTGAAGGAGAAACAAGACAAAGACCCCCTCTATCACGACCCAAAGTGCCCCTAGGTGTGAGATGGCATATAGGACCCCGAGAGGCCCCACACAAGACACTTAGCATACATATACATAAGGTAAAGACAAAAATGAGGAAAGAAATAGACAATCTCATAAGAATAAAGAGTTCACAAGCGGAAGTCTTGACTACGTCTCAAAAGCCTTCTAATACAATAGAATGATCGGGATGTAACTCGTACATCATATACAAGTCTGAACAGAAAGGTAAAGAAAAGCAATAAAGTCTCTTAGTCCCCGAAGCATGAGGACTCACCAACGCTGATAGCTCAAATTCTGAAAGCAACTAACCACGAAAGTGCGAAGGATGACTATCTGGCCCTACATTATAAGAAAATGTAAGCACAAGTATGCATTAGTACGTGAAATGTACTAAGTATCAAACAAATGCATATAATAACATAAATCATGCCAATGAGATGCTTTCATATAGGAAATCATGCTAATGAGATATCATTGTGGACAAGCAATGACCAAACTAAATCATGTGACAAAAGGGTTAGAAACTCAATGCATAAACATGGTTAATGCAAGCTAGTCATATCATAAGTCTTGTCTCGTGAGATACTTCTAGTACCCTAGTTCATTATTATGGGATTTTTACGTTTAACCGACATAGACCATGTGAGCTATAACATGGAATCCAGTGTCTGCCCCACACCGAAAATGGGAGTGATGTCTACCCCACACCACTAGAAGGGGTGTCGAGCTTGCAAAGGTAAGGACCATAAATCTGTAGCTTACGTGGATCCACTAGCTATGTATCTATCTGAGACGAAAATCTATGAGGCACGTAGTTCTGGGACTTAGGGATTGCTACTAAAGGTCCACATACGCTAAACGGAAACCTTCATCCCAAAAGCTCGCTCAGTGCTAAGTAAAATCCCCAGGAATAGTCATTTAAGCTTATTCATATTTTAACCAAGAAAGAGGCACATCTAGGGTTACCAAATCCAAGCTAAGATCATATCAAGACGCTTCAACTACCGTGGGCTTGCCCCAAGCTTACGTCATTAGAATAGCTCTGATCGATTCATAGGTGAGGAAGCCTTTCAACCATATGAACCCTAATTTATGTGAGAAAACCTTTCACAACTCATAGATGCCATCATCTCTATGCACCCTAGCAATTATAAGCATAATTCTTATGAAACATGCATCTCTTATGCAAGCTATTTATATACATGCATCTCTTATGCAAGCTATTCATATGTTCATAAATCATGATCTAGATTGGGTACATGTCAACTCATCTTAGGAATATGCAATAAACTAGAATCATACATATTTTCATTAATTTCATAAGTTCATAAATGCATGGATCATACTTCATCATGAATTCATAACTAGGAATCATGGCTCATGCATGGGTTCATACAATTTCTACTCAAATCATGTAAATCACGCTAGATCGTGCACAAAGATTACTTTATCACGCTAGATCATGCACTAAGAATCATAAAATCAACAATTGGAATCATAATTGAAGAACCCATAAGAATTGATTAAAACCCTAACTCAATTTGGGGAATTAAACCTTGAAAATTGAAGAAAACTAGGGACCCAATGGAGGAAAGGACTCCAATGGTGAATGCTAATATACCTCAACAAAGCCCACAAGAAATTGCTAAAAATCGATGACCTTCAATGGAGGATCCTAGCTCTTCTTCTTCCTTGAGAATTGAGAGAACTTTCTAGAGAGAGAATTATTTGGGAAGTTGGGAATTTTGAAAATGAAATTAATGAAGAAAAATTTGGGAAGAAATACTTATATAGTGGGTCAATTTAGGGGCAAAGTCGTAATTAAAAAGACTTAAAAGAATTGGAAAAAGACATAAAAACTCCTGAAAAAAATAACTGTCGGATGAAGTCTACGGTTCCTACCTACGGTAAGAATTCCTATGGACCGTCCTGTTGGACCGTAGAAAACTTCAGAGACCCAAAATTTAGGACACTTTCTAAGACTTCAATCTACGGCCCGTAGACCATTCTACAGTCCGTGGAAAGACCTACAGTCCGTCCTGCTAGCCCGTAGACTCAACTTCAGAGACCTGATTTTCAAAACATTTTTCCCTCTTTCTACGGATGCATTCTACGGTCCATCAACTGGTCTAGACCCATAGATTGCGTCCGTAGAAAGTGACTCTGGGCCAAAAATTGAAAAAAATTCTCTTTCAAAAACTGAGGTGTTACAATATCTCCCCCTTGGGAACATTCGTCCCAGAATGGAACTCAGCTAGCAACAACAAGAGTAGGGGAAACAACAATTCTATGATTCAAATCATAAATGCAACTACATAATGCACATATCCAAGGAGGAAGATCAACTCCAAGCTAAAGCATGCTTCATCACAAAATGTCAAGACATAAACACTTAATGAATGCATGCATAAGGAAACATGAGAATGACTAAGACACATACATCCTAGAAATAAACCATGAGGAGCTAAATACCTCAATCTAGGGAAGACTCGGAAGGAAAGAGATGAGGATAACGGGACATCATATCGGCCTCGGCCTCCCACGTAGCATCCTCAACTAATTGATTCCTCCACAATACCTTAACGGAGGCAACTTCTTTGTTTCTCAACTTTCGAACTTGTCGGTCTAGAATCTCAACCGGAACCTCTTCATAAGATAAACTCTCTTTGATGCCAAGACTTTCTAAAGGCACTATGGATGTCGGATCTCCAACACACTTCTTCAAAAGAGACACATGGAAAATCGGATGAACCCATGCTAGCTCATTAGGCAATTCAAGCTCATACGCAACCTTGCCAATGCGTCTCTAAATCTTATATGGGCCTACATACCGGGGACTAGGCTTCCCTTTCTTACCAAATCTCATGATACCCTTCATGGGTGAAATTTTCAAATAGACCCAATCATTAACCTCAAACTAAAGATCCTTTCTTCTAACATCGGCATAGGACTTTTGTCGACTTTGAGCCGTTTTCAACCTTTCTCTAATAAACCGAACTTTCTCCATAGCCTCATGCACTAATTCGGGACCCATTAAAGGAACTTCACCCACCTCAAACCATCCTATAGGAGACCTAAATCTCCTACCATAAAGAGCCTCAAATGAAGCCATACCAATACTTGCATGGTAACTATTATTGTTGGCAAACTCAATCAAAGGCAAATGATCATCCCAATTACCCTTGAAATCAATCACACAAGCTCTTAGCAAATCATCTAAGGATTGGATAGTATGCTCCGCTTGCCCATCGGTTTAGGGATGAAAAGTCGTGCTAAGCCTAACCTTGGTACCAAGACCCTTTTAGAAAGACTTCTAAAATTTAGAAGTGAATTGTGTACCTCTATCGGAGATAATGGATAGGGGCACTCCATGCAACCTAACCATCTCCCTAATGTACAACTTAGCATAATCTTCCGCTGAAAAGGACACCTTGACGGGAATAAAGTGAGCTGACTTCGCCATACGGTCTACTATAACCCATATAGAATCATGTTGCCGACGAGTACGGGGTAAACCCACTATGAAGTCCATATTAACATCATCCCACTTCCAAGTAGGAATAACTATATCTTTGGATAAGCCTCCCGACCTTTGATGTTTAACCTTAACTTTTTGACAATTTGGGCACTTTGCCACAAATTTCGCAATATCTTTCTTCATTCCATTCCACCAATAGACTTCCCGCAAATTGCGGTACATCTTGGTGGCTCCCGGATGAATAGAGTATCAGGAACTATGGGCTTCTTCTAGAATTTTCTCTCTTAGGCCATCAACATTAGGCACACACAAACGGCCTTAATATCTAAGGTTACCATCTCCCCCTTGGGAGAAAGCCTCATTGCCCTTTTTTAGAACCGCTTCTTTTAACTCAACTAGCATCGGATCAAGTGCTTGCTTAGCCTTAACATCCACCACAAAGGACGATTCCGACCCATTTTGGACAATCACACCTCCCTCATCGGAGTTAACCAACTAAACACCTAGCCGAGCTAGTCTATGTACATCCCGAACCAATTCATTCTTATCATCTTCTATATGTGCAACACTATTCATCGACAACCGACTCAAGGCATCGGCCACTTCATTAGCTTTGCCCGGGTTATAGAGGGCACTCATGTCATAGTCCTTTAAGAGCTCTAGCCATCTACGTTGTCGAAGATTTATATCCTTCTGCTTGAACAGGTATTGCAAACTTTTGTGGTCGGTAAATACATCAACATGGACACCATACAAATAGTGCCTCCAAATCTTTAGGGTAAAAACAATTGCCGCAAGTTCTAAATTATGGGTAGGGTAATTCTTTTCATGAACCTTAAGTTGCCTTGAAGCATAAGCAATCACATTCCCATTTTGCATAAGAACACACCCTAAGCCAACCCTTGAAGCATCACAATAAACCACAAAGCCATCGGAACCTTCCGGCAATGTCAATATTGGAGCGGAAGTAAGCCTATCTTTCAATTCTTGAAAGCTCTTTTCACAAGCCTCCGACCATACAAACTTAGTCTTCTTTTGAGTCAGCGAGGTCAATGGAGAGGCAATAGAAGAAAACCTTCCACAAACCTCCTATAGTATCCGGCCAAGCCCAAGAAACTATGAATATCCAAAGGAGATAGAGGTCTAGGCCAATTTCTAACCACATCCGTCTTCTTAGGATCTACCTCAATACCCTTACCGGACACAATGTGACCAAGGAAAGCCACAGATCTCAAGAAAAACTCACATTTATTGAACTTAGCATACAACTCACGATCCCTAAGAATTTGCAATACAATCCTCAAATGATCGGCATGCTCTCCCTCACTGCGGGAGTAAATCAAAATATCATCAATGAATACAATCACGAACATATCAAGGTATCGTCTAAACACCCTATTAATCAAATCCATAAAATCTACCAGAGCATTAGTCAATGCAAACGACATAACCACAAACTCATAATGGTCATATCTAGTTCAAAAAGTAGTCATTGGAATATCACCATCTCTCACCCTCAATTGGTGATAACCCGACCGAAGATCAATCTTAGAGAAGAAACTAGCACCTTGAAGTTGGTCAAACAAATCATCTATCCTCATAATCGGGTACTTATTCTTAATGGTAACCTTACTCAATTGCCGGTAATCACTACACATACGGAGAGATCCACCTTTCTTACGAACAAACAATACCGGAGCACCCCATGGAGAAATACTTGGTTGGATGAAACCCTTATCTAACAAATCCTTCAATTGCTCTTTCAATTCCTTAAGTTCCGCCGGAGCCATACGGTAAGGAGGAATATAGATATGTTGCGTATCGGGAAGAAGGTCAATACCAAAGTCTATTTTCCTTTCGGGAGGAACACCGGGTAGATCATCGGGAAAAACATCCGAAAACTCATTTACCACGGAAACCGACTGAAGACTAGGGGTTTCGGAATCTATATCCCTAACCCAAATAAGATGATAAGTGTAACCTTTGGAGATCATCTTTCTAGCTTTGAGACAAGAAATAAACCGACCTCTAGGCATAGAATTTCCCCCTTACCACTCTAGGACGGGCTAATTAGGAAATTGAAACTTAACCACTCGGGTTCTACAATCAACCGAGGCATAACAAGAATGAAACCAATCCATCCTAAGAATGACATCAAAGTCTATCATATCTAGCTCTACAAGATCAACATAGTGACTCTATGGAACAAGGAAACGGGGCACTTCCTATAAACTCTTTTAGCCACAATAGAATCACCAATAGGAGTAGACACACAGAAGGGGTCTAACAACACATCCGGGGCAATATTAAATCTCATAGCTACATATGGCGTCACAAAAGATAAAGTAGCACCAGGATGAAGTAATGGCGTATACATCAAGATGGAAGACTTTGAACATACCGGTAACCACATCGGGGGAACCTTCTTGCTCTTGGCGAGTTTGGAGTGCATAAAATTGGTTTTGCTTTGGAGCACTAGAACCCCAACCACTAGGAGCACCTTGTTAACCATTCTTCCCCTTTGTAACATTCATTGGATAATCCCTCATTTTGTGATCACTTTTGCCACAAGTGAAGCAACCATCCGATCTGGCTAAGCATCTCCTCTCATGCTTCTTCCCACACTTTTGACATGGGGAAATTGGAGTTCTATCACTACCATCCTTGAGGCTTAGGGTTAGACACCTTATTCTTGTCAAACGTAGGAATAGGAGCATTTTAAGACCCTTGGTTCGAAAACCTTTGTCGAAACTTAGAATGGCCATGTCCTCCGGTCGTTTGGTTTGAGAAGTCGTCATCACCGGTCCTAGCCTTCTATGCCTCTTTGGACCTCTCCTTTATCTTCTCTTCTTAGATTTGTTGTGAATGAACCATAAACCGTGAAATATCCATTTCTTTAATAAGCATGACAGTCCTACACTCCTTGACCACCAAGTCGGACATCCCCGACACAAACTTACTCATTTTGGCCCTTGAATTGGCCACCAAGGAAGGCGCATATTTTGACAATTGAGTGAACTTCAATGAATATTCTTTGACACTCATACCACCATGCTTCAACTTAATGAACTCGAGGACCTTAGCCTCTCTCATCTCAAGAGGAAAGAATCGATCAAGAAAAGCTTCCTTAAATTTCTCCCGTTCAAGAGGATTAAATTTCTCCCGTTCAAGAGGACCCGCATCTCTAGCCCTCTCACTTTTCCATTGGTTAAACCACACTAGGGCCACACCTTTCAATTGGTAAGCGGTCAACTCCGCTTTCTCTTACGGCGTCACTCCCATGATCATCAGAATCTTGTAAACCTCTTCAATGAACTCTTGTGAATCCTCCTCCACCTTGGAGCCATGGAATTCCGGAGGATTCATCCTTGTGAAATATCTCACCCTTCCCACTGCCGTACCCACATGTGGGTTCACGGGGACCACAACTTCTCTATTGGCTTGGGCCGTCACAGCTTAGGCCAATGTGTTCTCATTTGCGTTCCTCCTTACAAAAGCTCTTTTAGGTACCATATCCTGAAAAGCGTAGGACATGGATTAGGAGAGGAACGTATTGAGTTAAACTCTAAAGCACGATTCTAGAATATGAAAGAAGTGGAATTTCCTAGCATCTTGTAGCCTCTTATTCATAAATGTTGCGCTTCACACTTATGAACAAGACTCTACTAGACGTGGCTTTGAGACATCCTAGGACCTTTCTAAACCATGGGTTCTGATACCAAGTTTGCCACGACCCAAAATGCCCCTCGGTGTGACACGTCGTATAGGACCCCGAGAGGCCACACACAAGCCACTTAGCATATATATACATAAGGTAAAGAAAAAAATGAGGAAAGAAATAGACAATCTCATAAGAATAAAGATTTTACAAGTGGAAGTCTTGACTATGTCTCAAAAGCCTTTTAATACAATAGAATGATCGGGACATAACCCGTACATCATATACAAGTCTGAACTGAAAGGTAAAGAAAAGCAATAAAATCTCTTAGTCTCCGAAGCATGAGGACTCACCAACGCTGATAGCTCGAACTCTGAAAGTAACTAACCACGAGAGTGCGAAGGATGATTATCTGACCCTACATTATAAGAGAATGCAGGCACAAGAATGCATTAGTATGTGGAATGTACTAAGTATGAAGCAAATGCATATAATCACAAAAATCATGCCAATGAGATGCTTTCATATAGGAAATCATGCTAATGAGATATCATCATGAACATGCAATGACCAAACTAAATCATGTGACAAAAGGGTTAGAAACTCAATGCATAAACATGGTCAATGCAAGCTAGTCATATCATAAGTCTTATCTCATGAGATACTTCTAGTACCCTAGTTCATTATTATGGAATTTTTACGTTTAACCGACATAGACTATGTGAGCTATAACATGGAATCCAGTGTCGGCCCCACACCGAAAAGGGGAGTGATGTCTACCCCACACCACTAGAAGGGGTGTCGTACTTGCAAAGGTAATGACCATAAATCTGTAGCTTACGTGGATCCACTAGCTATGTGTCTATCTGAGACAAAAACCTATGAGGCACGTAGTTCTAGAACTTAGGGATTGCTTTTAAAGGTCCATGGACTCTAAACAGAAACCTTCATCCCAAAAGCGCGCTCGGTGCTAAGTAGAATCCCAAGGAATAGTCAATTAAACTTATTCATATTTTAACCAAGAAAGAGGTACATCTAGGGTTACCAAATCCAAGCTAAGATCATATCAAGACGCTTCAACTACCGTGGGCTTGCCCCAAGCTTACGTCATTAGAATAGCTCCTGATCGATTCATAGGTGAGGAAGCCTTTCAACCATATGAACCCTAATTATGTGAGAAAACCTTTCACAACTCATGGATGCCATTATCTATATGCACCCTAGCAATTATAAGCATAATTCTTATGAAACATGCATATCTTATGCAAGCTATCTATATACATACATCTCTTATACAAGTTATTCATATGTTCATAAATCATGATCTAGAATGGGTACATGTCTATTCATCTTAGGATTATGAAATAAACTAGAATCATGCATATTTTCATCAATTTCACGAGTTCATAAATGCATGGATCATACTTCATCATTAATTCATAATTAGGAATTATGGCTCATGCATGGGTTCATACAATTTCTACTCAAATCATATAAATCATGCTAGATCGTGCACTAAAATTATTTTATCACACTAGATCGTGCACTAAGAATCATAAAATCAACAATTGGAATCATAATTGAAGAACTCATAAGAAACTCTAACTAAATTTGGGGAATTAAACCTTGAAAATTAAAGAAAACTAGGGACCCAATGGAGGAAATTACTCCAATGGTGAATGCTAACATACCTCAACAAAGCCCACAAGAAATTGCTAAAAATCGATGACCTTCAATGGAGGATCCTAGCTCTTCTTCTTCCTTGAGAATTGAGAGAACTTTCTAGAGAGAATTATTTGGGAAGTTGGTAATTTTGAGAATGAAATTAATGAAGGAAAGTTTGGAAAGAAAGACTTATATAGTGGGTCAATTTAGGGGCAAAGTCGTAATTAAAAAGACTTAAAAGAATTGGGAAAAGACATAAAAACCCCTGAAAAAATAACTGTCGGATGAAGTCTACGGTTCCAACCTACGGTCCGTAAGAATTCCTACGGACCATCCTGTTGGGCCGTAGAAAATTTCAGAGACCCAAAATTCAGGACACTTTCTACGACTTTGATCTACCGCCCGTTGACCATTCTACGGTCTGTGGAAGACCTACGGTCCGTCCTGCTAGCCCATAGACTCAACTTCAGAGACTTGATTTTCAAAATATTTTTCCCTCTTTCTACGGATGCATTCTACTGTCCATCAACTGGTCTACGACCCGTAGATTGCGTCTGTAGAAAGTGACTCTGGGCCAAAAACTGAAAAATTTTCTCTTTCAAAAACTGAGGTGTTATGTGATGCTCCACCTTAAGATTAGAAGTCCTACATCGACAAAACATAGGAGAGATGCTGGGTATTTAAGTAAGCAGGCCTTACCAACTAGTGACGCGTTTTAAAGTCGTGCGGGCCTAGGCCCAAAGTGGACAATATCACAAGCGGGCTGGGCTGTTACAAATGGTATCAGAGCCACTCCTGTATCAGCCTTGTCAATGTGGGTCAGAGTTCCACTGAGTTTAGGCAAATTCCGGTAAGGCGGGGCAAACCTCAGTGCTAAGTCTAGGCAAATCCCATTCGGTGGGGCAAACCTCAGCGTGGACACTGAGTCCATAGAGAGGGTGTATGTGACGCCCCAGCTTAAGATTAGAAGTCCCACATCGGTAAAACTTAGGAGAGATGCTGGTATTTAAGTAAGCAGGTCTTACCAACTAGTGACGTTTTTTAAAGTCGTGCGGCCCGAGGCCCAAAGCAGACAATATCACTAGCGGGCAGGGCCATTACACCCTCTTACTTAAACTAAAGGCAAATGTTCCTAAGCAGAAGGTGATAGCTTTTGAACAAGGGGGAGATGGTGTGTTTTGAATCAAGGTAGATTGTGTTTTCCAAAGGTAGATGAGCTTCAAGAGAGGATCATGGCAGAAGCTCATAGTTCCAGATATTCGATCCATCTCGATTCCACAAAATGTACCATGACTTGAGAGAAGTCTATTGGTTGAGTAGTATGAAGAGGTGTATTGCAAAGTTTGTTGCTAAGTGCCCAAATTGCCAGCAAGTCAAAGCTGAGCGTCAAAGGCCATGCGGTATGGCTCAGAATATACCCCTTACGAAATGGAAGTGGGAGATGATTAATATGGACTTCATTACAGGTTTACCGTGATCTTGCAGACAACATGATTCCATTTGGGTAATTGTGGATAGGATGACCAAATCAGCCCATTTCTTGCTAGTAAAGACTACCAATACATCAGAAGAATATGCAAATCTATACATTTGCGAGATAGTTCGACTGCATGGAGTTTCCTTTTCCATCATCTCAGATAGGGGTGCTCAGTTTACCGCGCAGTTTTAGAGGTCGTTTCAGAAAGGTTTAGGTTCAAAGGTGAACCTTAGTACTGCTTTTCATCCTCAGACTGATAGTCAAGCAGAGCGCATAATTCAGATCTTAGAGGACATGTTGAGAGCTTGTGTTTAGGATTTCAAAGGTAATTAGGCTAACCATTTGCCTCTTATCGAGTTCGCATACAATAATAGTTACCATTCCAGCATTCAGATGGCTCCGTATTAGGCTCTATATGGGCAAAGGTGTAGATCTCCCATTGGCTGCTTTGAGGTTGGTGAAGCTGAGTTGATAGGATCATATTTGGTTCATCAAGCCATGGAGAAAGTGAAGACAATTCAAGAGAGGTTGAAAACAGCGCAAAGTCGTTAGAAATCCTATACTGATGTTAGGAGAAGAGATTTGGAGTTTGAGGTTGATGATTGGGTCTATCTGAAAGTTTCACCTATAAAGGGTGTTATGAGGTTTGGTAAGAAAGGGAAGCTCAATCCCCGATACATTAGTCCTTAACAGATATCCAAGAGGGTTGGTAATGTGGCTTATGAGTTGGATCTACCACCAGAGTTAGCAGCAGTTCATCCAGTGTTTCATATTTCTATGCTAAAGAAGTGTTTGGGTGATCCTTCACTTATTGTGCCTACTTAGAGTATTGGAGTAAAGGAAAACATGTCCTGTGAGGAGATTCCAGTTCAGATCCTTGATCGTCAGGTTTGCAAGTTGAGAACCAAAGAGGTTGCATCAGTCAAAGTCTTGTGGAGGAACCAATTTTTTGAGGAGGCTACTTGGGAAGCCAAGGAGGATATGAAGAAGAGATACCCTCACCTCTTTTCCTCCGAATCAATTCCAGACCAAGGTACAAACTCTTTGTAAAGTACTCTTTAAGTTGATACGTTGAAGTTATGCTATTTGCATGTTTTGTACTTGTTTTGGGTTGTTAGACACTTCCCACCCCTGTCATTCTTAGTTTGACCTCATTCGAGGATGAATGTTCTCAAGGAAGAGATATTGTAACACCCCGGACTTCGATGAGGACTAAAGAGGGGTCCGTACAAGTCACCATCAGTTTTTAAGTTTTGGGTTAACTTCAAATGATCACATCTCTCAGCTCATAATAAATTAGGTGTCCCATGACCTATCAACTTAAAGGTCTTTGATTCCTATTTCCAACGCCATCTAGTTTGCTTTATTTTGAGTTCGGAGTAGAGAGATATGCCTGTTTTAGTGAACCTTCCTTTTAAGGCATCTCGTCAATTTTTCTAGAGGGGTCGTTTGGTATTTTCCCACTCCTTCTAAGCCTAGGCCACGTTTTTTTCACCTGATTAATGGTCTAACAGTGTTAAAATATATTTTTACGTTCTTTAACACTTAGAAGAATTAGAGCAAGGTTCCAAGAGGAGAAAAAGCTAGGGTTCTAGCGTTCTTCAAGTTTTCATCGATTTCTCCAAGAACCTTTGTTCTTTCCAGATATGTAAGGCTATCATAGTATTGGACTAGTTCGTTCTCACGCCCTACATCTCAATTCGGTCAGAAATCGTCACATCTAAAGGATTCATTCGTAGTTCTTGATAATCGAATTCAGTTCTTTAACAATTGAGGTTTTGATTCTTGTGTTTTATGAATCTTATAATGTTGTTCATGCTTAGTATCACATGAACCCTATTGATGGAGTAAAATTATGTTTTCAAAAAGGAATTAGGCGAAAGTTCTCATGTATTGATGTTGGGTTTGAAAAATAAGTAGAGTTTAGGAATAATTTCCCAATTCTAAACTAATTTGGGGTTCTAATTTAACTTGAAAATTCGTCGAGAAAGCTGGGGAATGCCTGTGGTAGTGCTCCAGAGATGCGCCAGGACTGGCCTTCAGTAGTTTGGGGCCTAGCGCTCCGCGCCAGTAGTGCACCCCAACTTTACTTCTGAAGTTTAGGGCCTGGCGCCCCGCGCCAGCAGTGCGCTAGGACCAACTTCTCCTTCGTTAATCCGGGCGTGTTCCTTTAAGTTGTGGCTACGCTTTCCTTCTCTGTATTAGCTCCTATATGCTTCATTTACCTTTGAAATGTCATGCATTATCCTACTCACATGTCTTAATGCACTTTCAAAACTAAAGTGAGTTTTAAGAGAAAAGTTCAAGAGCTTTTATTGAGTTATTATTGAGAAAGCAAAGATGAGTTTTATACATGATTGAGAAAGAATATAAGGGAACTAAGTATTTCCAAATGTAACATTTTTACATTGAGAAAAGAGAAACTTTAATTTTTAAAAAGAGTTATGAGTTCAGAGATATTTCAGAGCAGTTACCTCTTTTAAGAGGTTATTTTGAGTAATTACCTCAAAACAGAGAAAGAGTATGTTTTATACATTTGAGCATAAGTATATATATATATATTGGGAGTAGTATTGAGCACTGATATAGGGATGAGTTCAGACAACTCACATTCCTCATAGACTATGTTGCCAACATGGGTAAAAGATCATACTTTTTATATGAATCCTTAGTGCCTTTGGGCGGAGCTTAGTGGATCCACTTTGTTGAGCTGTTCTATACCCCGGCAAGATATAGGACAGTTTTGACAGCTTGGACGAGACGATGTATCATCACATAGCTCATAGTGATGGTTGTCGATTAGAGAATCTCCCAAATAAGAGTAAAGAATAATTTATTGTATTTTTATATACATCCTTGAGTTAATATCTTTTATTTACAAAGCTTTAAATATGTCATCTCTTATTATTGATTTGTATTGAGTTGAGTATTTCTCCCAGCCTTATCAGTTCATTTATTGTTTTATTCATCCATATTACATACTCGTGCATTCAATGTACTGAAGTCATTCGACCTGCATCTTTTATGATGCAGATACAGGTGTTCAGGATCATCAACAGGTGTTTTGTTGAGATTACTTTGCGCTTTAGATAGCTTTGGTGAGCCTCCTTGCTTTTCGGAGGATGTCACAATTATTTTTCTGTCATTGTTGAGTTGTCATGGGTCTTGTCCCCACATCTATCCTAGTATTAGAGGCTTCATAGATAGTTGATGTTGAAGAGTCTCTCAGTATTTTTCCTTTTTATATTAAAGATGTTTTGCAAACTATTATGATTATTGCAATGAGTATTTTCAGACATTCCAGTTGGGTTATATTGAGATAAATTATATTTTTAGTCTTTTATCGCTTGAGTAGTCTTCCGCTAAGTAGTCAGTCAGGCCAAGGGTTCGCGTGGGGATCAGAAATGGTTCTCGAGTGCCAGCCACGTATAAGGTGTAGGCTCGCGGCGTAACATTTTTGCTAGAAAATTCACAGGTAATTTACCTGTGAAATATAAATTCCTAGGTAAATTACTTGGAGATTTTAAAATTTGTAGGAAATAATTACCTACGAAGATTTTACCATCGGATTCTTTTTAGTAGGAAAGTCCATAGGAAACTTAGTTTCCTGCGAATTTTCGTATACAATCCCTAGGAAAATTCCCAAGTAATCCATAATTTTCTTGTAATCTCTCTCTCTCTCACTCTCTGCAATACAAATGGTAATAGTCAATGATACAAATATAAATTATAATAATCAATGAGACAAATATAAATGCTAACACAAACATACACGGTAACACATAAATACAATACACTAAGCAACAAATGAATACAAATGCACATGAATACAAATACAATTTGTTATGAATTACGACAATGATACAATTATAATCGTCAATACAAATTGTATTTGGTTACAAATTATATTTGTTAATATGCTTGATACATACAAATGCACATGAATACAAATACAATCTGTTATGAATTAAAACAACATCACAATTGTATTTGTTAATATAATTGTATTCGTTGATACAAATTGTATGTTTTAATATAGAATTGATTTGCATCAACGAATTGAATAAAATAGTCTTTGATACAATTGTATTCATTGATACAAATTAATTGTATCCATGATACAATTATCGGTTAGATATACAATTATCTATCAGTTATACAAATCAATTTTATGTCTCTCTCCTCTTTCTCCCAAATCTCGATCATCTCTCTCCTCCCCTGATCTCGCTCGCCTCTTTCCTCCTTCTAGTATCTAGTTTTTTTTTATACAAATCAATAATAGCTCTCTTCTCTCTCTTAGATCTCGCTCATATTTTGTCTTCTTCGATAAACTCATGTCACTGGAGAGAATTGTTTTTCGGCCAGATTTGAACGTCAATAAAGTTGTAACCTGAAAAATACAATACAAATTAAGAGAAAATAGTCAAATGAACCCCCCCCCCCCCCAATCTATTATCGGATTTCTAACAACACACTTATACTTCAAAAGGGTCCTATTATCCCTTTGGACTATTTTAAAGTGAGACTAATTCCTCCCTAAAATGTCATCACCAGTCATGTGTTTTGTGGTGAAATACACGCGGCTGACACTTGTATTTCACCACTTAATAATTATTTTTTAAAAAAACAATCTCCTCCTTCCTCCTTTCTTCCTCAATCATTTATTTAATCCTAACCATAATAAAATACCATTTTTACCTCAATAAATTTTTATGTCTCTAACAATTTATAAGAACGAAAATTCAGGTTAACCTTTCATCCACTCCAAATCGCTAGAGCCTAGAAGACAGTAGTCCTAATCAAATCTTTCATTCAACCAATTCAACAATATTTTCGTATTATTTTACATTTCGTTGGATTTTCTTTATTAGATAATTGCATATACACATTGAATGGGTCATGAAAATTCGAGACCAGATTCATCCTCCGACGATTCCGTCGATAGCTCAAAATCATCGCGGATGAAAAGACCAATTTGAGATCAATTTGTAACACCAATTTGAGATACCCTTCTTTCTTCCCCATTTTTTCTCCCTCTAAGATTTTCATGATTAATTTATAATTTGAGCTTTTGATTTTGATTCTTCATAGGTTTTAGAAGAAAATGTAGGATCTTTCTTGTAAAAATGTAGAAGAAATTGTTTTGTTTCAGTTCCTTTTAATAAGTTTGAAAATAAAAATACAATTACTTCTCTTTGACTTTGTTATTCTTGAATCCATGACTTTATTTTATTTTTTAAAAAAAGAAAAATCAATTAATGGAAATATTTTTTAAGAAAATAAATTTAATTTGTTAGATGTGTTCTAAGTAAGTCTATTAAAAAATTATTTGTTCATAAAATACATTTTAATTGTTGATAATTTTTATACCAAACATCAATTGATGAAGCTTCAACAATGATAATGGTGAAGAAGGTATATTTGTAAAGATAAATAACAAGAAAGAAAGAGAAAGAAAAAAGAAAAAGAAAAAGAGTAAAAAACAGGGAAAAAAATAGGCAACTCACTCTCTCAAAGAGAGTGAATTTCACTCTCTATGTCAACTCAGCACTTAAGGGGTTATTTATTCCATTTTAAATAACAGAGATTGACTATTGCCGATTTTTATGAAGTTTGTCGGAGCTCATGATTTTTTATTGCGGGTCAATTATTAGTACCAAAAATGAGTGTTGCCTCTTGAAAAAACAGACAAATAAGTGTTTGATTTTTGATGTGCTCCACCTTCACTATGTTTTCAATGCAAATTGAATTTGCAGAGGATGATAATATATTGAATATGCATCGGAGAAGTCATCTTCGACGATGTTGGACGGAAAAGGAGAAAGATGATAGGAGCAATGAAATGATTTTAGCTATTAAAGATAAATATATGCCATAGACTATAATAAAAAATCTCAAAAAAAAGATAATAATTAATTTAAAAGAGTTCGTTTATATAAAAAAGAATTCAGAAATACATGAAGCCCCGACCTCATATTCCAATGAAGGAGCAAAGAAAAAAAAATTAAACCTTTGATAAATAATTTTATAGAGAAGTAAATGAGGAAGATATATTTCTTAATTTAATTTTTAGATTTGATTCGTATATTTTATCAGCTATAATTTTTGCGGTTGAGAGTTCAAGAAAATAGATTCTAAAGAAATAGAAGATTTGTTAAATTCACATGAATTTGAAAGAAAAAAGGTTATAGAAAATTATTTTTTTAATAGACTCATTAGTAGCTAAACATAGATACTTTGAGCGAAATCAAGATATGGGTAATTGAAAACGTGATTGATTATCACTTGAATTTATTAGATTTCAAAATTTGCGGATGGTAATAAAAAACTTGTATTGATTTATAGAGTCACGCATGAATTGAGCAATTTAATCGATTGAAAGTTGAGCTTGACTTATCCACACAAGTACATGAGCAATAATCTTACAACAATTTGTGTTTTCATAACTTATCGATTGAAAGTCGAGCTTGACTTATCGACACAAGTACATGAGCAATAATCTTACTACAATTTGTGTTTTCATAACTTGCATGATTTACACATGACTTTTAAAGTGAATATGCTATCGAATATTTTGAAATATGGGACAAGTCTTTTACTTGATATAATAGTGAAATAGTTATTTGAGATGTTCTCACTATTATAAGGCATATTGTTTTTAAGATATGATTATCGTTATTGAAAAAGTTTTTCACTTACTTGAGAAATAAGTATCTTGACATGTGTTTTGTTAAAGTTTTATATAATATGATTTGATTAGAACTTAAATGATGTTCTATCTTGAAAATGCTTTCATGCAAGTACCTATTGTTTATAAAAGAAAAGTGTAAATAGGAGTAGACCTTGATGAATCCCCTAGTTAATGGCAAATTCGATCGTTAGACCTATTGCACCTTGTATTTACAGATTATCATTACAGCCCTTGCTAGTGGAAAGATAAAACTAACATACTGTTATTGATCTCCCTCGAGTAGGTACCTATCAATATGAATATTTAATTTCTTTACAAGGAATTCACCGTTATTGGACATTATTAAAGTAGAAGACCACATTTTTATATGAGTCATTTTTAAATACCTCACAAATATAAGATTTCATATGACAGTGTTTACTGAATTTATTATTGAAATGTTAAAATGATTTTGCTTACATGAAACAGACAAGACTAAGTATTGTTATCATTATTTTTTTAAAAAAAAAGACATTTATTTCATGATCTCTAGAGTATCATAATAGCTTGCTCTCTGGCTTG
Organism: Solanum appendiculatum; assembly: GCA_018342035.1. NCBI lineage: Eukaryota > Viridiplantae > Streptophyta > Magnoliopsida > Solanales > Solanaceae > Solanum > Solanum appendiculatum. Next base: position 347,020 of record JAGDQO010000606.1, read on the forward strand.
CCCCATTAAAAGTTGTTTGGTTCAGCATTACTACTCACTGAGCTTGCAACGCACTCCCTACTATTTTCTTTTATAGAGATGCAAGTAACATTGGCGAGGATATATTTCATTAATTAGAGCTTACGAGTTGATAATTCTTGGTGAACCTCGCACTTGTTTGCATGGGCTAGCTTATTTATTTGTTATAGACCTTTATATTATTTGAACTTTTAAAATCGCTCCATAGTCATTTTATTAGTGTTAGCAGTATTCTTTCGTAATTATAACTTTGAGATTAGCATTCCATTTTTTTGTATTCGATAATGAATTTAGTTTATATGGTGTTGTGAATCTTAGTTGATGAAGATTTTGACTTGTTTGGTGATTGTTTGTCTACTTAGCTATTGAATTGAGGCAAAAAAAAAAATTAGATAGGCTCAAAAATAAAAAAAACTTTGCCCAATATTTTATAAAATTTTGGTAAGAGATTAAATTATTTGTGTGATAGTTCTATTATTAGTATTATTTAAACCGCCAACTAAATGAAACTTTAGGTGTGGGTTAATTTTTTTCTTATGTGACCGACTACATATTGCATAATTATTAGTAAAGCTACAATTATTTTTTCTAATATAACCACTTAAACTCTGTATTATTTTATGCGAAATATGTTTTTCTAATCCAACCACATAACTTAGTATTATTTATGCGAAATTTGTAGGGGCGTTAAATGGGTAATTTGTGTTGAATTGGAGATATTAAAATGGGTTGAAATAAAAATTGCATTGGATCAATGACCCATCAAATTTACTTTGGGCTCAAATGGGTTTAAAATCGGATTGGGTCATGACCCACACAATTTGACCGCCTTAATTTCAATAATTTTGACATATTGTTATTTATTTTTTATAACTACAATTTGTATTTCAACTCAAGAAAATAAAAAAAAAAGTTACAAATGAATAAATAAATCCTAGAAGATATAAAAATAGATAATAATTCATAACTTCAATATGGGAACATACATTATATCACTCAAATAAAGAGTTTTAACACCCGTTGAAATTAGAGATTAAATTAGGCTCAATTGAAGACTCTTTTAAAATAGGTTAAGACTTGAATGAGTTTAGATTGACCCAATTCAAATTATCTTGAGCCCAACCCATAAAATTCTGGACGAATTAGATAAATTACCTATATTTGAGCTCATTTTGACATCCCTAAAAATATGCTACTGATATTGAATAATATATGTCTACATAATCAGCCAAACAATTTACAAATATTTGTCCACGTAATCAACCAAACAACCCCTTACAGGATTTATTCTTGGTCTACATTACACGTCTTCAATGTTACTAGACTAGCATGACCAAAAAAATAAAATAAAAAATATTAGCAACATTTACTCGACAGTATCAAAAAAAAAAACCTTTTTTCTTCTTTATTACTGTCATTATTTTTTAAAATAATAATAATTTTTTAAAAAACTGAAGTCCAGATGGCATAAACTGCGATGAGAACATCTGTCACTAAGGCCCCAGATGGCTTTCCTTTGTACACTATATATAGTTTGTAACGCCTTCTACCTTTGCTCTCATGCATTACAACAACAACAAAAAAAAGAACTTTGTTTTAAATCCTATCAAGTATGGTGGTTTCATCTCAACCAATTCTTCCAAATTCTTCAAACTTATTTAGGACATGCAAATCTACCTCTGATCTCCATTTCACTGATAATAATAATAATAATAGTATTATTCCAGTGATTGACATGTTAGATCCTGAAGCTAAATTCCTTATTACAAAAGCATGTCAAGAATTCGGATTCTTCAAGATCATCAATCACGGTGTTCCTGATGAAACGATGATTAAATTGGAAAGTGACGCGGTCAAGTTTTTTGATTTGCCACAGTGTGACAAGGACAAAGCTGGTCCTGCTACTCCTTATGGTTATGGTAACAAGAGAATTGGCTCAAACGGCGATATCGGTTGGGTTGAATATCTTTTATTGGAAGTAAATGATGAGAAATCCGTCACCATTCCTGCAACTCCTCACCTTTTCTGGTAATTTCTATAAATTTCTCAATGCCAAGTTTTAAACAAGTTTATGTTTGACACTAATTGTCATTCATACTACTTTTTATATGTAGTTTTTAAATACATAAAATTTTATTTCAAAAACCTTGAAGATTTCATATATTAATTCACTTTCATATATTAATTCACGGTCAAACTAAAACGGTTTGATTCTCAAAATTTGGACAGATGAAATAATACTTCTTAACTGGTTTTCAAATAAATAAATTTTATTTTTTTAAAAATTAAAGTTTTTATAGCTGGTTCACAGATTTAAAATTTTTAGTTTTGAAAGTTTAATTGTGCTATATAAGGAAAACAAAGAGAGTATATATATATATATATATATAGAGACAAAATCAAGAACGTGTATTTTTCTATATTACATAAAATATTTGGTATGTTTTGTTCACGGATATTGCCATGGGAAAATCTCTGTCACCGACTATACTTTTTCAGTAAATATATTGTGAATATTTTCTATTATACAAGTAAGATTGACTGGATTAACTAGTTGTTTTAAAGTCATATCTTTACACATGTGATTTAAATTTTTATATTTGATGTGAATTTGAAAAAAAAAATTATAATTTTTTTGAGATTTAATTTTTTTTTTTTTATTATGAGTAGTCATTTCTCATTATCGAGTTATAAGGCTCGAAAATACTTAGTTTTAGTATTTGAATTAATATTGGTGAAACATTAAAAAACTTGTCTAGTATTTTATTTAGAGGTGTCAAAAATGAACACAAACATAGGTAACCCACCCAACCCGCCCAGAATTTTAAGGGTTGGGCTCATGTTAATTTGAGTTGGGTTCAATCTCAACCCATTCAAATCTTAACTCATTTTAAGAGAATCCTCAATTGAGCCCAATTCAATCTCCAATTTCAACCCGTTTTAAGACTCTTTACTTGCATTGATGTAATGTATGTTTCTATATTGAAGCTATGAATTATTATCTATTTAATATCTTCTAGGATTTATCTATCCATTTGTAACTTTTTTTAAAAAAAATTGAGTTGAAATTCAAATTATGGTTATCAAAGTTAAATATCAATATGTTAAAATTATTGAGATTAAGCGGGTCAAATTAGGTGGGTCAAGACCCAACCCGCTTTTTAGCTCATTTGAGCACAAAGTAAACTTGGGCGGGTCAGGACCCAACCCGATTTCTATTTCAACCCATTTTAAAATCTCTAATTTCAATCCAACCCACCCATTTGACACCCCTAATTTTATTCAATTAAGATAAAGATTTTTTCAGTCATGAAATTTGTTATTTTCAAGTAAAACTCATGTTAAAAACTTCCAAATACATTTATTTTTTCAATTTCACTTCATTTTACGAGTACTATTTTTTTTTTTTTAATTTCAACTAAATAACCGTCCATACTCCTACCACCTTCTTCGATTTCTGCAAGTGAACCATTATATTAAGAAAAAGAGGCAATTTCATTGTTTTTTTCTTTGTCTATATACTCTTTTTTTAATCTCAGGAGGATCAATAGTATTCTCACTTGTTATAACGTCTATACAGGTATACTCTGAATGAATATGTGGCAGCAGTTAGAAATATAGCATGTGTTGTGTTAGAAAAGATAGCAGATGGATTGAACATTGAGCCAAAAAATGTGCTGAGTAGGATGCTAAAGGATGAAAAGAGTGACTCTTGTTTTAGGCTAAACCATTATCCACCATGCACAGAAATTGAAGCATATTTGAAAGGTGGTAGAAATTTTATTGGTTTTGGTGAACATACTGATCCACAAGTTATATCTGTTATAAGGTCTAATAACACAACTGGACTTCAAATATCACTTAGAGATGGTACATGGGTCTCAGTTCCACCTGATGAACACTCATTTTTCATCATTGTTGGAGATTCTCTGCAGGTAATAATTACAACTAGTAACAACAATTTTCATGTGATTTTTTTGGATTTTGTACACCTGGAAAGTTTTTATTTTTGTCCGGGGTTGAACTTTGGAAAATATATTTGGACATAAAATTTCGAAATTCAATATTCAGAATTTTTACAAATTTGAACAATCACAAAAAGGGGTTTTTTTTTACTTCTTTTTTTGCACTCCAAATTACTTATAAAAAGTTTAAAACAACTTCAGTTTGTATTCATCATGGTCAAACACTCCAATATCATTTTTTCACTTTGAAAATAAAAAATACGTCTGCGTTTGACCATGTTTCATTGTGAAATTTGAAAAAAAAATATCTTAATTTCTCAAATTTTTAAATTTCATAATAAAATATGATCAAACACCGATTTCCTACTTAATTAGTTTGTCCAATTTTTCAAAATGTATTGATTGTGCAAAACAGTAATAAGATTATAGGTATATAACTTAAATGGTGCATAATAAACTAAATGATCCGTATTAATTAGGGGTTATTTTTCTCTAATTGAAATTTTGGGGTTAATTAATTTTAATTTGTTTGTGTATGTTCTTATGGCAGGTACTGACTAATGGGAGGTTTAAGAGTGTAAAACACAGAGTCTTGGCAAACAGTATAAAGTCAAGATTGTCGATGATTTATTTTGGTGGGCCTCCTTTGAATGAAAAAATACGACCTTTATCATCTTTAATGGAGGAAGGAGAAGAAAGTTTGTATAAGGAATTTACATGGCAGGAATATAAGAAATCTACCTACATGACAAAGTTGAGTGCTGATAGGCTAGGACTCTTTGAAAAGAATATTAAAGTACCATATGGTCAAAAATTGCCAAATTTAGGAAAAATAATAATGTAGGATTTTGTCATCCAATAGACAAGTTTAGAAAGATTTTGGTTTTGGTTTGAACTCCAAGGTTGTAAAAACCAAGATTTTTTTGTTTTGTTTTGGTTCATCGTCATGTGTTTTTAATTTAAAGAACTATGGTTGTACAATAAAATGCCATGTAATTGTCATCGTGTCACTTTTTTGTATACTTTTAGCAAAAGCTTGTGACATTTCTTTGGTTTTTTTCTTTTTGGGCGGATAATGTAGAGTTTTTTTTTAATTCACATCATGTCAAAATGGCTTGGGGCTTTTTTCTCCGGGTCTCAATTCTGATTAATTAGCTTTTTTATTCACGCAAGATATATATATATAACGATTTTCTTATAATGTTGCATTTTTCGAATAGTCAGGACACGATATTGATTTCTGATTTAAATGTTAGCTCCAGATTTGAAGCGGTTGCAAATACATACTTATCGATTCAACTCCAGATTCTGGGGCTGCAAATAAATATTTATAATAATTGTCACATTAATGAAGGTTTGTTGGAGAATATGGAGGAGACAATCAATAAAAAATGCTATTAATGAAACTTGTTTTCTTACTTTCACTATATATATATATAACGATTTTCTTATAATGTTGCATTTTGCAATCTTCCCCTTCAATATGCATTTTTCTAATAGTCAGGACACGATATTGATTTCTGATTTAAATGTTAGCTCCAGATTTGAAGCGATTGCAAATACATACTTATCGATTCAACTCCAGATTCTGGGGCTGCAAATAAATATTTATAATAATTGTCACGTTAATGAAGGTTTGTTGGAGAATATGGAGGAGACAATCAATAAAAAATGCTATTAATGAAACTTGTTTTCTTACTTTCACTAGAAAAGTTATTTTTCTTATTTTTAAGAAATTTATTTTCATATATAAGTATTTTTTAAAAAATTTAATCAATTAAAAAAAAATCTTTTTTTTACAAAATATTGCCGTCGATACCAAACACATCATCATCATCATCATATCTAGATGTTGTCAGGAGGTTGTCACGTTTATCTAGCTCTATAGTATAAGTATAGTTTCCTATAAGCTCAATTATTGTAACATATAATTTGATAATGATGTACTGAGCTCCCCAGGATAAGTAAATGTCTCGTTAGACTAAATAAAATTGTTGTTTTTCTCTACATATAAATTTTGTTCCTAGATAAAATTGGAAATCTTAAATGTGATTAAAGAAAAAGTACAAACAAAAGAAAAGAAGATACAAACACGGTAAATCCTTGACATTATGCTGTAAAAGGATACCTTCTAATTTCTTTTGCTAAATTCTCTTCTTATGTGTGAGTGTGTAAAAGTCTATTGGGTTTTATGCAGTTTTGATGATTGACAAAGTGACATGAAACATATAAGTCACCTGGTTCATAGGTATACTGTCTCTAGGAGCTGAACCCATAATAAAATTATAAAATAAATAAAGACAAGTATGCGAAAATCAAGGAATGCATAATGCTTATTTCATGATAAAACTCAAGGAAACAAACATGTGATGAATTGAAGATAAAGAATCAATGAATTTGATTTGAAGAAAGAGCCTAAAGAAACAAGGAGTTTGAATTGAAGAAGAAGTCTCACTTAAAATAGAACTCTTCAAATGAGTGTTGAATTGAAGAGTTGGAGTTCGACTACAATATAGAGGAATCAATGAGTTTGATTTGAAGAAAGAATATAAAAAAGCAAGGAGTTTGAATTGAAGAAAAAATCTCGTAGAACTCTAAGACAAGAGAATTTGAGTTAATGTGGAGTTTGAAGTGAAGAACAACACTCTGAAGAGTTATGCTTAAATTGAAGTAAAGTCATTCAGAATATTTGTGCACTTACAAAGCAAAAAAGGACAATTGGAAAAATGACTTCGCAAGTGCTACCAGCGGATTGAAGGAACACATAGAAAAACCTGGTCCTATTTCAGAGTTTATGTGTAATGAGTTTTTCCTTGAGCTGTAATGTTGATGTAATCTTAGTCAGCGAGTTATAAACTGAATTAGGGGTGTTGTCTTTAAGTTGGGATAACTCGAAGACTTGAGAACATATACCTTGGGAGGTTTATGTTGAAGTTAAGGAATTAAAGTTAGTTCCTAGGATTGCAAGAGTAGTAATCTAAATTCATAACTTGAAGTTTAGGATTTAGAGCTACCTCATAGGATTGCAAGGCTTGTAATCTGAATTCATAACTTGACGTTTAGAAATTAGAGTTAATTCCTTAGGTTACAGAGTTTGTAATCTTAAATTGTTGAGGCTCAATGACCTAGTGAAGTTGGAGTTATCCTATAGGGGTACATATTGTGTTTTTCTTATGTAGCACCCCGTATTATACATATAATAGTTCTATTCATATGGCACTTGACATAGCCTTGTCGTATATGTGAAGGACTAAGTTTCTTATATGAGTAGTGACAGTTTAAACTAGATTTGGAAGGTAATGAAATTCCCTGCACGTTTCAGCACGTATACTTCAAGTTAACTTGACGGAAGTATTTAAAGTTGAAATAGTAAGGTGGTCTTTGAGCTTAAATTTAAAAGTGAAGTGTTAAGTAAAGCAAAAAAAGATTAAGATTTAGGAAATGGAAAAACAACAAGTGAATTTCTTCCATGACTTAACTAAGGTAGTAGGTGACAAGTAGGTGCATTAAAATTTAGAAAATGGAATAAAATAAGTGAGCTACTTACTTGACTTACCTAAGCTATATTCCTAGTAAAGAAAACATAGTGATAACGTACGATCTCCAACATAACTAACAATATTTTTTCCTCTCATTAGTGTGTCAAATTACTTCAATATATGTTCATCACTTTATATTTGTTTATTTATTCTCCTATGTGCTAGTATGGAAAAGGTAGTCGCAAATCAAGCTTGGTGAATTTTCTTCTTAGTTAATTAAAGTCAATTGTGCCATTTAAACTCCTAAGTAATACATTGATGTTACATTGCTACTTATGTCATTATTACTGCCTTTAAGTGATTATTCTCATGTCTTCTACTACTGGTCTGTAGTTCCAAAGCTCAACAATGATTATGACCACGAAAACAACAGTCTTAAAGATTAAAGAAATTAAGTGAGGTAATATATATATTTACGGGTGGCAGCCCAGGAACAAAAGTCGTGCATCGGTCAATCCTAATTTTGTGTATAAAGATGGAAGTCTAGGGGCAAAAGCCTAGCATGGATCGATCTCAATTTGTGTATTTATGAGGACAGTATCCTAGGGGTTAAAATGCCTAGCATGGGTCATCCTCTTCTACTACTGATCAGTTGGTCATTTGTATCACATGCCTTACAAAGATTATAAAGTAAAGAAGAGTAAAGAAATGAATGTAAGGTAAATGATCCCACAAGAGTAGCTGAAGGTGGTCTTTCATCCTATTTTTTACATTTATATACACACACATGCACACGCACACACACGCACACACGCACACACATATATATTGATACTTGATTTTATTTGAGCCTATTTTCTTTCATATGTTATTCCCTTACATATTCAATACATTTTTTCATACTGACGTCTCTCATGGGAAAACTACGTTTCATGTTGCAGGATAAGGCACTCCAGCTAGTAAACCTCCCCAGTAGGAGCACAAGATACTCAGTTGCTATTGGTGAGCTCCAAGTTGATTCAGAGCTTACCGAGTCTTTGATATCTATTTTGTTATGTATAGTAGTTAAGGGTGACTAGGGCCCTATCCCGACCTAAACTATGGTTGTTTATCTTTTAGAGGCTTTGTAGACTAATGTATAAATTTTACTTGCATTTTTTCTCTTAATTAACAATTGTGGATAGAGTTCAAAAGTTTTCAATCTCTTTTAGCTTCATATAGCAGCCATAAATACATTAGGGTTCTTGGATATTCTCCCTCTTTTCAAGCTAAGATTGAAGGGGAGTTCAAGCTCTTGGGGAGAATAAGTTGAGAAAATAAAAAATCTCCACCAAGAAAGGTTAAACTACTGTCATGTTAATATTTTTTTTCTTTTCTTAAGATATAATTAGTGTGTTGGTTTAGTAAGCCCTCTCTTATTATAATGACAAGTTGTAGAGGACAACCTTTACCTTGAGGAACCAAGTCTCAGCAAGTGATATTTTTGTCCAGTAAGGTAAGCTACTGCAATTTTCTCCATCTCTTGTGCTTGAGTTAATTAGGACATTTTATATATGTTAATGAGTTTGGGATTGTTCCTTTTACATGGTGTAATCTTGGGGAGGATATTTTGTTGGCTTATGAATTTTAGGATAACCATGGAAGGGAATTCCCTTTAGCTTTAGTTGTAAGCTCACTTGAGCACTTTAAATGTAATATCAATTTGAACTCGTGAGGCAATAATAGCAGGCTATGAAATCATATTTCCCCTGCCACATTGTGATGTTTGGGGACTATTTTATGTATATTATGATAGGGATATGACTGGATGGGTGGAGAAGTCGTGGAGACGAAAAGGTGTAATACCTCAGAAATTGGAAAGGAAAAATGTTGTTTTTGCACTGATGCAGTGGTCTACAAGATTGACCTACGGACCACATGAAACCCCATGGGCCGTAGGAAGGTGATCGTACAACCTTGGATGAGTTTTAGAAAATTCAAGTTTCTGAAGTTGGACTTACGCGTGAACAGGATGAATTGTAGGGCATTCTATGGGTTGAGGAATCACCCGTAGAAGTGACCCAGACTTGGTAAAAATTTGGACTTGAACTTGAGTTCTACGAAAAGGGTCTACGGATCATAGACCAAAAGACGACATGTAGAAATGGTTTCGTGGAAGTTGGAAGGATTTTAGGCCCCAGTAAGTGGTTCTACGGTTGACCAGTACGGGCCGTAGAATGTTTTATGGACCGTAGGTCCAACCCGTAGACCACTTTGGTAGATTTTAATGAAGGGTAATTTGGTCCTTTCCTATCTACCTAACCCTTAAACTATGTCGTTTTGGACCTATAACTATCACTATAACTTATTTCAACTCCTAAATCTACCCAAACCTTTCATTCTCTAAAACCCCTAATTCCCATCCAAGTTCATCCTCTCCAAATTCTCTCAAGCTCAAGGAAGGTCACTTAGGGTTTCAAGATTTAAGTCTCATTTTTCCTCCATTTCTTTTGGGCTTTGTGTATCAAGGTATGCGGGAATTAGCCAATGGATTCCATTCATCCATTGGGTCCCAAAAGATCTCAATTCTCTAATTCAATTTCCCCACTTACCTAGGGTTTTTAGGCAAATCTTCATGGGTTCTATTCGATTATGATTCAATTATTTGATTTCAATCTTATTTATGCATGATTTGATTTAATTACATGTTTTTCAATTGATTTCATATGAACCCATTCATTATTCATAATTTTGACTATAAATTTACGAAGAAAGTTATGAACTTATGAATGATGATTTATGAAAGCTATGCAAGATTTATGAAAAAAAGAGGTTTTATGAACTAAGATTGCTTTTATGATAAGTATCAATGAAATTGTGAAAGGTTTTCTCACATATTACAAAATCATGGTATGAAAGGTTTTCTCATATATGTGTGAATCATGATTTAAAGGAGCTACTTTATAATGAGTTAAGATTAGATTGGTAATTTAATTATGCCTTTCCAATTATGATGATATGAATATGTCTATGACTATTTCCGTTGAGACTTTACTTAGCACCGAGAGAACTTTGAGGTGGAGGCTCAAATAGGGTAGTCTCTAGTAGCAACCTCTAGTTGCTAACTACGTGCCCCCGTAGGATAGTCTTAAGTAACTAAGCTAGTGGATCCACCTAAGCTAGAAGTTCATGGTCCTTACCTTGGCAAGTAGGACATCATTTTTCCATGTGGGAGCATGACACCGGATTCCATGTTATAGCTCACATGGTTTATGTCGGTTAACGGTAAACATCTCACAAAATGAATCAAGTTATCTTCAAAGGTTTTATGAAAGCTTTCAAATGACTTTTATAATACATTGACCATGTTCATGATTTATGATTTATCTTTAAAGGTTTTACTGCGATTTTAGCTTTGTCATGCATATCATGCTTAAATGTCCCCTTTATGATCATGTTTATGTTTTCATACATTTACCTCATACTTAGTACATTCCATGTACTAATGCATAGTTATGCCTACATTGTGTAATAATATAGGGTCCGACGATCTCCCTCCTCCTACTCGTGGCTAGATTTAGGTTGCGTAGCTATTAGACTTGATGAATCCTCATACTCCAACGGCAAGACCACGAAGACTTTATTTCGTATGTTTTACTTTCAGATTTTGTATGTGGCTTATGGATTACGTCTCAATCACTTTTTTGATGTATTAGATTGGCTTGTCAAGACTATGATTAGACTTCCATTTTTATATCACACTCTTTTATGATATGAGACTTTCTACCTAAATTCTACTTTTGTCTATGATATTCTGTTGTATGTATGTTAAGTGGCTTGTGTAGGGCCTCTCGGGTTCTTATACGCCATGTCACGTCTAGGGTGTATTTTAGATCATAACAAACTTGGTATTTAGAGTACAAGGTTTTAGAAAAGATCCTAGGATGTTTGACAAGTCGCATCAAGTAGATTCTTGTTGATAAGTGTGAAGCACGCCATATTTATGAATAGGAGGCTACAAAGCGTTAAGGAAACTTTACTTCTTTCATTACTCTAAAGTCGTGCCATAGAGTCTATCACTATAAAGATCCTTCTCCTAAATCTTGTCTGATGCTTTTCAGGATATGGCCCCTCAAAGAGCTTATGTGAGAAGGAATGCGGGCTAGAATGTAGAGCCTGAGGTTCCTCAAGTCCCGGTTGATACTTTAGTCGAGCAAGTGACTCATGCCGAATCTCGAGTCGCTTTCCAAGTATTGTCTCAATCTATGACGGCCCAAGCCAATAGAGAAGTCATTGCTCCCATGAACCCAAATATGGGTACGGCGGTGATAAGGGTAATGGACTTCACTAGGATGAATTTTCTGGAGTTTCATGGGTCGAAAGTTGATGAGGATCCCCAAGAATTTATTGATGAGATGTATAAGAGAGTGGAGATTATGGGTTTGTCAACGGTGGAGAAAGCGGAATTAGCCGCTTATCAATTTAAGGGTGTTGCTCAAGTTTGGTTCAAATAATGGAAGGAAAAGAGGGCTATAGATGCAGGTCCTCTTGATTGGGAGAAATTCAAAGGGGTTTTTCTTGATCATTTGTTTCCTCTTGAGATGAGGGAGGCAAAAGTACTTGAGTTCATTAACCTTCATCAAGGAAATATGAGTGTGAAGGAGTATGCTTTGAAATTTACTCAATTAGCTAAGTATGCTCCGATTATGGTTGCCAACTCGAGGGCAAGAATGAGTAAGTTTGTGTCGGGTGCTTCCGACTTAGTTGTCAAAGAGTGCCAAACCGCCATGCTAATCAAGGAAATGGATATCTCTAGATTGATGGTTCATGCACAACAAATTGAGGAAGAGAAACTCAAAGAGAGGGCAAGAGAGTCCAAGAGGGCTTGTATGGGTGATGGTGACTTTTCTTATTCTAAGTCCGGTGGATAGGGTCTTTCTAAATTCTGGCAAAGGTTTTTCGGTCATGGTTCTTCCAATGCTCCGACCTCTAAATTCAACAAAGATAGGGTATCTAACCCTAAGCCTTAAGGAGGTGTTGGTAATGGGTCTTCTATGACTACTTGCACAAGGTGTGGCAAGAAACATGATGGCAAATGCTTGGCCGATACTGATAGTTGTATTGGTTGTGGCAAGAGTTGTCATGAGATAAAGGATTGTCCCATGAACAAGGGAAACAATGGTAGGCAAGTTCAGCCTAGTGGTTCCGATGCCCTGAAGCAAAATCTGTTTTATGCTCTCCAGACTCGACAAGATCATGATTCTTCGGATGTCGTTACTGATATGTTGAAAGTCTTTCATTTTGATGTGTATATTTTTTTTGATACACCTTATGTCGCCAAAAGATTTGATGTTGGTCCTAAAATCATTTCTAATCCCTTTCATGTCTCTACTCCTGTCGGTGATTCTGTTATTACTAAATGGGTTTATAGAATTTCTCCTATTTCTGTTTCCCATAGAGTCACTCATATTGATCTTGTAGAGCTTGATATGTTAGATTTTTACGTTATTCTGGGGATGGATTAGCTTCATGCATGTTATGCTTCCATAGATTGTAGGACCTGATTAGTCACATTCAAGGTTTTGAACGAATCTATCATGTCATGGGAAGGGGGAAATTATGCTTTTAAGGGTCAGTTCGTATCTTGCCTAAAAGCTAGGAAAATGATTTCTAAGGGTTGCATTTGTCATCTGGTTAGGGTTGGGGATATGGATTATGAAACCCCTACTCTTGAGTCAGTCCCGATTGTAAATGAGTTTTTGAAAGTATTTTCCGATGATCTTCCTGGTATTCCTCCCGAAGGTTAAATAGACTTCGATATTAATTTTTTTTGAGATACGCAGCCTATCTCTATTCCTCATTACTGTATGGCTCCGACAGAACTTAAGGAGTTAAAAGATCAATTGAAAGATTTGTTAGATAAGGGTTTTATTAGACCTAGTATCTCTCCATGGGGTTCTCTGGTGTTGTTTGTTCGAAAGAAGGATGGTTCCATCCGAATGTGTATTAATTACCACCAATTGAATAAGGTTACAAAAAAGAATAAATATCCTATTCCGAGGATTGATGATCTGTTTGACCAACTCCAAGGTGCGAGTTTCTTCTCTAACATTGATCTTTGGTAAGGCTATCACCAATTGACGGTGAAGGAAGATGATATTCTGAAGACAGCTTTTCGAACTTGATATGGTCATTATGAGTTTTTGGTAATGTCTTTTCATTTTACTAATGCCCCGGTGGCATTCATGGATTTGATGAATAGAGTCTTTAAGCAATATCTTGACATGTTCATAATAGTGTTTATTGATGATATTTTAATTTACCCACGAAGTGAGGACGAGCATGTTGAGCATTTGAGGATTATGTTGCAAATTCTCAAAGATAGGGAATTGTATTCTAAGTTTAAAAAATGTGAGTTTTGGTTGAGGTCCATTGCTTTTCTTGGCCATATTGTCTCCGGTGAAGGTATTCAAGTCGATCCCAAGAAGACCGAGATGGTTAAGAATTGGCCTAGACCTTTGTCCTGTTCAAATATTTGTACTTTCTTGGGTTTGGCCAGTTACTATAGAAGGTTTGTGGAAGAATTTTTCTCTATTGCTTCGCATTTGACGGTATTGACTTAAAAGAAGGTGAAATTTCTATGGTCGGAAGCTTGTGAGAAGAGTTTCTAAGAGTTAAAGGATAGACTTACTTCAACGCCTATATTGACTTTGCCGGAAGGACCAGATGGTTTTGTGGTTTATTGTGACGCTTCTCGGATTGGTCTTGGTTGTGTCTTGATGCAACATGGAAAATTCATGACTTATAATTCAAGGTAATTGAGGGTGCATGAAAAGAATTATCCGATCCATGATTTGGAGTAGGTGGTGGTAGTGTTTGCTCTAAAGATTGGAGGCACTACTTATATGGTGTTCATGTAGGCGTGTTTACTAACCATAAAAGCATGAAGTATGTGTTCACCCAAAAGGATTTGAATCTTCGCCAAAGAAGGTGGCTTGAGTTATTAAAGGATTACAACATGAGTGTCCTCTATCATACAAAAAAAGTGAATGTGGTGGCGGATGCTCTTAGTCGGCTATCAATGGATAGTGTTGCTCATATTGAGGATGATAAGAAAGAGCTAGTTCGTGATGGTCATAGGTTGGCCCGATTGGGAGTTCTCTCAGTTGATTCTAATGAAGGTGGTGTGATTGTTCGAAATGGCTCAGAATCATCCCTTGTATCAGAAATTAAGGCTAAGCAAGATAATGATCAGGTATTAGTTGACTTAAAGAAGTCATTTTCTGAAAAAACCAATGAGGCTTTCTCCGAAGGGGAAGACGGTGTCCTTCGATATCAAGATCGATTATGAGTTTCAAATGTTGATGAGTTGAGAAAGTGAATTTGGACAATAGCTCACAATTCTTGGTATTCTATTCACCCAAGAGCCACCAAAATGTACCGTGATTTGCGGGAAGTCTATTGGTGGAACGGGATGAAGAAGGATATTGTAGAATTTGTGGCTAAGTGTCCAAATTGTCAACAAGTGAAAGTTGAGCATTAAAAACTCGGCGGTTTGACTCAAGATATTTGTATTCCTACTTGGAAGTGGGAAGATTTGAATATGGACTTCATTATGGGTTTACCTCGTACTCGCCATCAGTTTAATTCGATTTGGGTTATTGTTGACCAAATGATCAAATCGACTCACTTAGTTCCAATAAACACTTCATTTTAAGCCGAAGAATATGCTAAGCTTTATGTTCGAGAAATGGTAAGATTGCATGGAGTGCCCTTTTCCATTATCTCTGATTGTGGTACTCAGTTTACATCTCAGTTTGGAGGTCATTTCAGAAAGGTCTTGGTACCCAAGTGAAGCTTAGTATGGATTTCCATTCTCGGACCGATGGACTAGCCTACCATACTATTCAAACTTTGGAAGATATGTTGAGAGTTTGCATGATTGATTTCAAGGGTAATTGGGATGATCATTTTTCTTTGATTGAGTTTGCATATAATAATAGTTATCATTCTAGTATTGGGATGACTCCATTTGAGGCTCTCTATGGTAGGAGGTGTAGATATCCTATAGGTTGGTTTGAAGTTGGTGAAGTCGCTTTGATAGGGCCCGAGTTGGTGCATGAGGATATGGAAAAGGTTCGACTTAATCGAGAGAGGTTGAAAATGACTCAAAGTCGGCAAAAGTCTTATGCCAATATTAGAAGAAGAGAGCTTAAATTTAATGTTGATGATTGCGTCTACTTGAAAATCTCACCCATGAAGGGAGTAATGAGATTTGGACAGAAGGGGAAGCTTAGTCCCCATTAAATGGGCCCATATAAGATTTTGAGGCGTATTAACAAGGTTGGTTATGAATTGGAGTTACCTAATGATTTAGCATCGGTACATCCAGTATTCTATGCCTCTTTGTTGAAAAAGTGTGTTTGGGATCCCACGTCCATTGGACCTTTGGAAACTTTGGGAGTTAAGGAGAGTCTATCTTATGAAGAGATTCTGGTTGAGATTTTAAACCGATAAATTCGGAAGTTGAGAAATAAAGAAGTTGCTTCCGTGAAAGTTCTTTGGAGGAATCAATTTGTTGAGGGTTATACTTGGGAGGCCGAAGCCGATATGATGTCCAGATATCCTTACTTTATTCCCTCCGCTCCTACTCTAGCTTGAGGTATTAGTTCCTCATAATTCATTCTTTCAGATTCATGTGTTTTAGTCATTCTCATTTTTCATATGCATGCATGTTCATTAAAAACTTAATTTTTTTGATGTTATGATTTAGCTTGGAGTGATTTCTCCCTGTTTAAGTGCATTGTGATGAGATTCGCATTCATGTTGGGTTGTTAGTTTCTCTTCTACTCTATTCATACTAGCTTGAGTCCTATTCGAGGATGAATATTCCCAAGGGGGAGATATTGTAACACCTCATAAATTAGAAAGTTGATTGGAAAGGAAAAGTGTAGTTTTTGCACTAATGTAGTGGTCTACGAGACTGACCTATGGACCGTAGGAAACCACATGGGTCATAGGAAGGTGATCGTAAAACCTTAGATGAGTTTTTGGAAAATTCAAGTTTCTGAAGTTGGACTTCTGAGTGAACAGGACGAATCGTAGGGCATTCTACGGGTCATAGGAAGCAGCCGTAGAGGTGACCCAAACTTGGTAAAAAAAATTGCTTGAACTTGATTTCTACGAAAAGGGTCTACGGACCGTAGACCAGATAGATAACCGTAAAAATGGTTTCATGAAAGCTGGAAGGATTTTAGGCCCCAGTAATTGGTTTTACGGTTGACCAGTACGGGCCGTAGAAAGTTCTATGGACCGTAGGTCCAACCCGTAGACCACTTCGGTAGATTTTAATGAAGAGTATTTTGGTCCTTTCCTATCTACCTCACCCTTAAACTATGTCATTTAGGATCTATAACTATCCCTGTAACTGATTCAACTCCTAAATCTACCTAAATCCTTTCATTGTCTAAAATCCCCAATTCCTATACAAGTTCATCCTTTCCAAATTCTCTCAAGCTCAAGGAAGGTCCCCTAGAGTTTCAAGTTCCGAGTCTTCTTTTTCCTCCATTTCTTTTGAGATTTGTGTATCTAGGTATGTGGGAATTCACCAGTGGATTCCATTCATTCATTGGGTCCCAAAAGATCTCAATTCTCCAATTCAATTTCCCCACTTACATAAGGTTTTGGACAAATATTCATGGGTTCTATTCGATTATGATTCAATTGTTTGGTTTCAATCTTATTGTGCATGATTTGATTTAATTACATTACATGTTTTCCAATTGATTTCATATGAATTCATGCATTATTTATGATTTTGACTATGAATTTATGAAGAAAGCTATGAACTTATGAATGATGATTTATGAAAGCTATGCATGATATATGAAAAGGAGGTTTTATGAACTAAGGTTGCTTTTATGATAAGCATCAATGAAATTGTGAAAGGTTTTCTCACATGTTACGAAATCATGGTTGTGAAAGATGTTCTCACATATGTATGAATCATTATTTAAATGAGCTACTCTATGTTGACTTAACTAATTTAATTATGTCTTTCCAAGTATGATGATATGAATATGTTTATGACTAATTTCATTGGGACTTTACTTAGCACCAAGAGAATTTTGAGGTGGAGGCTCTAATAAGATAGTCTCTAGTAGCAACCTCTAGCTCCTAACTACGTGCCCCCATAGGATAGTCTTAAGTAACTAAGCTAGTGGATCCACCTAATCTAGAAGTTCATGGTCCTTACCTTGGTAAGTAGGATATCCTTTTTTGGTGTGGAAGTATGACACCAGATTTCATGTTATAGCTCACATGGTCTATGTTGATTAACGGTAAATATCTCAAAAAATGAATTAAGTTATCTTCAAAGGTTTATGAAAGCTTTCAAATGACTTTTACAATACATTGACCATGTTCATGATTTATGATTTATCTTTTAAATGTTTTACTATGATTTTAGCTTGGTCATGCTTATCATGCTTAAATGTCCCCTTTATGATCATGTTGATTTTTTCATGTATTTTTCTCATACTTAGTACATTCCATGTACTAATGCATACTTGTGCCTACATTGTCTAATAATGTAGGGTCTGACGATCTCCCTCCTCCCGCTCGTGGCTAGATTCGGGTTGCCTAGCTATTGGACTTGGTGAATCCTCATACTCTTAGGGCAAGACCATGAAAACTTTGTTTCTTATATTTTACTTTCAGATTTTGTACGTGGTGTATGGGTTACATCCCAACAACTCTTTTGATGTATTAGATTGGCTTGTCAAGACTATAATTAGACTTCCATTTTTATATCAAACTCTTTTATGATATGAGACTTTCTACCTAAATTCTACTTTTGTCTATGATATTGTGTTGTATGTATGTCAAGTGACTTGTGTAGGACCTCTCGGAGTCTTACACGCCATGTCATGTCTAGGGTGTACTTTGGATCGTGACAAAAGGACATAAAAATTGTAGTGTATGGTGACACACCACTTAATTTGGGTGTCAAATGGACTTACTACTTACCACCCTTTTGTATTATTAATTTGTATGTGTTCCATAACCCATGGAGTTTTGGGAGGACCATAATAAGGAGGTTGTATAGTATATAGATGTGAAGAAAAAGGGAAGCAAAGAAAATCTTGGCTAGATAAATTGTGTGCTTACTTCTCGGTTACTATTCTGGTGTGATCAAGTAGCTCAATTGGTTGATTAGCTACTAATACTAGTTTTAATACTTATTTCATTATAGATTAATAATCTGAAGGGAAGAATCTTAAGTCATACTATTTGAATTGTATAACAAGGTATGTAAGGCTATCAATTCGATATTCCTTGGCATGTAATCTGATACTTGTGATTTCTATCAACTAAGTGAGTTTCCTAAGCTCTATTCCTAGTAAAGGAAACATAGTGGCATTGTACGATCTCCAACATCGCTAACGATTTTTTCCCTCTCCTTAGTGTATCAAATTACTTAAGGGTCTTGGAAGGGCACCAGGTAATTGGAATCGGTGTAATTACTAGGATATTAATTACCAGCCTAGTAATCACACAATCTAGTAATTACGTTGACCTGTTTGTTTGCCACAGTGTAATTACAAGTGTACTGTTTGGTTGCACAAGTGTAATCATAAGGTTATGTTGAATTTTAAAAATAAAAGTTAATTATTTAAAATTAAAAATTTATATTAGACAAATAAGGATCATTATAAATGATATTAAATTGAATATTTAAGATATATATTGTCCTTTGAAAATATATTAATTAATAAACATATGTTCTTAACTAATATTATAAAAAATATTTGATTTATATTTTTCAATTTAGTATATTTTAATTAAATTAATTATAAAAACCAAAAGTACAAAATTTCTATGAAAATCATGAAATGCATGTTTGACAAAAAGATTAATATTATAAATATAATGTCATAAAATTATAAAACGTTTGACAAAAAGATAATCTATCAAGTCTAACTTTAAAAAATAGATTGCAATGTAAAATATCGGGTCAATACTCCTAAAACAAATGAAATTGAAAGTATAACATAAGTTCTAAATTCAAAACAAAAAATTTGACATAATACTCTTATCACAAATTTCAACATAACATACATAAATATGATTTAAAAGAAAATGAAAATGTAAGTCCATAACTTTATTCAACAATGAATTTTACTTCAATTTAAAAATTAGAACACTAACAAAATCATACACTAATAATTTTTTTTAAAATAATATGAAAAATTGCATGGAATCACATGAAGTAAATGTTGAGAAGGAAATGAAATATAAATAATACTAAAAAATAAAAAATATATTTTTAGAAAATATTAGAATAATAAATATTAAAAAGAATTTAAAATAAAAAAATATTAAAACGAAAAAAATAAAAATAGAAATAAAAGGAAAAAATTAAAAAGTAATCAGCTTGTAATCACATCGTATAATAACCAGCAATTCACAGCCTCCCCCTGTGAATTGGAGAGTGTAATTACCCCCTGCCAATTACACCCAATTACCCGCTGACTAGGTAATTACATGGCCAACCAAACAGTATAGACAGTGTAATTACAACCAATTATACCAAATCCAATTGCCAAGGTGGCTTTCCAAACAAACCCTAAATATATGTTCATTACTTTATATTTATGTATTTATTATCCTATGTTCTAGTATGAAAATGGTATTTGCAACAGCAAGCTTGGTGAATTCTCCTCTTAGTCAATAGAAGTCAACTATGTCATTTAAACTCCTAAGTAATACATTGAAGTTACATTGCTTCTTATATCATTGTTACTACCTTAAGTAATTATTCGCATTCCTTCTACTACTGGTCAATAGTTCCAAAGTTCAATAATGATTATGACCACCAAAACAATAATCTCAAAGATTAAAGAAACTAAGTGAGGCAATCTGTATATTTATGGGTGGCAACCCAGGGGCAAAAGCCTAGCATGAGTTGATCCGAATTTGTGTATAAGGATGGCAGCCTAGGGGTGAAAGCCTAGCATGGGTCGATCCCAATTTGTATATTTATGAGAGCAACATCCCATGAGTTAAAATGCCTAGCATGAGTCATCCTCTTCTACCACTAATCAGTTGGTCATTTGTATCACATGGCTTACAAAGATTATAAATAAGAAGAAGAGTAAAGAAAAGAATGTAACGTAAATGATCCCACAAGAGTAACCGAAGGTGGTCTTTCATCTTTATATTTACATATGTTATTACCTTAAGTATTCAGTACATTCTTTCGTACTGACCTCCCTCACGGGGGACACTGAATTTCATGTTGAAGGCTCAGTTACTCCAACCTACTAAATCTCCCCAGTAAGAGCATAGGATACTCAGCTGCTATTGGTGAGCTCCAAATTGATTTGGGGCTTACCGGGTCTTTGATATTTATTTTGTTATGTATAGTAGTTAAGGGTAAGGCTTTTCCTGTCCCAACCTAAACTAAAGTTGTTTATCTTTTATAGGCTTTGTAGACTAATATATAAAGTTCACTTGCGTCTTTTCTCTTAACAATTGTGGCATCAACGACCAAGTCATGTATCTAAACTTTTCACATTTTTATAATTATCATAGTTATAAGCTTGGTAAGCACATGTTATATTTTTTGTTCTCCTAGGCCTTTAAGGCATCGGGTGTTAGTCCGTTTCAATGGAATTTGAGGCGTGACATTTTACACCTTTTGAGCTGGTGTTTTCCACGTAAAGATATTGTGTTCTCTACTTATTAATCTTACTGCTTTGTTAGAACATGTTAGACAACCTGTTTTACACTTAGGTGAAATGTTAAGTCAAGTAACGAAATTACTAGGTCGTACAGTATAAGAATTGGTATCAGAGCAGGTTTTCTTGTTAAAAAGTTTAACCACTTAAGAAAAATTAGGATGAATTTTGCACCTCCACCCGGATAGACAAAAGGACAACATATCAATACGCCTCCACTATTCAATAGACAATATTACCCATGGTAGAAAGCAAGGATGAAAGTTTTTATTCAAGCTGAAGATTATGAACTTTGGAATAGAGTCACTGATGGAACAAAGAATCCAACAAAAAGGGCAAAGAGTGAATATGAGGAGGCTGACTTCAGGATGCTTGGAAATAATGCTAAAGCTAAGTTTATTTTTACTTGTGGCCTTGGACCAGATGAGTACAACTGAATCTATAGTTGCGCCACTTCAAAATAAATTTGGGATACTCTTGTGAATGCACACGAAGGAACAGGTAGCAAGAAGTGGTCAAATGACAGTTCCCAAGCTAGCTACCACAAGTGTGAAACTTGTACCATGCACTCAGGGCAAAAACACAAGGGGTTGAAAGTGAAACAATGAATTATTGATAATCTCATGAAATGGTGTTTTTGTTTACTTGTATTTCATTGTGAAATGTGATTGTGTTTGTGTGACTGACGGTTGGATAAGGTACCACACATAGTACAAGATATCTCTTGGTTGCCTCGGGTACCACGTTTAGTACATATTATCAATTGGCTAGGGTAACACACTTGGTACGGGATATCTTTCGATTGGCTCGGGTACCACGCCTGGTATAGGATACTATTGGTTGGCTCATGTACCATGCACGGTATGAAATACTAACGGTTGGCTCGGGTACCACGCCTGGTACATGTTTGACTATTCTCTTGTATGTTGGTTCCTTGAGTGAACTGCGCTTGTTTGTGATCATGTGAGACATGTTTTATGTAATTGTTAAGTCAAGATTGGTGATGGAGAATCTTGTTGTATTGTTGACTTGGTTGGTGTATGTGTTGTCTTATTTTTACTATATTTTAGTTATGTGTTTACATTCATATCATTGAAGTTGGCCGATGATCCTATCAGCACACTCTGGTTTGTGTACTAATACTTCACTTGCTCTTTTTTTTATTAAGTACAGGGCATATTCAGATCTGAATCCAAGAGTGAGCTACTTTCTCCGGGCTATTGTGGATTCCTCCTTATTTTCTTAGTCCATTTATTCGGACTCGGACTCTTTAGATTTGTTTTCTTATTGTTGGGGTTGCATCCCCTTATTCTTGACTGTGCAAAGTTTTGATAAATGACTTTTTGATTATAGGGGCAGTATTTTCTGTGAGTGTTTTCTTTTGAAAATGACTTTAGTTATGAAACTTGTTTCTTTTGCTTAAAACTGTTATGTTAGTTGTGGGGGTTAGTTACAGTTTGGTTAGTAGTTGGTTCTCCTACAACTCACGGCGGGTTGAGTTGTGTAAAAGTTGGAATCAGAGCCTTAGGTTTGTTGATCTATTCATACCAAAATGAGTCTAGTAGAGTCTTGCAGAATTGTACTGAGACGTCTATACTTTTCTTCAGGTCTTTAGGAAAGTGTCTGCTCTCTTCTTTCCTTTGTGCTATAACTTGATTCCAAATTGATAACTAACTCCCTTCACACTTCTATCTGTAGATGGTTTATAATAGATACAATAGAGTTATGGTACCAGTTCCAGCTGTGGAACTGACAGTCCAAGGGCGAGGTAGATGAAGAGGTAAAGGAAGGGACAGGGGCAGAGGATGGGCGAAACCTACCAGTGGTGGAGCTCAAGCAGTGGCTAGGCCAAGGCTAGCGACCCCTCCCCCACCTCGGCTACTGTTGAAGAAGCTATTGAGGTAGAAATTGAGGTGGATGTTGGGGCAGAGGTGGAAACACATGTTTGGGGTACAGGTCTTCCGCATATGTATTCTAAAGTGGTTAAGCAGGTGTTAGCATTTCTGAGTTGGTTGGCATGTACTAGAGTCGCTTCTAGTGAGTCGATTACTCAGGCTCAAATTACTCACCCTATTGCTATTACGACCTCCAAGATGGATGAAGCTTCGGGTACTGATGTATTCTTCCATCCGTTACTGACTCTATTATAACTGGAATGGAACATGAGATGATGACTAAGTTTGTGAAATTGAAACCTCTATTGTTCCACAGTACAAAGAATGAGGACGCGTTTGACTTTATTTTGGACTGCTATGAAAAGTTGCACAACTTGGGCATTGTATAGAAGCATGGGGTCGAATTTGTTACCTTCCAGTTGTAGGATGAATCCATGTAGTGGTAGAGGGCTTATGTGGAGTATCATTCATCACATCTACTTCCATTGACTTGGTCTCAATTTCATGCTCTATTTTTGGAGAAATATGTACCCCGAACTCTCTAAAATCGTAAAAAGGATGAATTTCTGGCTCTTTAGTAGGGTAGTATGTATGTAACAGCATATGAGGCTAAGTTCCATGCCTTGTCTCGCTACGCTACTCAATTGGTAGGCCCTAATTAAGGAGGAGGGAATTCAACTTTATGTGAAGGGACAAGTTTTATTTGTGCACATGACTTCTGCAGGGAAGAGCTTCAATAAGGTGACCAACTATGTGAAGAAATTAGAAGGAGTTTGGCAGGTTAGGCAGGCCAAGGCATTAGCTAAGAGGTTCAAGAGTGTGGGCAATTCTAGTGGTTCCTCTTCCTAGGGTCCGAGTCAGCAAGTGTATTTCGCACATCCGATTCATTCAGCTTTATCAGCTTCTGTGGGTGGTTATTCAAGGGTCACACAACAGTCTCTTGCATAGGGTGTTCAAGGAGCATTTTATTCATCAGCCAGCACGCCTTCACTTGATCGAGAATTCTTCAACTGTGGTGAGATGGGTCACTTTAAGAGAGAATTCCCTCATAAACCGGCAGGTAACTGATAACACTCAAACTATCCACCAAAACAATTAAGAGAATAAGCGGTTGTTGTCAATAAAAAAAATACTCAACTAAGAGTTGGGGTCGAATTCCACAGAGAATGGTGTAAGGCAAGGAATTCAACTAGGAAATTTAGATTGTAAAATAGTTCGTTTGTAGCAATTAAAAGAAGAGGGTGGATAATTCCACTAAATTTATGAAAAAAGGTTTTGTAATCAAGAGTCAAAATTAAGCTAAAATTTCAAGAATTCAAACAATTGGAAAATAATCTAGGGGTGCGAGGATTGGAATTGATGTCACATTGGGGTTATTGTGTTGCTCAACAGTGCTAAACAATCATGGATAGGCTGGGACATCTTCAATGACACTAATCTTCTTACGATCTCATAGTACCATTCATAGAATCTCCTTTCGGTCTCATCTAAGTGAACTACAAATCAATCCATTACCTTACAAAATCTCTTTTTCAAGTATATTTAGGCAAATAGATCTGACCCATAATTTCTCTTTCAAGCAAATCTTAGACATCAAACCTAAGTTGTAAGCATTAGACTAATTACCCACTCCAATTGATCTATTTCGAGCATCAATCAATGATCGAAGATAGGATTAAGTTTGTAACCTTAACCCATGAGTTAACCCCATGTTAAGTAGCCTAAATCCATAAATGAATAGCCATAAAACAAAGCACAACACAATACCACTATATTAAATCAACACCCAACCCCATAATTGCACCCCTAGAGTTGGGGTATTAGCCACTCATCACAAAAGATAAAGGAATTATACCTATCATGAGAGCAATCATGGATGTAATGAAATCAAGCAATTATAATCAACACTCAATGCGATTTCAATTTCAAATTGTCAATTTCAAGAGTAAAAAGTTTAAAACGCAAACTAAGAATATTTCTCCAAGAGTTTCAAAGCTCATAAAAAATTAGTAACTCAAATTCTATTCAGTAATCTCCTCTCAAATCTGATACGTTTTCTCTCTACTTTGGGCTATTTATAGTTTTCCAAACTTTGGCTCAAAATTTATTGCGTGACCACTTCGGCGACATTAGTCGGGTTTGCTAGAATCGGTGGATCGCCGTCTCTTCCTTAGCTCACCTTTCTTTTGCTTCAGTATTCAGGTGTTTGAAACTCAGTCGGTGAACTCCACTGAGTCTACCTTTCACATTCAGTGGATCACCGATCACCATCTTTCATCGCCTTTTAAGACTTCACATTTCATCTAAGTCCTGTCACCTACGGCGATGGTTATTCAGTTCACCTTTCAACTTTAATGAGTCACCGTTTTGCCTGTTAGTTCACCGTCTAGCCTTAAACATCTTCAATTTGAGCATTGTCACCTTAGGTAAAGTCAGGCCATTTGGGCAATCTGCCATTTTAGTTAGGCGATCACCAGTGTGGAGTTTATACTTCTTTCCCTGTTTTATGCCATTCTTTCAAGTATTCATCCTTGCCTTGTCCCTTAGTCTTCATAGCTGCAAGTTATCAAAATATCATTAGAATAGGACATAATTAGGCATTAAGGACACTAATTGTTGAACTAAATAGGCTTCAAATGAGTGTAAATCTACCACTCATCAGTAACTCGATACAACAGCAGACTAGAGTTGTAATTCCAGCAAGTGGAAGTGGTAATGGCAGAGGACGCCCACAGAGTGAGCAAAGGGGTAACTAAGAAGGTCATGGGAATAGACAAAAGGGTAATGCAGGGAGGGGTCGATGCAGTCAGGTAGAGAGGTTTCCCGAAATAATAATAATAGAGCTTAGTGTTACACCTTCTTGGGCATGCTAGAGGCCGAGGCATCTGATGCCATGATAACAGGTATCATTATTGTCTTTGACCGGATGGCTTTTGTCTCATTTGATTTGAGTTCTACTTAATCATACGTATCTATCAAAATTTTTATAGGAACTGACTTGATTTGTGATGTCCTTGATGCCCCTATTCATATTTCTACCCCCATTGGGGAGTCTGTGATAGTAACCCATGTGTATTGTGCTTGCTCTATAATATTTGTGGGTTGTCAGACTTGGGTAGATCTAGTAATTTTGGATATGCTAGACTGCGAAGTGATCTTAGGTATGACTTGGTTGTCGCCTTATTATGTTGTGCTAAATTGTAATGCTAAGAAAGTAACTCTAGAAATCCTCAGTAAAGATATATTATAGTATGAAGGTGTGTACGGGCCTAAGTTAGCAAAGATCATATCTTTTATTAGGGCTAGAAGGCTAGTGGGAAAGGGTTGTTTGGTCTACTTGGCTCACCTTCGAGATGTTAGTGCGGAGTCCCCTTCTTTTGAGTCAATCTCAGTAGTTTCAGAATTTCAGGAGGTATTTCCTACGGACTTACCTAGTATGCCTCCGGATAGAAATATTGATTTATGTATAGATTTGGAGCCGAGCTCTCACCTAATCTCTATCCCTCCTTATCGCATGGCTCCGACAGAGTTGAAGGAACTCAAGACTCAACTTCAGAAACTCTTAGATAAATGATTCATTCGTCTCAATACTTCACCTTGGGGTACTATGGTCTTGTTTGTGAAGAAGAATGATAGTAGTATGAGAATGTGCATAGACTACAGATAGTTGATCAAGGTTACTATCTATAATAAATATCATTTACCCCACATAGATGATCTTTTTGAACAGTTGTAGGGTGCTTCAGTGTTTTCAAAGATTGACTTGAGGTTAATATACCATCAGTTAAAGATCATACTTGAGGACATACCTAAGACAACCTTCAGGACTCGATATGGATATTATGAGTTCTTGGTAATGTCTTTTGGGTTGACTAATGTGCTAGCAGATTTAATGAGTTTAATGAATGGTGTCTTCAAGCCATTTCTGGATTCTTTTGTGATCATGTGTATAGAAGATTTTTGATCTACTCCAAGAGTAAGGAGGAGCCTACATAGCACCTTCGCATTATTTTGTGTATCTAGGGGAAACATAAATTGTATGCTGAATTTTCAAAGTGTGAATTATGGCTTACTTCGATGGCCTTCTTATGGCATGTGGTTTCGGAAAAAAGGGTGATAGTAGATTCCCAAAAGATTGAGATAGTTAAGAATTGGGTCCGGCCTAGCTCTGTGACTGAAGTTAGGAGCTTTATGGGTTTTACTAGCTATTACCACAGATTTGTCAAGAACTTTACATCCATTGCTACGCATCTGACTAGACTGGCCTAGAATGAGGTATCTTTTGTATGGTCTGACCATTGAGAGAAGAGCTTCCAAAAGCTCAAAACACTTTTGACTATGATTCATATCCTGTCATTGCCAGTAGAAGGTAAAGACTTTATTGTGTTTTGTGACGCTTCACATTCGGGTTTGGGTGTTGTGTTGATGTAGGATAGGAAATGTTATAGCTTATGCTTCAAGGAGATCGAAGACTCATGAGAGAAATTACCCAACCCATGATTTAGAGTTGGCAGCGGTAGTGTTTGCACTTAAGATCTGGTGACATTATCTTTACGATGTTAAATGTGAAATGTTCACAGATCATCACAACTTACAACACGTGTTTAATCAAAAAGACTTAAACGTGAGGCAGAAGAGGTGGATGGAATTGCTGAAGGATTACGATATGACCATCTAGTACCATCCGAGCAAGGTCAACATGGTGGCAAATGCATTAAGCCAAAAAATAGTTAGCATGGGAAATTTGGCTTGCTTGGAGGTGTCTAAGCGACCCTCAGCTAGAGAGATTTAGACTCTAGCATCTAAGTTCGTACAATTAGATATTTTAAACAAGGGTGGGGTGTTGTCCAGTTTTGAGGTTAAGCCCACATTTATAGAGGAAATCAAGTCTAAACAGTTTGAGGATGAGAACTTGAACAAGCTCAGGAACAAGGTGGTGTATGGGGAGGCTCCAAACGCCACACTCAATGCAGAAGGACTACTTAATTTTAAAGGGCAGATTTGTGTACCTCGATTTTATGACTTGATTTAGAAGGTGTTGATAGAGTCTCATGGTTCGTGGTATTTGATTCATCCGAGTGTAACCAAAATGTACCCGAACTTGAGGCAACTCTATTGGTGTCCAAGAATGAAGAGGAATATGGTGGGATATGCGTCCAAGTATCAGAACTACCAACAAGTAAAGTATGATCACCAAAGGCATGGAGGATTGCTTGAAAAGATGCACATTCCTAAATGGAAGTGGGAAATAATAGCCATGGACTTCGTGGTGGGACTCCCTAAGACCCTAGGAAGTATGACTGAACTTAGGTCATTGTTGGTAGGTTGACTAAAAATCAGCCCATTACATCGCCCATAGGGTGGTTTGAGGTTGGTGATGTGAAGCCTTTGGGCGTATACTTGGTAATGGAAGATCAGGAAAAGGTGAGGGGTATCCAAACCAAGTTGTTAGCATCCCAGAGCATACAAAAAGAGTATGTGGATTGTAAGGTAAGAGACATGGCATTTCAAGTTGGCGAACACAATTTATTGAAAGTGCCTCCAATGAAAGGAGTGATGGGGTCTGGTAAGAAAGGTAAGCTTAGCCCTCGTTACATTGGTCTATTTGAAGTTCTTAACAGTATAGGGCCACTGACTTACAAATTAGGTTTGTCACCTAGTTTGTCTAGGGTCCATCTAGTGTTCCATGTATCCATGCTAAAGAAGTACCATGGGGGTGGGGAGTACATTATCAAGTGGAATTCGATCTTATTGGATAAGGATATTTAATACGAAAAGGAACTGGTTGCAATTCTTGATCGGGATGTCCGAAAATTAAGAACAAAGGAAATCAGATCAATGAAGGTTCAATGGAAGCATCGTCTGATTGAGAAAGCCACTTGGGAAATTGATAAGGATGCAGGAAAAGTACCCTCACTTGTTTGAGGATTCAGATACTACCTTCTTCTTGACTTAGCCCAACTTTTTCTTGTTTGATCGATCGGGGATGAGCGATGGTTAAATTGGTATTTTATTGTAATGACCCTTTTGGTTGTTATGGGTAAACCAATGGTGTGACAAAAATTTGGCAAGAAAACTTTTGGAGTGGTGAGTTGAAAATTTTCGGCTAGGCCAGTCTCAAATGAAATTTGAGCAAGGTGAGGTCTAGAGTAATTCGGGAGAAGATTGGGTGAAATGTCCAAGATTGGGTTGGCTTTTCTTTTAGCTAAGATGGTAAGGATTCCATAAGGCTTTTCAGAAGTGAATTTGGGTAAGTAGAACTCCCGATATCAAAATTGGTGTGAAAGGGTTAGTTTAGAACGTCAAGGTTCGAAGGTGTGCTGCGAAATAGAGACTTTTGGGAGGATTTTTGAGTTTCTGTCCTGTGCAAGTTGCTATAGTGGGTTTGGGCCGCTATAGCAGGGTTATTCACTGTAAATGCAAAAAATACCCCCTAAACCGTCCATTATTGTCTAAGAACGTTTTGGAAAGGGAAAGGGTGACCTAGGGCGTTATTCTTCAGTTTTTCAACAATTTCTTCTGTAAAGGTAATTAAGTAATTCACTCCCCTACCCTAGCATTTGATTCTTAGCCCTTAGAATCCTTGGTGGGTGATCTTAGGGAAGGGTTTTGTTTGAATTAATGGTGGAAAAACCCTAGTTTGGGTGGGATAATCATAAGAATTGCATGGGGTTAGTATTAATTTATAATCCGAGTATAATTAGTCAAAGATGGGTTAATTTTATGTTATATTGTTAATTGAAGACCAAGAACAAGCCAATATTTATAACAAGGCTCAGGCTTTCAAGGCTTGATTCGAGGTAGGTGATGATTGTTATTTTCCAAGTTATGTTATGTATGCATGTAACTATCTCTACAGTGAAACTTGTACCATAAATGTCAGGGGTAAACATAAGGGTTGAATGTGAAATGATGAATTATTGACAATCTCATGCAATGTAGGTGTTTTTGTTTAATTGTATTACAAGTGTGATTGTATTTCATAGTGATTGTGATTGTGTTTGTGTTTGTGTGACTAATGATTGGCTCGGGTACCACACTTGGTACATGATATTTTTTGGTTGGCTCGAGTACAATGCCTGGTACATATTATCGATTGGCTCGGGTACCACACTTAGTACGGAATATCTTTCTATTGGCTTAGGTATCATGCCTGGTAAGGGATACTATTAATTGGCTCGGGTACCACGCTTAATACGGGGTACTAAAGGCTGGCTTGGGTTCCACTCTTGGCACATATTTGACTATTCTTTCGTATGTTGGTTCCTTGACTAACTGGTCTTGTTTGTGATCATGTGGGACATGTTTCATGTAATTGTTAAGTCAGAACTGGTGACTGAGTATCTTGTTGTATTGTTGGCTTGGTCATTGTATGTGTTGGCTTGTTTTTACTATGTTTTAGTTATATTTTAACATTCATATCACTGGAGCTGATCGATGATCCTACCAGTACATTATTATTTGTGTACTGATATAGTACTTGCTCTTTCTTTGTTAAGTACATGGCATATTTAGGCGGCTGCTTCGCGACCTCAACTCTGATCTTAGCGTTATCTGAATCTAAAAGTGAGCTACTTGCTTTGGGCTGTCGTGGATTCCTCCTTATTGTCTTAGTCCATCTGTTCGCACTCAAACTCTTTAGATTTGTTTTCTTGTTGTTGGGGTTACATCCCCTTATTCTAGATTATGTAGAGTTTTGGTACACGACTTTCAGATTCTAGAGGGAATATTTTCCGCGAATGTTTTCTTTTGATAATGACTTTAGTTATGAGATTTGTTTCTTTTGCTTAAAATTGTTATGTTATATGTGGGGTTAGCTACAGGTGGTTGATAGTTGGTTCTTCCACTAGGTTCTTAGTTTGGGTGTCACTCATAGCCGGCTGGGTCGTGATAGTGATAAATTGAAGCGTTGGAGTTCGACTACAATATAGAAGAATCAATGAATTTGATTTGAAGAAAGATTCTAAAGAGGCAAGGAATTTGAATTGAAGAAGAAGTCTCACTTGAAGTAGATCTCTAAGACAAAAGAGTTTGAGTCAATGTAGAGTTTGAAGTGAAGAACGAGTCCCTGAAGAGTTGTGCTTAAATAGAAGCAAAGTCGTTTAGAAAACTTGTGCATTTACAAAGCAAAAATGGAACTTGAAAAATTGACTTCGGAAGTGCTACCAACAGATTGAAGGAACACGCTGAAAAACCTGCTGCTATTATAGATTTTGTGTTGGGAGTTTTTGTTTTAGCTATAATGTTGATGTATCTTAGAGCCTGTTTGGCATTACTCCTAAAAATTACTTATTTCTAAAAGTGCTTTTGATAAGCAATCTGTGTTTCACTAATTTTAAAAAAAAAATATTTTTGAGAGTCAAATTACGAAAAAGGGCATGTATCAATGTGCTTTAGATAATATCTTTTGTATGTTATAATCCCCTCAAGTTAAAAAAAATTCAAATCAGAAAAAATAATATGTAAACTACGAAAAGAAAAAAAATTATTTGTTACCTTTCTAGGGGAATCGAAATCTTTAATTATTATTTTTTAAAATTTTACAGAAGTATTGTTGAAAAATATTGAGAAGAACAATCTTTTTGTTATTTGTTACCTATCTTTTTTTTTGGATTCAATCTTTAGCTATTATCTCTTTTTTTTTGGTCATAATCCTCTAAAGTTAAAAAAGATTAAAATAAAATAATACGTAAATTAAGAAAAGAAAATTTTTTTATTTTTATTTTTTTGTGAGGGCTAAAATCTTTATTTGTTACTTTTTTTAAAAAATCCTACAAAAATATTGTTGTGACCTATTTCTAATAATACGTAAAATAATATATAAACATAAAATTAAATTAAAAGTTTTTCATATAAAAATTAAAATTAAAATTTTTCTATGAAACTTAATCAAACTTATGAGATATATTAATTAATTAATATAAATGATATATTGGTAAACATGTATATATGTAAGGGTTAGTTTAGTCTTCAAAAAATAATTTTCTGCTTCTTCATTTTCTTTTTTTAAGAAGCAGAAATTTTTAGCTTGTTACCAACAACAGAAAACCTGCTTCTGCTTCTATTTAAAAGCACTTTAAGAGTTTGCCAAACACTTGATTTTTTTTAAAAAGTGTTTTTTCTCAAAAAAAAAAAATTTTTGGCCTCCCAACAGCAATGCCAAACAGACTCTTAGTTCAATGAGTTATAAACCTAATTAAGGGTGTTGTCTTTAAGTTGGGACAACTCGAAGACTTGGGAACACATACCTTGGGATGTTTGTGATAAAGATTAGGAATTAGAGATAGTTCCTAGGATTGTAAGAGTTGTAATCTGAAATCATAACTTGAAGTTTAAGAATTAGAGTTAGTTCCTTGGATTGCAAGAGTTGTAATCTGAATTCATAATTTGACGTTTAGGAATTAGAGTTAATTCCTTAGGCTATAGAGTTTGTAATCTTAAATTGTTGTGAGGCTCAGTGTCTTAGTGAAGTTGGAGTTAAAACCTGTAGGGATACATCTCATGGTTTTTTACACCTTTTGAACGGGATGTTTTTCATGTAAAATATTGTGTTCTTTACTTATTTCTCTTACTACTTTGTTAGAACACATTAGACAACCTATTTGTAAAAAGTTAAGTCAAGTAACTAAATTACTAGGTCGTGCGGTATAACAGAGTCTTCTTAAACCATTCACTATTCATTACAACTGCAGAATATGCAATACTCTTAAAAAATTAAACCTCCTTAATTTTTGTGTTCATTAAATTAAATATACATAAAGAAAGAGAGCATTAATCTAGCTCAACCAAGTTAGTTTCCGGAATAGCTCCAAATTTCAAATTACTATGCCAAATTCAAAATGGTGAAGGGTATCGTTGATATTCAACTAATTATAAGTCTATAATTCTAGTATATTACAGCCTCATCTCTTATGCATAATCATATAGTTCACCTTGTTATAGGGATGTTTTAAACTCATTATGTATTTTGTATATGTAGAAAAATCATTGAAACTGAAAATAATGGATGAATTCTCATATGTAAATTAGACGAACTCACAATGATCATTAACGTAATCATATTGTATAATTTATATTCTCCAAATAATTTCTACACTCGTGAAGAGAAAAAAAGAAGAAGTAAAGATAAACATACTATCATATTGATCTTCCATCTCTATAGTAGAAGTGCATTAAACATGTAAGTATTTGTGAAAGTCAAGTTAAGTAAGTTTCTTTAACAAAAATATGTAGCACACTTAATTAACTATTGATAAAAATATGTAGCTCATAAGAGTGAGATATAGAAATTATAAGTGTATCCTTGACATATTTTATCTGTTGAGTGCAAAACAATATTATTTCAATGAGAATTGAATTTACTCCTATAAATACTAATAAATATAAGATATACAAGGAGTATTGTATTGGTCAACAAAGTAGCGATACTTGATTTTAATTCTTTAAGTTTCAAGCACAACTACTCAACTTCTTCTCTAATCAATTTTTTCTTTATTTTTTGAAGAACCACATTAAAGACTTATTTGAAGCTTAAATTCAAATATGAAACTTTTTGGTAGTTTTTTTTTAAAAGAGGCGTGCCTGAAATTAGTTAATAATATATGAATAAAACTATACACAAAATTTGAGAAAGAAGGAATGCGATTTAAACTGATTTGGAGTTAAAATTCAAAGTTGAGAAACATCACTAGGAGGTTGTACATCATGTCTATATTATATGTATGTCATTTATATATCATATGTATATCACGTGTGTGTCATGAATATATGTAATACCGATGCACATGACAAACATATGATATACACAAGATATACATTATTTTTGTGTGTGTGTTTTTGTTGTTGTTTGGCTATTTTTCTTAATTTTTCAATATTGATCTTATTTTGTCAATCAAATCACCACCAGATGTTCTAAAATTTTATCTAGAACTTTCAACAACAACCCCAACAACACCGAACTATCAATTTGAGCAAACAATAATGAATTCAACCACAATAAATTTTATGTTCCTCGTTCTCTCAAAATTTGAGATTTTTGTTTTATTTCTCACTCAAATCATTCTAATCAATATTTTTATTTCAAGCTCAAACAAATGAATTCTACACAATTTCAATAAGAAACAATCTATGAATTTTCATATTTCAAGGTTTTAATTTAGTTTTAAAACTTCCTGGTGAATTGAAAGAAAGAATTAAAAAATGAAAGAAATTTCAAAAGAAAAAATACGATTTTATTTGGAAGGACAGCGTACAAATGATAAGTATGTACTTTTTTTTATAAAAGACATGACAAACTTATAAAATTATGGAACTAGTCAAAATTAACAACTTATTTATGAAAAATAGCTATAGTTTAAAAATATTATAAAAAAGAATATGTTGTTTCTATAGCAAACTTTTCCCCTCTCTCCCTTATCTCTCCTCCCTCTCTCTTGCCGTCTCCTCTCTCTCCCACTTTCTCTCTCTCTTGCCTCTCCTCCCTCTCTCTTGCCCTCTCTCTCTCTATTTTTCTCTCTCATGCTAATAAGAAGAAATCCATTCAAATATATTATGTATCAATTGTATTCAATCAAATATAGGTGAGAGTTTTTTTATTTTATTTCAATTATATTCGAAAAACTGTATTTTGTGTTTTTATATCAATTGTATTTTGTATTCGTATGAATACAATATGCATTTATCTTCTCTGTCAAATATATTTGTATCCAATCAAAGAGATGATGAATACAATTGTATTCGTTGTATTTCGCATACAATTGATACAAAATAAATAAAGAATATAATGTAAAATAAATACAAAATAAAATTCATTATATTTCGAATACAATTGATACAAAATTAATACATAATACAATGCAAAATAAATACAAAACACAATCATCTCTCCTCCCTCTCTCGATCTCGTTTGCCTATCTTCTCTTAATATGTTTTTATTTTGATACAAATCAATTTGTATTTGTATTTTTTTTTCCAAAATTCACGAAAAGTACTCTCTCTCGGACCTCGCCTCTCTCCTCCCCTAATATTTTATTATTTTTCGTAATCAAGCAAACTATAGCTATAGAGTGGCTAATGTTTGCTATTTTTGAAAGTTTCCTCGAAAAAAAGAAGAAGAAGAAGAAATGAAGTGAGTATTACATTATGAGGGTTCTCAATGAGTCAGGCCGGCTAAACTTGGATGAATGGAACGTCCAGCCCATTAACACACAGCCACTAGGTTCTGGAAACTTCCTTGTACAACTTTTCAGAAGAAAACCCAATTTTTATACTTTTGAAAAAACAGATCTTATCTGTTTCTAGCATTTTCTATGCTACTGTATGTACTATAAACCCTCAAAAATCTTCTAAAACCCAGAATTCACATTTGATTTCATTGAAAGAAGAAGAAAGTAGAAAATGGCAGTAAACGATATAGCTTTGGATTTGGAGGAACTTCAGCAGCTCCAGAGCATAGCCAAACGGCCTCGTGTGCTTTCTCTCATTTCTTCTGAGATTCGTAACTTGGAGAAGGTTTTTTTAATTTTAATTTTCACTTTTTTATTCTTATTAGTCTTTTGCTATTTACATTTCCACTATTGTTGCTCGTTTTTATCTGTATTATTCAGTTTTTTTCCTTATATTGTTGGTGTAAGTTGGGTTTATTGATGCTAAATGAATTGTTTTAATTACTAGGTTGAAATAGTACTTGTTCTCATGATTGAGTTATTGCACAATTTTGTTGTTGTTACCGATTCCACAGTAGTTGCGGTACTTGTTCTCATGATTGAGTTATTGCACTATTTTGTTGTTGTTACTGATTCCACAGTAGTTGCTATATTTTTTTCACTGTCATTTGTCATTTGCCATTTTTCCATTTGCTCTACTCGAGCTGAGGGTAGCCTATCTACCTCACCGGGTACACCAATATTACCTTAGCTCAAATATGAGCTCTAAGCTAAACTTAAAATGAAAACAGTGAAAAGGGGCTTTAGCCTCATGATTGGGCTATTGCACTATTTTGTTGTTGTTGTTACTGTTTCTGCAGTAGTTGCAATATTCTTTTCACTGTCATTTGCCATTTTTCCATTTGCTCTACTCGAGTTGAGGG
This sequence comes from Solanum appendiculatum, assembly GCA_018342035.1. Taxonomy (NCBI): domain Eukaryota; kingdom Viridiplantae; phylum Streptophyta; class Magnoliopsida; order Solanales; family Solanaceae; genus Solanum; species Solanum appendiculatum. Next base: position 383,185 of record JAGDQO010000606.1, read on the forward strand.
TAGCCTATCTACCTCATCGGGTGCACCAGTATTAGCACCAGTATTATCTTAGCTCAAATATGAGCTCTTAAGCTAAACTTAAAATAAAAACAGTGAAAAAGGGCTTTAGCTGGATTCGAACCTTGGTCTTAGGGGTGATTCCTCTGGCTTGTACCAACGGCACAAGGGCACTCATATGCTCCTCATTGGTGCACTGTTAATTATATTCTAGTTTCTGTCAGTTTCTCAGGATAGATATACATATATACACATGATTTTTTCGGAAGTTGACGGGTGCAAGTGCACCCCCACTTATAGTGGTAAGGTCAGCATATACTCTACCTTTCCCAGACCTCACTTGTGAGATTTCACTGGGTATGTTGTTGTTGTTATCATCTCATGATTTGTTTCATTTTAGACCAACTATTGTGTAGAAAACTACAGGTTTTGATTTTGTTAATTGGGTAAGGTAAGGGTTGTAAGTCTCACTTGATGGCTCCCTTCAATAAAATGATTTGAGTTATGTAGGGTGGGGTTTGGGTAAGTTTGATAGTGTGGATCCTCTTGAAGTCCTCTGGAAGCTGTATCGAGTAATCCGTATATGCTTCTTTTTGTTAGTGATTTAATTTGTGTCTTCTCTAGCTGATCTAGTGATTGAAGAAGGGGTTCTTGTAATACAAGTGTGGATGAAACAGCTGTAAATGCATCAGGTGGCTGCTTTAGAAGTTAATGGTTCTAGTCTAGTATCTTGAAATGAATGCCAAGTAGGGGCGGCAAAATCATCCCAAACCTGCTCAATCCGTCCGGTATTCAACTGGTTGGGTAATGACTAGTTTGTTGGCTTGACCTAACGGATTGAACCCAAGAATGCTTAGCATACTTGGATTCAACACAAACTTGACACAAAATGACCCATCAAACGTTCTGGTCAAAACAGGTCTAAGTAGTGTAACCAGCTGGGCCAAAATGTAATCCAACTCAAACATTTCGACTTTTTAGTTTACATCACCTTCAATAGTTTACATCAACTGAAACATTTTGACATGTGTGATACTTAGAGGTGAGTTTGATTTGTTTTTATTATGATTGTTAAGAGTAGGTTCTATCAGATGTGTTAAACTTAAGCTTTGATCTAACATTCTCTTTGAGCTGCATATATCTACTCTATTTATGGCCTAAATATTGAACACCATCAATATTTTAGAGAAAGAAAACTTAGAAACTTATTGTTCACTGAGACCAGGTTGAAACATTTCTATTGTAGTCCAATGACAACAAAAAGAATTTGAAGTATCATTTTACTTTATGAGATCCTTACTCCCTTGGATCATAAACAATCACTTATGCATATAGATTTTTTTACTAGTAAACTTGCTATGATATTTTAACTACTCAATTTTATGTAATTGTTTTTTTATCATGATGTTATTTTTATATTCTTCTTCGTTCTTAGACGTGTCGTGGAGTATTTAATTCAAAACTATTTCACCTTTAGAATTTTGAAATGCCAAACCTATTGCTAAGCATGATAACTCTGGTTGAGTAAAACTTCTCTGGAGATTATATAAGGTAACAAGATGCACAGCTCCAAAATACGATTTGAGGAGATACTGATTGATCATTATTTTCACTTTTTGATTCTTTACAAAGTTATATTCCTTCGACAAATGGATGAGGGATACATGAATGAGTTTAGAAAATTGTACTGTTAAAAGTCTACCTGCATGATATCCAAGTTTTTGCTGTTTCTTATCAAATTAGATATTAAGATTATGAGAAATGAGGCATTAGCACATTTAATTAGACATGAAACATCCTTCTTGAATCATGTTATACAAAAAAGAGTTTAGCTGCTCTTTTCAATCTGTTCTTAGTGCAAGGATTCTGTGAACAAGTTTGACAATTGTACAATGATATTTCAAGTCCTTAACGTCTTTGCTGTTTTGCAGCTGTCAAAAGATGGTGCTTCAGTGTCGTCTTCGCAAATACCAGCTCCAGTTTCAACTGCAGCAAAGGTGATCCATAACCCATCACTGAACTATGTCTCTGTTTCATCCTTCAGTTGGGATCAGGACAATGACAAAGTGAAGGTACGATGTCTTCATTCAGAGCATTAACGTTGTACCCCTGTGTCCATTTAAATGTGTAAGATTCTTGTTTACAAACTATGGTTTCCAAAGCAGAGAAGAGAAAGGTGGATATTTATGTAACGGAACCCATCCATCTAATTATCACTATATCTTTACTGGACCATAGAACAGCACCATTGCAAAGGGTTTTTACTTCAATTATAAAATTCCAATCAGTTCTCTACCATTTCGGGATTTTTGAACTCTTGCAACGCCTTCATTGTTTTTACTTTTTGTCTCGTCTGATGGCTTATTTTTCATTTATGCAGATTTATCTATCATTGGAAGGAGTAGATCAGGAGAAAATGGAGACAGATTTCAAGCCTATGTCTTTTGATGCCAAGTTTCATGATGTACAAGGAAAGAACTATCGCTTCTCCTTGCCGAAATTGAACAAAGAGATTGTACCTGAGAAATGCAAGGTGCTAGTGAAACCCACAAGGGTTGTCATCACCTTGGCCAAAGCCTCCAAAGGGAACTGGTTGGATTTGCATTACAAAGAGGACAAGGTCATTACCTGTTCCATGGATTCATTTTTTACTTTTTGATAACGATTTTTGTTTAATAACCATGTCATGCTTGTTATCCTGCAGTTCAAGCCAAATTTGGACAAAGAAAAAGACCCCATGGCAGGAATTATGGATATGATGAAGGTATCGGCTCGTTCATAGTATTTGATGTTGTGGACTTCTCACTTCCGTGGAGTTCCTTTCTTATTTTCAATGTATATGTGATGAGTGATGTTTCATTTTGCAGAACATGTATGAGGACGGTGATGAGGAAATGAAAAAGACGATTGCAAAAGCCTGGACTGATGCTAGATCTGGCAAGGCAAGTGATCCATTGAAACGCTACACCTGAAGGCTGAAATAGGTCTCTTCACAGATTTTAGGGGCTTATTCTGGGTGGTGAAAGTTGCAGGCTGTATTCTGTTACCATTTGAGTAGCTTGTAGAACTGGATAATCAAGGATTTCTATGTAGAAATTTTACAGCATGTTGCTTGGATGGTTCTTCTTTGAGCCTTAATTTGGTATATATGCTGCTGGTGTCAAGTAATCGTCTTTAAACTCGAGTACCTTGTTATGATAAGCTTCATTGTTGAATGAGATGCAAAAATTGAATGATGTAATCTCTACTTTTTCGATTTTCTTATTTTATTTATAAACCTTAGGATCTGATGTACTCGATGTTCCTAGGCGTCGTGCTGAACAAAATAATTCTCAGTGATCTAGTAGGATCTCTCCAGACTCCAAATTAATTGATTGATATAGATAAATCCATATAGTAAACAGTAATAAATTCAACTAAATTAGCAACTTGAAATCTATTACCACAATATAACGAAACAGACAATATGAGAGCAAATAACCATATGTCAAGACAAACAATTCCAGTCTAACAATTGCTATTACAGTAAAGGAAAAATTTTCATTTTCTATAGATAAAAGACGAAACACATTAGGACTCAAAAGAGCAAATAAGCACCTTCTGCCTCCATCTCTAAAGTTATGGGTTCGGGTCACCAAGGGTGGCGCGAGATCAGATACTTCTGATCAAAGGAGCAGCAGTAGAATCCGGATCCTCAGATGGGTTCGAGTCTGGATCCGGATTAGGATTCAAAGGGGCACGTATGTTGTTGTCTTGATCAGGGTCATAGTCTGGATCAAGGTTGTGATCAATGGCATCACGACCCTTTTCAAGACAAGGTTTACAGGCAATTTCTATGGTAATCCAACCTAATATTACTCCGCCTATTGCTATCAATACCGTCGTAACTGCCCCCATTGCTTGACTCTCTAAAGGAGCTTTGAAAGTGGAATTGTGAATTCAGGAATGGAGGAGAATTTGCCAAGTAGAGTATTTTGTAAGAATTGTAGCATAAAATATTTGCATAGCATGGGTCTATTGGTCTTGTTTAGTTTCTATTCATGGCTATGATAAAGCAATTGACATGTTATTTGAAATGGTTATGACAAAGCAGTTGATATGCTATTGATATGGTTGATTTTGAGGTGATCCTTGATATTGAAGGATTGTATTTCAATTATGTGGCTTTACACTTTAGGTTGTCGTGTCAAAACTGAGACTTTGTCTATTATAGGCATGCCTCGTATCGTTTGGAGGCTAGCATGTAATTTGCCCTCGAGCAAAGTGGTATAATTTATGAAGGCTAACGTATTATTGGCAAAGGCTATTTAGCCTTAGTCTTGATTGTATTCATGATATTGACGTAAAATTATCTACTCCCTCCGTTTTAAAAAGAATGATTTACTTTCCTTTTTAGGCAGTTTAAAAAAGGACTCCTTTTCTTTTTTTTGGCAACACTTTAATTTCAATTTTTCACATGGCATGTTTTAGGCTACAATATTAAAGACATTTTGGTACATTTAATATAACTTTAATTTAGAATCACAAGATTAAAAAGTTTTTTGTATTTTCTTAAACTCCGTGTCAAGTAAGGTAGGCCTTTTTTTTTTAAATGGAGGGAGTACTATTGACTTAGTATATGTTGTTAGGGAGTTTTCTGATGTATTCCCTACTTAATTTACCTTACATTCCACCTCACCTAGATATTCATTTTGGTATTGATTTGGTATCAGGTACTCAATTCATTTTTATTCCGCCATCAGTATTGATTTGGTACCAGATATTCAATAGGATGATACCTGCTGATTTGAAGGAATTGAAAAAACAATTACAAGATCTGTTGTGCAAAAGGTTCATTAGACCGATTGTCTCGCATTGGGTGCTCTTGTCTTGTATGTGAAGAAGAAGGATATGACATCAACATATGTACATTAATTATAGACAACACAAATGGGTGTGTTATTCAGGTAGGAGGACGATTTTGAGGCATACTTTTAGGGACTGTGTTGTGATGCTTCATGCGTTGGAGGGGGATACTGCTAAAGCACTATGATATCTGAATCTATATTAAAGATCATGTGAAGTTTTGATGATTTACAAATTATGTACAAGAGAAAATCTTTATGAAGATGAGACTGGAGAATAAAGATTGAAGAATCAGGTCTTCACCGATCTCTAAGAAGAAGTGAAGAAGTTCACAACACTGTCAGAGGAACTTACTAGACAACCTATTTCTTTGAGCAGAGAAGGACACCTTCAAATATAGAATATGAAGTTATTCATGTGTGCACCAGGATTCCTTGGAAGAATTATAATATGAGAGAATTCAATTCAACAGGGAACTAGTAATCTATATAAGAAAATTTGCCATAAAACATGCACATAGAATCAACCTCAAATTAGGAGATCGAAAAGCCCATACACGTGAAGAAGAAAAATATCAAGTCAAATAAGGATCGGAGTTATCACGAGACTTGAACCAATTCTAAGTTGGATTAGATAGTTGGAAAGCGACTAATTAGTCCTATATCTTGTTCTTTACAAAGTGCTAGTACCATGATTTCCTGACTTATTATCAGCAACTACATATACACTCTTGTTCTATTGTAACACCTAGTGCAAAGGCTATTGGAAGTTGAAAAGTTATAGAAATGTTCCTGGTGCATTATTATACAAACCCATGTACGATCGGTGTAGTGGTCTACGACTCATGGATGGGGATCGTGGTTGAGACTTAGGAAATTTGAGTTCAGTAACTTGTTACACGATTGGCCAGTATGGACCGTAGAAAGAAAGATGGGTCGTAATCGGTATCCGTGGACTTGATTTTCAGAAGCTCTTGATTTCAGTACCTTGGGATTTACGGAAGGGTAGTACGAGTCATACAATTGACTACGAGTCATAGTTGATGGTCGTGGTCCAAAATCCAGAAAGTTGGGATTTCAGGATCACGTATTGACAGTACGGTCCGTAGAGTAGTGTAAGGACCATATATGGAGTCGTAGAGTTGATCTGACAGTTTTTAGTCAAGGTTAAATTTGAGTCTTTTCCTACTCTTTGAATTCTTAAACTAAATCGTTTTAGGTATATTTTGAAGGGGTATAACTGGTCCTAAGACCCTAACTCCTCCTCATTCTCTCAAATTCCCAAGTCTTCTTCTCCAAGTTTCCTCCCAAGGATATCAAGGATTCTTCAAGCTTCAAGTCTCCTTTCCAAATTTCAATTAGGGCTTTGATCAAGGTAAGTGGAAAATTCATCAATGGGTTCCTCTTCACCTATTGAGTCCTAAAGAAACTTCAAACTCTATTTTATGATTCATGCCCAATCTAGGATTTTTATGATTTCTTATGAGTTCAATTGAATTTAAGTTTTTCCTCCTTGGATGATTTTACTACGCATGATTTGATCATACGTTAATATTTCAATGGCATTTTCATGAACCTATGCTATGCAAATATTTTATGATATGAACTCAAACAATGTTGATATGCATGCATTATGATTTGAAGGATTTTATGAATCAAGAATGCTTCCTATTGAAATATCATCAAGTTTTTTATGAAAATTGAGGCTTCTGATTGAATTACCTTCATTATGAAAGAATGGCATGATTTAGATACTTCCAGTTGAAGTACTTCTTACTATGAAAAGACTATCATGATTTAGATGATTTAGATGATTTCGATTAACGTGTCTCTTATAAATACGTTATGTAATCATCATTTTTAAAGGAGCTATTCTTTTGATCATGAGATCTTTATGAATGATTTGGTATTATTAGATTCTTACCATTTCAAAGACTATAAATATGAATATATTATGATTATATATATTTTTCGTTGGGAGTTTACTTAGCATTGAGTTGGACTAGTGGAGATTTTCCCGGTCCCAGAACTACGTGCCTCCGTAGGATATATCCCGATTGGACAATAGCTAGTGGATCCACCTAAGCTCATGATTATGGTCCTTACTTTGGCAAGTAGGACACTCTATTTTCGATTATAACTCACATGATTTATATCGGTTAACGGTATCTCCCACAAAGATTTATGACGTCCTCAAAGACTTAAGTTATGATTATGATTTAAAGAAAAATGCATTACCTTGTACTATGTTTTATGAAAGGTTTAAGTCATACACGACCCTTTAAAGTTGTCCGCATAATTCATTTAGACACCTCAACTAAGACTTATACCTATTGAACACTTTTAGGACTTCGAATTTATAACACTTGAGCACTTTTTGCCTACATGGCAATTTGAGTATAATTCACGGCTGATGAGCGAGTGAAGCATTTAGTTAGACATTTTTTAAATAAAAACAAACTCTTTCTTCTTCTTTGTGCTTATTGCCATCACTAATTTCTCCGGCAATAGCACAACGGCGGTCACCATTGCTATCATACACTCTTCTTCTTCTGTTTTTTTTTTCTAGCCACTTCACCTTCTTTACCTTCATGATCATTTTATTTTTTTAAAATTGGCATTATCGCCGCCATCAGATTCATTTCTTCCTTCTCGTTTGAGCAACCACCACCATCTTTGTCATTAACGCCGCTGCATAGTAGTTTTTTTCTTCAGATCTAGAATCGCTTGGACTTTTTTTTCCTTCAGATCGAGAACTGAATCTTTGTCGATTTCATGAACGTAAGCAAAGTTACAAATTGCAATTTAAACAACGCCACCACCTTCTACCATTAATGTTTCACTTTGTTTTTTTCCCTCCAGATTTTATAACATTATTTTACTATTAGAATTTTATTTATTTATTTTTTTGAATCTAAATCTACCATTGTTGATTTATGGTAAAGAAGAAGAAGAAAAAAAAGAGAAAAAGGTGGTCGAAGGTCCAATGGGTAGCAGGAGAAGTCTTTTTTTAAAAATAATAATTTTGAATCGCCATTGTTGATTCATACAAAAGAAGAAGAAAAGTTTAATTGATGACTTTTCTTTTTCAGAATTAGAAAATTTTTTCACTGAAATAGCTCAATTCCACCATTAAGTGTTGACTTTCCTTCAACTTTTGCATAGTAGGAATATGAAAAAACAGGGGTGATGGAGGTGACGAGTTCAACAACATTTTAAAAAAGAAGTTGAAGAGTTTTTCTTCTTTTTTTCATAACTTTTTAATTATTATTTTGACTCAAAATGTCACATGTACGTCGTTTATTTGGAAATTTGTCATGTTAGCACGAGTATACTACACTCATTTTATATTTTTAGCTGATTGTTAAAAAATGCTCAAATGGTTCTAATTCGAGGTGGTAGAAGTGTTCAATAGGTACATGTCATAGTTGAGGTGTTCAAGTGAAATATGCGGATAACTTTAAGGGGCCGTGTATGGCTTAAGCCTTTATGAAATCATATGATCATATTTATGTTATGTTTACTTGGTCATTGCATTACCACATTTTCAAACTTATCATGCTATCGTGTTATACTCATGTATCTTTCTCCATATTCAGTATATTCCGAGTATTGATTGCATACATCCCTTGTACCTATATTATTTTATAATATAGGTTCTGACGCACATCACTCAGGCGACAGTTAGTATTGCATCCTATCTACTTTAATCAGGATTGATGAGTCCTCATGGCTCGAGGGCATGCCACTATGTTATTTTATGTCATTCAGACTTACTTCAATTTTCAGATTGTTCAAGTGAGTTAGGACTTGTCCTAGTCACTCTTATATAGTAGAGGCTTGTTATTAGATACATTATTTATGCATTACGCTCTTTGTACTCTAATCCAATATTATGTTGAGATTTTCTTTTGAGACTTATATTTCGCTTTCATGATTATTTCAGTAATGTTGATTATCTGAGTGACATGATATACCAAGTGGTTTGCTTAGGGTCTCTTGGTACTCCATTTCTGATGTATTCACTTTCTATGTGTCAGTGCATTTTTTTAGATTGCCAGCAGAGCTCTCAGCTTCATACTTAGGATGTTGTCTTTCTTTTCCACCTAGGTTCTTTGTAATTTATCTTGATTGATTTTAGTACCCTTTGTGTTCTTCTGATTATGATTTTGATTTTTTTCGTAAACACTCTTTTATCATTGCCAATATTTTAATTATCTGGACTTCTAAAAGCTTTGCTGTAATGACCTGAAACTTGGAAGGTTTTTTTTATAATTTTTTGTAAAAACTACCATATTACCCTCTAATAGTTACCCCGACTCATGTTCGATCAGTCGGTGAAGTTGGTTTAGAAATTTTAAACTATTCGATAACTACAGTTATTTAATCGATGGGTATTTATTAAATAATTAATTAATTTAATTAGTGATTAATAGATTAAAGTGTTAATTTTTAATACCCTACATCATTTGGCCCATATATATTAAAATAAGTTAGTGAAGCTAGTCACTTTTAGTACATAATTATTTTAAAAGGAAAAAGTTCTGGAGGATACTCACCTCCGTCGTCGATAAGAACACCTCGTCCAAGTAATTGTTACATTGAAATTTTCCTTTTAATTATTGTGTGGTGGTCAACTAGTAATAATTGCAAGCAAGTAATAATGGTTATTATTTGGCAGTGATGAGTTAGCAAGTAATGGTATGGCAGTATTGATGAAATTATCGTATTAAAGTTATAAGATTATATTGAATTGAGAATAGTTGTTGTTTTATGTGAGCTCTTCGAATAAAATTATGTAATGTGTGATCATTTTAATGGTTAATTAGTGTGTAATGAATGAGCGGGTAATGCTTAGGAATTAGGATTTGATAAAAGGGATTCTTAGGTTCTGCGATGGTGGTAGTCTATGAATGGTTTATAAGTTGGCTTATTCTTCTTATTATTATCATATTAAGATTTAAGTTTGATATATTAAGATAGTTAATTAAATATTAGGTGTATTGTATTATATGAATATCAATATATTTATGGTATTTGAAGGAATTAAGACTTAACCCTAGGCTTGAAATTTAGAAAAATATGAAAGTTGACATGCTAGTTGCCATCAATATTAGGAACTTGATTATAGGTTTGAGTGTTGTTAGTTTCAAAATCTTATTGTGATTATTATTTGAATAGATTGCATTGATTTGAAAGCCCAACGAAAGAGGAAGGCTCAAGTCTCGGAGTGATTGTTCGATTATTTCAAGCAAGTGGATTTTTCGAGCCTTGTTAAGTGTATAAAATCGTGTATTTCCTTGTGGTATATGTTGAGGAGTAATGGGACTTGATGGGGTTGACTTGTTCATATTGAATGATCTTAATGAGAAAAAAGGGGCAGTAAAAGACAACTTAATTATATATTGATGTGTGATGTGTTGAGAATAATTGGAAAGATTTCTTGATTTATTGTTGATGAAGTATCACGATTGTGTTGTTGTGAATTGTGCATTGATATGGAATATTCATCTTCTCATTAATTGTATGAACATGTCATTTGCATTGGTTCTGAGACACGGTTAGGACAAGTATTATGTGAATTGAGGAAGAATACAAAATTAAAGAGGATGTACCATTTTGAGAGACGTGTCGCGCGCCGCGATAGATACTATGATTTGAGGGACGTATCGTACTCCGTGAAATATTCTATTATCGAGGATCGTGTCGCATGCCACGATGGATGCATGAATAGATTTGTCCCCCATGGGTCCCGGACAAAGAGACAGTAGGTGTGTATCGTTAGGTCAGACATGCATCACTATAGTTGGCATTATATTTCATTGCATTGCGCATCTTTATCATTTATGAACTTGTGAGTACCCTTCTGTGGAACTTGTGATTGGTGAACTTGATCTTGTGTGTTGCTGATTTGTAATTGTTGAAGTGATTTTGTTGAACTATTTGTAATGTAAATTGTGAACTGTTAGGTTGGGCTGGTTTTATGCAGGTTGTAGTTGTGGAGTTTCGGTTGGAGTGTAAGGAGTACTCGTATTCTATATTCTTAGCTTTGTTTTAGGAGTTTACTTGCTGAGTATCGTGTGATTTGGAACTCATCCCTTGCTTCTATATTTGTGTGGGTTACAAGTCCGGATCTTCATGATACTTTCTTCTCTCCTTGTCTGAAGCTTCCTGTCGAGATTTGTAAGGTACCTGTTTGTTATTTCAGCGGATCCTCTTACTCCTATTTATGATTGTGTTCTACTTTAGAGACAATATCATTTGAGACTTACGTATTTTCTTTCAAATCTATTGTAATACATTAGAGGCTTGTGCACGTGACAATCAGGTTTTGGGGATTTAGTTAAGTTGACTTGTAATTCGCATTAGTAATTGTTGTTAAACTTTTATTTTTATTTTATTTCCACATTTTATCATAATGGTTGAGTTTTAGGCTGACTTGTCTTGGTGGGATAAGACGAGTGCCATCATATTTATTTTTGGATCGTGACATTTATCACTTGTTAGTTTTCTTGAAATGACCTAGTATATTGACTACCCCCCTTCATTGCTTTTATCTACTTTTATTTTTTTTCTTCAGTGATCTATAGTTTTCTTAGGAATATCACTTGCATTGGTGTTCTCAGATTTCTTTAGAGCTAGTCTAGTATGTATGACTCTACATTTGTACACATTGTGACCTTGTAGTTTGCACTCTATGCAGTATTTAGGTAAATAATCATATTAAATATTTACCTTAACACTTCTAATTGCATATGTTTTTTCATCGTTAATATCCATGTGAATATGATCACGTAAATTAGCTAAAAGGTCAACAAGTACTTTAATCATGGCACAACTAGGCTCCGTTCTATTAATCATAGATTGGGATGTACATTGATTGGGTTTGTTCGGATTTTTCAAATATCAAATAAAATCATTTATTTCAGATCGTTAAATCTATAAACCAAACCAAATTAATAAAGCTTGGGTTTTTCAATCTAGAATTTTTTCGGGTTTTTCAGGTTTTCAAGTTTTTTCAATAAAGTATTCATAAACATATAATTAACAAATGCATCAACTATTTCTTTATTCCTATCAAAATACAACTATCTAAGGTGTTTCTTAAGAAAATAACATAAAATATGATATGAGTGATGACACTAAAATATTCAACAAAAAATAATAATAAATCACATAAAATAAATAAGTCTGAAAATGATCAGAATTTAAAAGTACTAAATAATGCTAAAATAAGTCTAATAAGTATTAATTATATGACCAAACATTAAAGAAAAACTAAAATTAGATTATGTATTTTAATTGTCTAAACCAATATAAAACTAAAGAACAAATATTCAATATTATTGTCATTCTTAGTGTTGAATTGATTTCTTTTTGGTTCGCATTAGTATTGATTTGATTTTGATTTGAGCTTTATTAGAGTTACTAATATTTATGAACTATAACCATTATTGAATCATTCAAAATTCTTAGTCAAACTTAAAATAATATGTTAAAAGATAAAAACTATGAAAAAGTATAAGAAATATTTATAAATTATATCAAAGTAAATACTTTTATGTATAAAGTAAATTTTTAAAATTATATATATAATGTTGGGTTGGGTTGGTCTCGGATTGACTTTTTAAAGTTAAAACTAAACCAACCCAAGTATAGTCGATTTTTTTTCCAATACCAAATCAAGTCAAACCACTAGTCGAATTTATTTTATTGATTTGATTCAATTTGTGGTTTGATGTAGTTTTCGATCCGATTTTGTGCACCCCTGATCATAGACATATCAAGATATATAGAGAGGTACCTACCACATTTTCTAGACAGAATAAAGATTCTTTCACAAAATAAGTATCAAATTATCGATTGTATGAGTAAAACTTAACTACTTTGGGAGAATGGAAGGCTACTTTGCCACAGAAATGTGTTGATCTTATTCATCTTTGTCAAAATGAATTAAAATGAATGTTATGTACAGGCTTACAGTGCTAACACATATATACAATTACATTGGCGGCAACTAATTAACAATTGAACCAATAAGAAGCTGACAGCTGGTTAGCTAACTCAGCTCAATAATAACTAACTAATCAACTCTTAGCAATACTCTTGTCATATTCTTCAATACCCCCCTTCAAGCTAGGAGATATGAAGATGTTCTTCATTCCTAGCTTGGATACAAGAAACTCATGTTGCAGTTGACCAAGGCCTTTAGTAATACATCAGCAAGCTGTTCAGTAGTGACCAAATGCTGAATGGATACATGACCTCTTTGAATCTTTTCCCTAATGAAATGACAATCTATGTCAATATGCTTGGTCTTTTCATGGAAGACAGGATTAGATGCAATCTGGATGGCAGCAGTGCTATCACTATGTATAACAACAGGTAAGACAAGAGGCATATCCAATTCACGAAAAAGACCAATTATCCATGTAACTTCAGCAACAATAGAAGCCATGCTTCTGTATTCTGCCTCAGCAGAACTCCTTGATATAATGGATTGTTTCTTGGACTTCCAAGAAAGTATAGAGTCCCTAAATTTTATCATATACCCAGTGATGGACCTCCTAGTGTCAAGGCACAAACCCCAATCAGCATCAAAATAGGCCTGTAAGGAACCAGAAGGTTGTGCAACTAAAAGAATCCCTAAGCCTGGATCCTGTTTTATGTATCTGATAACTCTAACAGCAACATCCAAATGGGACTTCTTTGGTACATTCATGAACTTACTTAAGTTTTGAACATCATAGGACAAATCAGGTCTAGTAATGGTTAGGTAGATTAGCCTCCCAACTAGCCTTTGATATTCACCAATATTTGGTAATAATGGATAAGATGGAGAACCTACATGCTTGTCAAAAACCACAAAAGTCAATTTGGCATTCATTTTAACAGGTGTGGCAATAGGTTTAGACCCTCCTAACCCCAAGTCTGAGATTATCTCCAATGCATACTTCCTCTGGTGCATAACGATGCCTTCAGTGTTCCTGGCAAACTCTATCCCTAGGAAGTATCTTAGTGGTCCTAGGTCTTTGATTTTGAAGTTGTCCTTCAAAACTTTTTTAGTGTCATTGATCAATTTCATGCTACTACCAGTGACCTACAAATCATCGACATAAATCAAGACAATCACAATGCCCTCAGCTGATCTCTTGATCAACAAAGAGTAATCCAAGTGACTTTGCTGAAATCCAGCAACCATTAGTGCTTGAGTCAATTTCACATTCCATTGCCTTGAAGCTTCCTTAAGTCCATATAATGACTTAAGCAACTTGCAAACAGGTTGAACCACAACATGTGTATGAGTGAAACTTGGAGGCATTTGCATATACACTTCGTCTACTAAATCACCTTGCAAAAATGCATTATAAACATCCATTTGTTGGACATCCCACCACTTAGTTGCAGCTAGAGTCGACACTGTCCTCATAGTAACCATTTTAACAACTGGAGAAAATGTCTCTTGGTAGTCTAAGCCTTCCTGCTGACTATAGCCCTTGGCTACTAGTCTGGCTTTGAACCTTTCAACTTCACCATTTTCCTTGTACTTAATTTTGTACACCCACTTGCAACCTATGGCCTTCTTATCAATAGGTAAACATATTATCTCCCCAGTCTTATTATCTTCCAATGCTTGTATTTCTTCCTCCATGGCTGCTATCTATCTTTTGTCTTTAACAGCTTGATGATAAAATTGAGGCTCAATGTCAGCTGAAAGATTAGCAATGCAACATTGATAGGAAGGAGACAAGCATTATAATAAATACTATCTCCAAGAGAGTATAGGCAATGAGACTTTCATCTAGACTTGGTTGAGGTTACAAAATCCTGTTGCCATAGTGAAAGTCTAGAAGTTCTGGTGGATTGCCTTCTTCCTGAGGTAGAGTTCATAGTAGGTTCCTCAGCAAGTGGATGGGGACTTGCAATTGGTTGAACCTGTGGAAGGAGATCCTCAAGAACATGATCAAAAGAGTGCCCAGTGGTATCATTATGATCATTCATATAGTCATGATCATCAGGCCTGACTGTCAAGACTGGAACTTGAAAGTCATCAGATGATACAATTGTCTGCACATCAGCATTAGCATGAATCTGAAAAGGAAAATGGATTCAGTAAAACCAACATCCATGTTGATAAAGAAGACTCTATTTTGAAGATCATAGAGTTTGTAGCCCTTTTGTGAGGTTCCATAACCCATAAAGACTGATTTGATGGCTCTAGGGCCAAACTTATCTTCCCTTAACAGCTTGGTTGCATGACATAAACATCTAATAATTCTCATATAAGACAAATCTGGTGGTTTGCTGAACATCATTTCAAAAGGGGACTTATTACTCAAGACAGTGGATGAAATTATGTTAATAATATGGAGTGCAACTAAAACACACTCTCCCCAAAACTTGATTGGAATGTAACCTTGAAATCTGATGGCTCTTGCTGTCTCCATTATGTGTCTGTGTTTTCTTTCCACTACACCATTTTGCTGAGGTGTATGTGGACAAGAACTCTGATGAATGATACCTTGAGAGTTAAACAACTCACTCACTTGGGCATTGAAGAACTCCCCACTATTGTCTGATCTAAATGTTTTGACTTCAACAGTGTATTGAGTTTGAACCATGGCAAGAAATTGTTTCAATATAGTAGAAACATCAGACGTAAGATACATGAGATATATCCAAGTCCATCTAGAATAGTCATCAACCAAGGTAAGAAAGAACTTCATCTTATTATGAGTTGCAAACTTTTAGGGTCCGCATACATCCATATGAACTAAATCAAAACATTAGGAGCTCCTAGTACTACTACTAGGAAATGGTAATCTAACTTGTCTAGACACTGGACAAATATTGCAACATTGCAATTGCAAATTCCTTTTATTAGAAAACATATTTATCTTCCTGATAACACTCATAGGGATGTGACCTAGTCTTTTATGCCAAACTTCACCTTCAACAGAGTCCTTCATAGCTACAAAACTCCTATGATATTGTCCAGTGTTTATCAGTTGAGGAGACTTCAACATGTATAAACCACTATTCTTTTCACCAATCTCCTTCACTCTCCCAGTAAAGAGATCCTGGAGAAGGAATAAATCGGAATAGAAAATAGCACAGGAATTCAATTGTCGAGTTAATTTAGCCATAGAAAGAAGGTTGAAGTTAAAATCTAGCACACACAAAACATTCTTAACCACATCACCTCTTTGTAGTTTAGAACAACCGGAGTGTGTGACTCTAGCTGAATCATCATTTGGAAGTTGAACTTGTCCTGAACTCATCACTGTGGATCCATGAGTTAATAAAATTTTAGTTCCCACCATATAATCAGTAGCTCCACTGTCAACAATCCAATTAAAGCTAGGGGTTGAGGACTTGAACTTAGAGTTTCCTGCAAAAATACTTGCCGCATTGACATTGCTGTTGGTAGGTGTAGGTGCTGCAATTCCTTCATAGATCAGTGGTTTGTTCAGCATCTAGAGAACTTGATTATATTGATTAGGTGTAAAATGTGAAACTAAACCAGCTCCAAAACCTTAATTAGTCCCATATTGCTGTGACATCTGATGTGAATTACTACCACTGAACTGTGGCATATGCGACATATGAGAAGCTAAACAACTACCATCAGTTGAACCTCCTGGAATGTAAGACTGAGAACCATGATCAGTTGACACAATGTTAGTTAGTCTTTTCCCTTTGTAATTGGTAGGATAACCTATCAACTGATAACAAATTTCCTTTAGATGCCCATGTTTATGACAATGAGTACAATATTTCAGCTTGTTGCAATCAACCTGACTGTGACCCTTCATCTCACAGTGATCACAATACAAAAATCCACCCCTCTGTGGTCTATGATATTTCAGAGTCCCCTGACCTCGAGAGCCTTGATTCCCAAAACCATTACCTCCAGACTTACTAGTGAATAATGTAGTAGGATCTATCTATCCCCCTAAGTTATAGGGATCTCCACATAACTCTCTTTGGCTTTCATCTTGAATTATCATAGCATATCATTGATTAATAGTAGGTGGTGTACTCATCATGAGAATCTGATTCCTAGCATGACTATAATTGTCATTCAGGCCCATCGAAAATTGCAAAAGTTTCTGCCTAAACATGCTATCAATATACTCTTTAGATCTATCACAATTACAAGAGGAGGGGGAACAATCGAATTAAATTCATCCCAGAGATCCTTTAACTTTGAGTAATAAACTGATATAGGGAAGTACCTTGAGTATGTGTGACAATTGCCTTATGCAAGTGGAAAATTTTGGACATACTCACCTTATCAAAACGTTCTTTCAGATCACTCCAAACTAGTGTTGCATTAGATCGAAATAGGATCCCACTCACCAAGTCCTTGCTCACATTACTCATTAGCCATGAGAGCACCATCGTATTACATCAATCCTATTATTTCTTCTCAGAATCAATTATGTAATCTTCATGCTTGATGCTGCCATCAACAAATCCCAATTTGTTCTTAGTCAACAAAGTCAATTCCATTGCCTTGCTCCATAAAGTGTAATTCTCCATTCCGGTGAGTTGAATTCCAATTTGGACTGAACTTGGTACATCGGAAGATGATAAATACAGAGGATGAGCATGGTCGATTTTTCCTACCATTGATGCCTCCTCAGATTTGCAAACTCAGTTATCAAATAAAAGCTAGAAATCCGTCAGAAATTTCATTCCCGCTCTAATACCATATCAAACTATCGATTGTATGAGTAAAGTCTAACTACTTTGGGAGAATGGAAGGCTAATTTGCTACAAAAATGTGTTGATCTTATTCATCTCTGTCAAGCTGAATGAAAATGAATGTTATGTACAAGCTTACAGTGCTAACATATATATACAGTTACATTGGCGACAACCAACTAACAATTGAACTAATAAGAAGCTGACAGCTGGCTAACTAACTCAGCTCAATAACAAATAACTAATTAACTCTTAACTAACCAATCAACTCTTAGCAATACTCTTTTCATACTCCTCAATAATAAGTAGGCAATAAGTTTAGGAATAAAATCTATGTCATGACTTTGATGTTCTTTTTCAACCTTAAACTTAGAATCATGAATGAAAGGTCTGATATGGTAAGAATTACCATTCTTTGATTAAATATAATATGCAACCTTCAAAATTAGATTGATGAAGTCTTCCTTGAGCGATAACCTAATCAATATATGCCTATTAGAAAATAAATCTTTCTGGCGATCTTATTCCTTAATATTACATTGTGTTGGTACTGTTATTTGCAATTCTTCAATCTCAGGTCACCCATATAAAAACTTACCAATCATATCATATTGGAGATTTTCAATAATGTCCATTCTTTCTACTTCACCTTCTGTCCATTTAATAAGCAATTCCCCATGTAGCATTGAAACTGATTTTATAGGGATGAAAGTTGTATGTGTGCTAGGATTCTGCATGAAATTCAGTGTATGAGGTTTTAGTAGCTTAGCATAGTGTTGTTATATGTAGGTTTATAGGTTATGGTATAGATGGAGATGACAATGAAAGCCATCCAGACTACTGGTCATGACACTTGGGGTTCCAATGTAAGTGAAAACTAACGATACGTTTTCCATCAGAGAGAGAAGAGACTATTTTCTAAGTTAATCATATATATTAAATACATTTCGTGTGTGCATGGGAAAGGAGGAGAAAGAGGAATTTTGTGTAAATTTTGATGTATTGATTACGATTTAAATATTTAAAAATAATATATAGTTTATATGACATGGTTTAAATTTTTAAATAACATGGTCAAAATTAACTATCGGGCGAAAATAAAGGCTCATACGCGTTTTATTCTATTTTGTTTTTGTCTTTAATTTATGTTCCTCAAGACAAATAACTTTTTCACTTAGCATATATTTTTATTTTTGCATTATAATATTTCATAACTTATGTATGGACATGACTTCAACTTTTAAAGAATTTATGCCCCACCAACCGTAAGTTCAATTGTTAAACAACAAAATTATCAATCCATCTGAAGGGAAATAATTAAAGATCAGCCCATTTAAAAGGAAAAGCATACAATTTTATGATTAAATAACACGTTGTGAACTCTAATTAATGGTCCCAAAGATGTTGCTTGGAATTCAAGGCCCACTTTTTTTTCTTTTTTGAAAATTGACGACAAGGGAAGGTGAAATGATGAAAAGATTACAATGTGAAGAATAAAACCCTCACCAATAAGGTGAAAGTTTAGGTAGCCAACCAATTAAGTTAAAAAGGGGAGTTCAGGCCCACTTCAATTATTGCCTCAAGTTAGGCATGAAAATTTGTATGATAGAGAAATTTTAGAAATTTCTAATGAACAATTAAGTTTGTATTCAACAAATTAATTGAATAAATACTCAAAATAAAAACATTAATAATAGTTGAAACTAAATTAGATGAAGAACTTTCCAGAATGAAGCTAGTGCACTAACTAAGAAACTATAGTCCCATCTATTATGATTGCAAAGAATGGGCTCTCGTTAATTGATGCCCACTAAGTTGTAGGCCACATGGGCCTAAGTTGGGCTATAAACTAAAGCAAAACAACTGCTAAATGGCTCAATAATGTAATCAAAGCTATTAGCCTGTTACATATAACATAGGTAAAACTACATAAAAGGGCCATCAAACCTAAAATATTTACAAGTCCATACCAAATCTAAACTTATTCTTGATATACCCATTCTCCCATAAATATTTATAGCCCATACCCCTTCCCCTTCATTTTGGGCCAATTTCTTATTGAAGCCCATCTTTTCTACTGTCATTTTTTCTTCATTATCCTTCTCCTCTGTTTCGCCCTGGCCCAACTTTTCACGAGGCCACCCTCAACCTCAACGACATTGATCAATACAAGGTAACCAAAGTTATCAAGTTGTCATGAGATTTTTGCCGGTTTAAAGATTTCTTTTCAATAAATTTTTATGATTAAACATTAGTCGATGATCTAAAATTTGTTACTATTACGTTTCAGGATCATGTTGTGGAATCAAAACAAGTTGGTAAAGAAGAGAGCTACAACGGAGGCCAGGATGAGGAATGTTTAGAAAGAAGGAATTTGGCTGCTCACATTGACTATATCTATACCCAAAATCAGAAACCTTAGAAGTGTTCCATTCTAAGTGAACTAGTTTGTCATTTGGTACATTGAAAGTAGACGAGACAGTTGTATATCACACATTAAATTACCTTACTGTATATCTCTTCCGTTGATTTTTCCTGTACGTTACAATGTATTAATAGCATACAAATTTTCCTCTTCCACATCCTAGATGATATTCTCTCTGTTTTGCTTTGTATATGGCTGATCTGAAGAGGAAAGGGAAGGCACCAATGGGTTGTGATGAACAACTCAACAAAAAAAACAAAAATTTGGTAGCCGTTCTGATCATTCTGAGTCATTATGAAACAAAGAACCTCAATGATACCAAAATAGTAGATATATACTCTTTTAGTATCACTTAGTAAGTTAATTATAAAACAAAGAACCTGAATGATACCAAAAAAGTACATGTATATGCTTTTAGTATCACTTAATTAGTAAGTTAATTATGAAACACAAGAAAACCTGAATGATACCAAAATAGTAGCTATATACTCTTTTAGTATCACTTAATTAGTAAGTTAATTATGAAAACAGGAAAACCTGAATGATACCAAAATAGTAGCTATATATACTTTTAGTATCACTTAACTAAGTTAATTATGAAATAGAAAACCTTAATGATACCAAAACAATAGGTATATACCTTTTTAGCATCACTTAGTAAGTTAGTTATGAACAAAGAACCTCAGTGATACCAAAATAGTAGATATATACTCTTTTAGTATCACTTAGTAAGTTAGTTATGAGCAATGAAACTTAATGATACCAATATAGTAGCTATATACTCTTTTAGTATCACTTAGTAAGTTAATTATGAACAAGAAAACCTGAATGATACCAAAATAGTAGCTATATACTCTTTTAGTATCACTTTACTAAGTTAATTATGAAACAAGAAAACCTCAATGATACCAATATAGTAGATATATACTCTTTTAGTATCACTTAGTAAGTTAATTATAAAACAAAGAACCTGAATGATACCAAAATAGTAGATATATACGCTTTTAGTATCACTTAATTAGTAAGTTAATTATGAAAACAAGAAAACCTGAATGATACCAAAGTAGTAGCTATGTATACTTTTAGTATCACTTAACTAAGTTAATTATGAAATAGAAAACCTTAATGATACAAATATAGTAGATATATACCCTTTTAGTATCACTTTACTAAGTTAATTATGAAACAAAAAAACTTAATGATACCAAAACAGTAGGTATATACTTTTTTAGTATCACTTAGTAAGTTAGTTATGAACAAAGAACCTCAATGATGCCAAAATAGAAGATATATACTCTTTTAGTATCACTTAGTAAGTTAGTTATGAGCAATGAAACTTAATGATACCAATATAGTAGCTATATACTCTTTTAGTATCACTTAGTAAGTTAATTATGAACAAGAAAACCTGAATGATACCAAAATAGTAGCTATATACTCTTTTAGTATCACTTTACTAAGTTAATTATGAAACAAGAAAACCTCAATGATACCAATATAGTAGATATATACTCTTTTAGTATCACTTAGTAAGTTAGTTATGAAACAAAAACCTCAATGATACCAATATAGTAGATATATACTCTTTTAGTATCACTTAGTACGTTAGTTATGAAATTTTTTTTTAATGATACCAATATAGTAGATATATTCCTTTTTAGTATCACTTCAATATAGTAGATATATTCCTTTTTAGTATCACTTTACTAAGTTAATTATGAACAAGAAAACTTAAATGATACCAAAATAGTAGCTATATACTCTTTTAGTATCACTTAGTAAGTTAATTATGAACAACAATACCTGAATGATATCAAAATAGTAGCTATATACTCTTTTAGTATCACCTTACTAAGTTAATTATGAAATCCTTGCACAATTGAATAGCTCGTGTCGATAGTTCCAGAAGTATTAACTTTTAGATGATTTGAAATTTGTCTGAGGAAAGTTTCGAAATTTGTAGGTGTTTCTACAAGTAGTGCATCAACATCAAAGCTGATGTATTGTTGTTCTGAATTCCAAATTCCATTGTGTTGCAAGAGGATTGGTATTTGCTCCATTGATGCCGAATTGTGTTTGAAGGAAGAACGAGAATTGGGGGGAAAAGGAGAATCGTGGATGAAGAAAGGAGGAGAATTAGAGAAGAACAGAGAATTTATCAAAATTGCGTTTTTTCAGTTGTTGAAGTGAGGGAAATTGCTGCAGTTGTTGAAGTTGATCCTTACGGCTTTTTTTAATCAGTTATGCGCATTGTTTAGGGGTGAGGTATAGAATGTAATTATTTTGGGGATATGAAAATAATGAGGTATAAGCTTGTAATTATTTTTCTTCTAAGGGCTATTTGCTTAGGTTCCCCTATAACATAATGTAAACTCTGACTCAGCCCACTATGATTTGGGCCATAAGCTAAAGAATATCCACTTATTTATCATTTTTCACATGCCTATAAAAAAGGTTTTTTTATTTTTACACAAGTACATCTTCCAGCAAAAAACAATTCAGCTAATGGTCGCAACTCGCATGTATATGTAATGTATTTAAATTGTATAAATAATGTATAATAATGTATATATGATGTATAATTGTATATAAAAAATATATATACATTCATATACACAGTTAAACAACATTTATATACATTATATATGTAATATATCTATATCTATATTGTCTAAATAGTCTATAACCATATATATAAAATGTATAAATAATGTATCTATGGATAGTCATTTAATATCAATTCTATGGCGACATAACTTATCAAGATCATATATTAGAATTCTGTCATTTGATATATAGATTGATGGACTCAAGAAAACCCCATAAATTCCTAGAGTGTCTGGACAATCAAGAATCAAATTTTGTCATATTTGCGTCTTTCAGAACGATGACTATTCTTTCACATAAAGAAATTAAAGAATAATTAGAATAATAAATGAATAGTTGAGCTATTTTGGCAGTAAGAATTATGATCGAAATGATTAAATGGACAACAATAGCCAATCGTTGATATCAAACTAGTAATATTACTTTTTGAATTGTAATCTTCTTAATCAATGGACTAAAGGCTTGCTAAAAAAAAATTATTTTGTATTTTTGATTTGTCAATTTGATAGCTTGTCTTATATATAATCATTTTCTTAGTAGGTCAATTATGTTTGGTACTTTTGGATTGTCAATATCTTTTCATTGATTTTTTTTTTCTATCTTTAATTTACATTCCACTCGGCAAATTCACTAACAATAAACTAATTAGAACACTAATTAACGAGTACAGTAAGTCAAGGGCCAAATAAATTCAATAATAAATGCTTGGTAACATTTTATAATGATATACTTTCTCCGTTCTATTTTATGTGACACACTTTTTCTTTTATTCGGCTCCAAAAAGAATGTCATCTTAATATAACTAAAAACAATTTAACTTTAAAAAATTTCTCTTTTAGTACTCTTAATGAAATGACGTACAACCACATAAATCTCTAAGGATTGTTTTAGATCACACGTTTCAAAAATCTTCTTTTTTTCTTAAATAGTGTGCCAAGTCAAATGGTGCCATGTAAAATGGAACGGAGGAAGTAATTCTTAAGAGCTTGTTTGGTTGGGGATCAAGTTATCAAGGAATTAATTATATCGTGATTAGTTATTCGAGGATTGCTATATCATTCTTAATGTGAGACAAAAATAACACTACAATCCCAGAATAATTAATCCTTAAATAAGCTATCATGTAATTTTATTCCAACTAAACATATAATAAACTCATCTTAAAATTAAATACGAAATTAATTATCCCTTATTCCTAATACCAAACTGGCCCCGCGGGTGAACGATGGTAGTAGTACTAGTGGACCTTATTTCTTCAGTTTATTATCTGATGGTCTAAGGGGCTACTATAATTGGAAATGTTTTCTGATTATTATTCTTTATTTCATCGTGGAATAGACTAACTATTAGGAAATGAACATCATATACTTTACTACCCATTTAAGTCTACAAATTTTGAACATCATATACTTTACTACTCATATATTTCTTCAGTTTATTATCTGATGGTCTAAGGGGCTACTATAATTGGAAATGTTTTCTGATTATTATTCTTTATTTCAACGTGGAATAGACTAACTATTAGGAAATGAACATCATATTCTTTATGCTTTTGGTATACGTTTAGTCCTTTTTCCTTTACGTGAATGCATTGATAATCCAATGACAAAAGAAAAGACTAGATATCCTAGCTAGTGATTTACACCAAACTTTTTTCTGCGTCCCATATTTCTCTATGGAAAAATCAGTCTTCTTACAACCACATCCACTCCCCATACCAAAAAGAGGAAACAATATACTTAATTATTTAAATAATGCATGTTCTCTCGAATAATTAAAATTTTAGATTACATGGTCATAAAAAGTTGTCATTGCTGATTCTCACGAGATTCTACGTGCTCCATATGTCATGCTCCGATCTTACACCCTAGATGTGGTAGACATTCGGAGACCATTGTTGGCTCCAAGCGAATCCTTGGCCTGGCTAACTATGAGCACATGACTCTATGAGATACGCGGAAATTTTAATAGTTGAGCATTTAAATCATTTAGAGAAAACTCTAAAACATTGTCTGAAAATACTTGATATAAATGATAAGTTTCAATAGAACATCTGAGAAAAATACTGGAAACTGTATAACTCTGTCTATCCATGAAGCCTCTAAAATAACATGATAGGTGCTGGAACAAGACCCACAACACCTCAAACGAAAGCAATACTAAAACTAAATAATCAACTAGAGTCCTCCAGAAATAAGGAGGTCTAACCAAAAACTATCGGAAAGTGAAGTGATCTCAACGTAGTGCATGTTGATGATCCTGCACACCTGTATCTGCATCATGAGATGATGCAGATCGAATGACTTCTATACATTGAATGTATAGTATGTAATATGGCTGAGTAAAATAATAACTAAACTGATCATTGAGTATAACTCAAGCGAAACAAGATATAAACAAATAGTGAAAACCATTTGTACCTTTACAATAAGATATGCAATGAAAGTAAGATGAAAATAATAAACTTTACTCTGTTGGGGAGCTTCTCTAACCTACAACCATCACTATGAGCCTAGCGATACAACGTTTCACGCACATTGCAAGGGCCAACCCTATACTTTATCGGGGCATAGGATGCTAGCTATAACTGTGGATCCATCCAATAAGCCTTCTTGAGCTAGTGAGGAGTCGTCCGAAAGTTGGTATGATCTTCTCCTACACTGGCTACGTAGTTATATGGAGCTTCGAATTAAAAATAGACTCTTATCCAATTCGGTACTCGATACTACTCCCAAAATGATCAATATCACTATGCTCAATAGTCCTCTGAGAGAACTTTCTTTACTTTACTTTCACTTTTCTTTACTGAAGTACTTTTTAGAAAATCAATTATACTCTTTATCTTTCTCAACTGTCAAATAGTACATATGAAACCATTTTATTCCTTCTTTAAGAAATCCATTCAAAATATGCATTTAAAACGTATACTTCTGGACTCACCTTTCATGTTCGAAATCAGTGATAAAAAATCTCATGTAATTATCTCTATAAACATGACTTTTATAAAACAATTGGGTTCATGTGATATGAAGCATGAATAATAAATTTTGAAATTCAATATGTATAATAGAAATCAAAATCTCAATGAGTAAGGAATCGAAATCCAGAATACAAACACAACCCGAATTCAAATTTCAAGAAAATGTGGGTAGAACCCTAAACATAACCCTTTAATGACTAAATTTAGATGTAGGGCGTGAGGACGAACTTAGTCCATCACTATGAGTAGCCTTACATACCTAGAAGAATAAAGTTCTTGATGAAACTGGAAGAACGCTTGAAAACCCTAGTTTTCTCCTCTTGGATCCTTGATCTAAGAATTGAAAATGTTAATGAGAGTAATATGATTGATTAATACTATTTAGAACCTTATTTAGGTGTAAAAACGTCAGGGTTTAGGCTTACAAGGGGTGGGAAAAGACTGAACTATGCCTCTTAAAAAGCTATCGAAAACCTTCCATGTGGCCATCTACGGTTCGTGATTTAATCTATTGATCGTAGATCCCATCCGTAGAATTCATATTGAAATTTTTAGGCTCAGAAGTTCATTTTGCAGGCCCAAACTATGACCCGTAGAAGTTTCTACAACCCGTAGATGAATTCTTAAGAATTAAACCCAAACTTTTGACTCTCAGTACTTTTCCACGAGTGAACAGTACGGGTCGTAGAAACTTCTACGGCCCATAGAAATGATTTGTAGGTCACTAACTCAGAAAACTCTGTTGTAGTAGTCTTTAGTAAAATAGTCACAATTTTTTACTCCAAGCTCAAAATGAGAAAAACTTGGAGGCATTGGAAAGAAGACTCATAGACCTTTAATTTGATAGGTCATGAGCTACCTGATTCATTATGTGTTGAGAGATATGATCATTTGAATTTGACCTAAGTAGAATCTTATATCTAAACTTAAATCGGTAAGGAAGCTTTGAACTCAACTTTGTGCTAGGGGATTCTAGTGACCTTAATTCATATCCAAATCCATTCCTACACTAAAGAATTGACCTTAACACCTAAGAACAATTTAAGAATCACACGATAGGACCTTATACGAAAATGAAGAATGGTTCGGACCTTAGCTTTGAAATTTTTGGGGTGTTACACCATACTATTCAGGTCAGAGCATAATATAATAGTGATACTTTCGGCTACTAGACTTTCTTCATTTAGGGTGCAACATTCAGGTTGCTTCGCCTAGCAGCACGACATTTATATTGCTCTCCCGTACCCCGTTTTCATGATTTAGGTTGCTCCAATTTCGTTCGCTGCTACGGGAATCACTTTTGCTTTCTTTTCGAATGGCTAATAAGATATTTCAGTTATTAGGATATACTATTAACCATGCGTTTTGATATAGTATTATTTATTGAACAATTGTTTATTTATTTATTCAATTCAATTAAGTGTTACATTAAATAGATCAATTTGTCATATATGTGTTCTCAACTTATATAGTAAATGATTTGGTGTATAGAGTTTAAGCTTATACACAGAAATTAAATCATCAGTTCTTAATATAAGTTAAAAGTTATAGTTCACAATCGTAGACAAAAATTTGGACAAACCATCAGAAAGATTGTAGAATGAGATTAAATGTAATTTATCTTGATTATGAGAATGGTATAGTTCTAACTTCTCGTGTTAGTGCATTTTGTATGTACTATTGAACGAGATCGAGTAGAGATAGATGTTTTAGATTGGCTGATAAAAACATATTCTCTAAACTGTTAAATGTACTTATATTCTTAATCTTGATATAACGATTATGATCTGTATATATTAATTATCGTTTTGGTTTATTAAAAGGTGAGATTCTGAGATGGATCAATATGCCTGGTAGATTGGATGATGATAATATATATTGGTGAAACAATTAGTTAGTTGATGGAATCCATGTCTCAATATAGATTGATGATACACCTTTTTATGAGAAGCTTATAAGTTTTCATGTCTAAACCCGGCCAGTAGATTTATGAATCTGGCACATGAAATAAGTTAAGTATTGCTCTAAAGGAAATTAATCATTGAATTAAATACGTCAGTAATTTAATTTATTGATTAGTATCTGTAATCTTAACATGGGGAATACATAAATATTTAATGAGAAATTTCGAAATATAAATAGAGGAGTGCAATCACGAATTTTTAGTGGAATGATTTGTAATTTATTATGGTAAGAATAATTCAAATTAATTTTTGGAATTATTTCCATAATAGGAAGCCTCATTTATTAATTATGTGGTCCCTACAGTGCCCATATATAACTAGAACTCAAAATTCTATTTTGTAAAGGAAAAAAAGAAAGTAACATTATTTTTTTTCTTTTAGAAAGAAAAGAAACGTGGGGTTTCTTTTCTTGAAGGAAAAGGATTTGTGCTTTCTTCTTCTTTTTGGACTGGGAAGAAATATCTATAAGTAGGAATTCTTCTAACCTAGAAAGCATTCGATTTTTCTATACGATACTTGTCCACCGAAGTATTGAGAGAGTTCAGTTGTTAATCTGGGATCACTATAGAAGACCATAGAGCTAGAGTTTGATTTGCTTCAAGTTATCTGCACACGCTTCGAGAGGTAATCCTTGAGTTAATTTTCAGCATACTTTGTATGTGATACGTATTTGTGATTGTTGTCTATATTAATATAAGATGTATGATTCTTGAATATTTCTGCTGTATGTGCTATTTTCTAACAATTGGCATCAAAAGTCATATTTACATCTTTATAGATAACTTGTGTATGTGCAATTGTATGTATGATTCGTGATTAGTATTTTCTTATCACGAAAGAAACTAAAACAGATGAAACTTGAAGTGGTTTAATTTGTTGGCTAAAGTGCATATGGTATTCTCACATATGTGAATTCATTGGTAAAAGTATGGATTGTGTTAATATGCATTGATAAATTTTAAAAGATTTTTGTGGTTGCACATTAGTTTTTTCTGATGGCAGCGCTCGGTGAAAATATTTTCTCTTAGACCATGTATGTTGGTATTTTCTTTATTGTAAATTAAAGGTATTTTTTTATTATAAAAAAAGATCCTTAATTTTTGTATAAATAAAAAAAAAGTTGTATGACGTAGTTTTCTTGTTCACGTTTAAGAGGTAACGACATCTTTTTGAATTTTTTTTCATAGTGGTTGCATGCTGGGAAGGCAGATAAATTGAAACCTAAAACATAAGTATGTGTTTGTATTGGATACCCTAAAGGAACGAAAGGTGGTATGTTTTATAATCCTAAAGAAAAGAAGGTCATTGTGACTACCAATACCAAATTTTTGGAAAAGAATTTTTTAACAAACCATATTCCTAGAAGTAAACTAGTTTTACGGAAATTAAGCAAAGAGATAACAAATCAATCTACTGAAAATAATGAAAATCAAATTTATACCACATATGTTAGAGTTAACATACCATTGCATTATAGTAGTGAGAGAGATGTTAGTAGACATATAATTCCACAAGTACAAGTTCCTGAAAATTCATTGCGTCAAGGTAGTGGGAGTAATACTGAGAAGATTACATTAGAGGAAGAAGTTGTTGATATCTCTGCACCGCAAGGTGCTGAAGATAACATGGACACTCAAGATCCTACAAATGATGTGATTCAACCACAAGATCATAATAATGCAACTCTCTCTGAACCAGCCCCTGCAACTGTACTAGTGCCTCATCGTAATGAGAGAGTGATAAGAAAATCACTTCGGTATGCACTCTTGGGAGAGTCTTTTGATAGAATCCCTGAAAATTTAAATACCAAGCCTGTGAATTACGACGAAGCGCTACAAGATAAAGATGCAGAAAAATGAATCATTGCTATAAAATCAGAAATGGAGTCCATGTACTCTAATAAAGTTTGAGATCTTGTAGAACCACCTGTAGATGGAGTCAAACCCATTGGATGCAAGTGGATCCATAAAAAAAGAGAAGAGTAGACGGAAAAGTGCAAACTTACCAAGCTAGACTTGTTGCAAAAGGGTTTACTCAGAAAGAAAGGATCGATTATGAGGAAACTTTTTCGCCAGTAGTCATGCTTAAGTCTATTAGAATTCTCTTATCCATTGCTGCTCATTATGATTATGAAATTTGGAAAATGACGCCAAGACAACTTTCTTTAATGGAAGTCTTGATGAGAGCATAATTATGCTACAACAAGACGGTTTCATAGAAAAAGACAAAGAACACATGTTGTATAAATTTAAAAGATCTATTTATGAATTAAATCAAGCTTCTAGGGAATGAAATACTTGTTTTGATAATGCAGCCAAGACTTTTAATTTTGAGCAATGTCTTGATGAGTCTTGTGTGTAAAAAAGTGAAATGGGGACAAAGTGATATTTTTGGTATTATATGTAGATGATATCTTGCTCATAAGAAATAATGTGGGCTTGATGAATTCAGTTAAGGAATGGTTGTCCACTAATTTTGATATGAAGAATTTGGGAGAAGCTGCTCACATCCTTGGGATCAAAGTTCTTCGTGATCGCAAGAAAAGCATGTTAGGTTTATCTCAAGCTCTTTATATTGATACAATTCTTACCAGGTTTAGAATGCATGATTCCAAGAAATGATTTCTTTCTTTCAGACATGAAATTTCTCTATCTAAGGATCAATGTCCTAAGATAGATGAGGAAACAAAAAGCATGAAGGCAGTTCCCTATGCGTCAACTGGGACAACAGTTAAGCATATAAACAAGTACTTGAAAAGGACTAGGGATTACATGCTAGTCTATCATTCAAACAAGTTGGTGCCCATAGGGTACACAAACTCAGATTCCCAATCTAATATGGACTCTAAAAATTCAACCTCAGGAAATGTGTTTACTTTGGAAGGTGGAGCCACTATTTGGAGAAGCATCAAGCAAACCTGTGTTGCTGATTCTACCATGGAAGTCGAATATGTGTGGCTCAGAAACTTTCTGAAAAACTTGACGGTTGTTCCTGCGATAGAAGGGTCCCTTAATTTATTTTGTGATAATAGTAGTGCGGTTGCAAATTCAAAGGAACCACGAAGTCATAAGAAGGCAAAACACATTGAGCATAAGTACCATTTGATTCGAGACATAGTATAGAGAGGAGATGTGATGGTTGCAAAGATTGCATCAGAAAACAACTTGGCAGACCCTTTCATAAAAGTTTTACCGCAAAAGTCATTTGATAGGCATGTTGAAGGAATGGGTGTTAGAGTTGTAGGTGCATGGTTATGAGTCTAAGTGGGAGATTGTTAGGATATACTATTAATTTTGTATTTTGATATAGTATTATTTATTGAACAATTGTTTATTTATTTATTCAATTCAATAAAGTGTTACATTAAATAGATCAATTTGTCATATATGTGTCCTCAACTTATATAGTAGATGATTTGGTATATAAAGTTTAAGCTAATATACAGAAGATTAAATCATCTGTTCTTATAAGTTAAAAGTTATAGTTCACAATCGTAGATGGAAATTTGGACAAACCATTAGAAAGATTGTAGCATGAGATTAAATGTAATTTATCTTGACTATGAGAATGGTACAGTTCTAACTTCTCGTGCTAGTGCATTTTGTATGTATTGAACGGAACCACGTAGAGATAGATGTTTTAGACTGACTGATAAAACATATTCTATAAACTGTTAAATGTACTTATATTCTTAATCCTGATATAACGATTATGATCTGTATATATTAATTATGGTTTTGATTTATTAAAAGGTGAGATTCTAAGATGGATCAATATGCATGGTAGATTGAATGATGATAATATATATTGGTGAAATAATGGTTAGTTGATGGAATCCATGCCTCAATATAAAGATTGATGATACACCTTTTTATGAGAAGCTTATAAGTTTTCATGTGTAAACCCGACCGGTAGATTTATGAATCTGGCACATGAAATAAGTTAAGTATTGCTCTAAAGAAAATTAATTGTTGAATTAAATTCATCAGCAATTTAATTTATTGATTAGTATCTGTAACCTTAACATGGGGAATACATAAGTGTTTAATGGGGAATTTCGAAATATAAATAGAGGAGTGCAATTACGAATTTTTAGTGGAATGATTTTTAATTTATTATGGTAAGAATAATTCAAATTAATTTTTAAAATTATTTCCATAATAGGAAGCC
Source organism: Solanum appendiculatum (assembly GCA_018342035.1). NCBI lineage: Eukaryota > Viridiplantae > Streptophyta > Magnoliopsida > Solanales > Solanaceae > Solanum > Solanum appendiculatum. The sequence continues at coordinate 414,883 of JAGDQO010000606.1, forward strand.
TAAATATTAATTATATGGTCCCTACAGTACCTATATTTCACTAGAACTCAGAATTCTATTTTGTAAAGGAAAAGAAGAAAGTAACGTTATATTTTTTTTCTGCTAGAAAGAAAAGAATCGTGGGTTTTATTTTCTTGAAGGAAAAAGATTTGTGCTTTCTTCTCCTATTTAGATTGGGAAGAAATCTCTATAAGTAGGGATTCTTCTAACCTAGAAAGTCATTCAGTTTTTCTATACGATACTTGCCTACCCAAGTATTGAGAGAGTTCAGTTGTTAATTTGGGATCACTGTAGAAGACCGTAGAGCTGGAGATTGATTTGCTTCAAGATATCTGCACACGCTTCGAGAGGTAATTCTTGAGTTAATTTTCAGCATACTTTGTATGTGATACGTATTTGTGATTGTTGTCTATATTCATATAAGATGTATGATTCTGGAATTCTTCAGCTGTGTATGCTATTTTCTAAGCATGGATTAAGCAGCAGTTCAAAAGTTTATCCTATTCGGGAATTCCCAGATCTATACTTATTTTCAACTCCCCGAAGCATGTCATACACTTTATTAATTAACATAGTATCAGAGTAGACAAATATTTTGGATTCGAGCCTCACCGCCACCTATTATCTAAAAGAATTTTCTTATATCTTACAGTGAGATGGACACAAACCTCAATAAAAATTAAAAAAAGCAAAGGACAAAATAAATCAATGCAATGTGGAAAGTTAAGCCCGGTAATATCTTGGAGATAACTAATCATGTTTGAAGTTTAGGATATCCAAGTTTCCATAATTATTGCTTAGACAATTTGTTGATACATAATTATAATTATAAATTAAAAGTGTATATATTCTAGCTAGCTCATTGCAAAACATTTAAACTCGTTTTTTTCTTTTCTTTTTTGTTTGTGTATTTTGTCATTAGCTAAAATTGGTGATATTATTCAAGATAAACCCTAGGCTTTTTTGTGTCCCGTGTAGATAGCTCATTCTTTATTGCTCCCTCTATTTCATTTTACCTAACACTATTTTATATAGAGAAGCAAACAACTTTATTTACAACATATAACTTTCCATATATATTTTCTAATCATAATTAAGAAGTAATTTTCTAAACACTTTTCTAGCTGCAACGATTTGATAGCTCATTCTTCACTGCTCCCTCTATTTCATTTTACCTAACACTATTTTATTTAGAGAAGCAAACAACTTTATTTACAACATATAACTTTCCATATATATTTTCTAATCATAATTAAGAAGAAGTAATTTTCTAAACACTTTTCTAGTTTCTAATTGCATAAAATTTATTTTAAAAGACAATTTTCAAATTACAGTAAAAAATATTTACCTTCGTACTCGCTTCATAATTTAATATCGTTACAAAGTAGACAAGAGTTTCATGGGCTTAAATCTAAAGCCAACCAAAAAGCTAAGTATTTTCACATGTTTGACTATATTAAGTATTAATTAAAAGTATATTCTATCTTATACTTAAATTTTTAGATAAGATTATCACCTACTCTAAACAGGTTTGTAGTGTAGAATTGGAAGTGTTTATTATTGGTAAAACCTAACTTCCCTATGATTACTCTAGATAACAACCTTACTAAGTATCAATTCTACTTTCCGTCTTTTAAGAGAACTCAAATCTGTTGGTTTTATTTTATACACGCTTTTTCCATTCTCTCTATTTATGTGATATGGTTTAATTTAATATGGACTTTTGAACTTGTAGTAAAGGGTCAAAAATGTCCTTAAACTATGTGAATTGAACAAAAATGTCCTTCACTTATGATTTGGTTAAAAAAGGCCCCTGCCATCAATACTTTGGTTCAAAAATGCCCTTATTGTTATTTGATAGGTCAAAAATGCTCATTTTCCAAATAAATATATTTTTTATTTTCTTTTTAACACATTTTTTTTCTAATAATATTTTTTTAAAATTAGCAAATGTTTATCCTACTTCAATTCAGAAAAATAAAAAATAAAAAATATTTCTCATCTTATTATAATTATTTTTATCGTTATATAAATAAAAATTAATGATGGATATACTATAATCTTATATATATGACATATATTATCCGTCGAAAGGGTACATGAAGTTATTCTATTTTAATTGATAAAATGAGATTAAGAAGAAAAGAATTATTTCCTACATCTTTATTTGTTAAAGTGATTTTAAAAGAAAGAAAACAAGAATATGGTTCTTTAATAATATTTTAACTAGGAAGAAGATGGGTTTAAAAAGAAAATATATAATATATTTATTTTGAAAAGGGCATTTTTGACCCACTTAGTAACTATAGGGGCATTTCTAGACCAAAGTTTTTACTGCAACGACATTTTCGAACCAAAATATTGATGGCAAGGGCATTTTTGAGCCAAACTATAAACAGAGGACATTTTTGTTCATTTCACATAGTTTAAGGACATTTTTGACCTTTTTCCCAAGATAAAATGAGTATTTTAAAGTTAAATTGTTACTAAATATAAAAATGTGTCATTCTTTTAGGGACTGACTAAAAATGAAAGTGGGTCTTATAAACTGATACAAAGTACTCCCTCCGTCCCTTTTTACTTGTCAAATTTTGACTTGACACACATATTAAGAAAATAATGATTAGTATAATAAGCTTATCATTTTACCCCTATTGATTGATAGGGTCTCAAACATTTTTACTCACTACTTTTTTCAAAGACATTAACACAATGTTAATAAATTGAGGGATAATAGGCAAAAGAAAATTATCCTTCCTTAATTTGTCAAAAATAACAAGTGAAAGGAGAAATCAAATTAGAAAATATTTGATAAGTAAATAGAAGCGGATGAAGGATAAATTATTTGACATTATATCTTGTCTTAAATCTCTGGTTTGTATGTGAAGAGACAACATCTAAATAAGGGTACCACAACTTTAATTAGTTTGTTGTTTGGTTGGGTTGGGGAGTGTTTGTGTGGCTTGAGAGTAAGAGCCAAGTTGGGTATGTATAGATTGCCAATTAATATATAGTGGTCTATGACAGTGGAAACAGATTAGATATATGATATGATTACTGCATAAGAGATAGCCCAACTTGCCTTGTTCCTACAATGTTGGTGTCCTATTGTTTTGCAACTTGCTAGAATTTTGTCTTCAGAAAGTGATCAGTCCTAGTACCAAGTTGTTAGCTAGGGAATGGGGACTATCTGGTTCCATCATAGGCCTTCTAGTGATAACTAACAACCAAGAAGGAAAAGTTTCTAATCATTCTTGTCCTACAAGGACATATACTTTAAAAGTGTTCCAAGAAAATTGGCTTCTCACCTTATCTCAATTGAAAAGCTATGGTAGAAATTGTTCAATATATAGTAATTGCTTCGCTCCAATTTATATGATATAGTTTGACAGGGCGTGGAATTTAAGAAAAAAAGGAAGACTTTTAAAACTTATGATCTAAAATAAGTCAGAGATATTTGTATAGATATAAATCATCTCATTAAGAGTAAATTAAGAGTATCATGTAAGGAGACAATATTATATCCTCTTAAACAATATATGACACTAATCTAAACTTACACCTAAGGCTAGATATTTGAAGTGTGAAAAATATAAAACAAGAGCTAAGCAATAATACGGATGAGTTTGGTTCTAATTATATCATTCTTATCCACAAGGACATAGATTATGTTGAATTTTTTGTCTTGCTTTTTTTTTTATGTTATTTGAATTTTATTTTTCTTTTGAAGGAAAGTCAAAGCATTACTGTAATTATTTTTACTTTCTTTAAAGGAAAAGTTTTGAATTCTATAAATTGAACCCCTCTTCTCATACTAGAACACAATAACATCCACAATATAGTCGTTTAGAGAGTTTTGTTTAGGGGAGATTTTCTCCCAACATGTTTATGCCTTTTTAATATTAATTTTATAATATGTAGTTTGCTTGGCCAAGCCATTTTAATAATATGTTTTTAGTATGCTTTTTATGCAATTATAAACTTCCGCATCATGACGCCTACATTACTTTTGAACCCAACAGATTAAAGTGTCCCTAGTTTATGTGTTAACTCCAACTTTGTCCTATCGGCTCGATTAATTATGATTTACAGTCACTTAGGGCCCATTAGTGTGGGAAGTGTTCCTATTAGGAAAATTTCAATTTTAGATTTCGCAATCAAAATTTTTGATTAAGGGATTTTATCTATCACACCACATGCCTCGACTATTTATTTTGTTGCTATTCTATAAAGTGTCTGATAAGAAAAAAGTTACGTTATGTTTCAGCATCATTATGATGAGGCATATTTAGGGAAATTTATCTCACCCCTCATGTGATGTTGTTTGGTGAATTAAAGGAAAACTGATTGAAACAAAGTAAGACATGACCAAACTCTAATGCATGTATTTAGCTGCTTCATTGCAAAAACATTTAAATCCGTATGTCTTTTTATTTTTTTTGTCTTTTGGCATTAGTTTGAAGTGATGATTAGATACAACATGACGCAATTTCATATTGTTAATGATATGACTTTAGATATAGAGGAATGTAGGATGTGTATTAGAATAGAAGTAGGGGTGTATAAAATCGAACCAAACTACAAATCGAGTCAAATTGACAGAAAAACCCGACTAATGACTTGGTTTGGTATTGGAAAAAAAACCCGACTATATTTGAGTTTGTTTGGTTTTAACTAAAAAAAGTCAACCTGAGACTAAACCAACCCGACACAATATATATAATTTTTAAAATTTATTTTATACATAAAAGTATTTACTTTGATATAAATTCTAAATATTACTTGTACTTTTTCATAATTTTTATCTTTTAACATATTTTGTCACGACCAAAAATAGGTCATGAGTGGCACCCAACTCAACCTTCTAGATGGGCGAACCAACGAATCCAAACCTCAACTTATATTAGTTATTCAACTTATGAAATATAATCATAATGCGGAAGCTCAAAACTTATTAATGTAAGAAATACGAATTCACTAGAATCTATTACATATTATTCCCAAAACCTGAAAGTCATCACATCAAGGACATCTACTCTCAAAATATCAAGTCTAAGAGCATTAAAGCCACTAAACTAAATAAACAGAATAGTCTATGCCCGAAATCTAAGGACACCATGCCATGACCAATATAATCCAACACGAGCTAGAAGGAATAGCTCACCCTGAAATCTGAGGTGCTGGAGATAGGCTAGAGCTGAGGGCGAGTCGAAGTCGCTCATACACTCGCTGCACTCCACAAAAGGAAAATGAAGGAAAACACAAGTAGGGATCAGTACAGGGCAACATGTACTGAGTATATATCATCGGCCGAGTCAAAATAGAAACTAATATGCATAAAGTAATAATATGAAATCAACTATAACACTTAGCATGTGGCAAGCAACAGGCAACATGAACAAGTGACAACAGCACTAAAACAAGTATGCAAACAGTCCACAATATCAAGAATACTCATGAGGACTCAGGCCTCCACACCACGCTCTTTTGGGAAATGTGTTCTTTGAGATTGAGTACATTAAGTTAATTTAATATGTTTTCCTTTAATATTACCATGTCGGAACGTGACACCCGATCCAATAATATCGTGTCGGAACGTGACACCCAATCCAATAATACCGTGTCGTAACGTGACATCCGATCCAAAATAACGTGTCAAAACGTGACACCCGATCCAATAATACCGTGTCGGAATGTGACACCCCATCCAATAACACCATGTCGGAACGTGACACCCGATCTACCATGTCGAAACGTGACACACGATCCAATATCACCGTGTCGGAACGTGACACCCGATCCAATAATACCGTGTCGAAACATGACACCCGATCCAATATCACCATGTCGGAACGTGACACCCGATCCAATAATACTGTGTCGGAATGTGACATCCGATCCAACAATATCGTTAATTCACTTGTCATTATTTACCATCTCTTTCATCTTCCTTATCAATATTTCATTAAGCCTTCTTTACTCAAGGCATCACTTTAATAAATCAAGTTCAAGATTATAGATTTCGCGATCTTGGGATTACAGACCAATCACAACAACACATGAATCATCCAAACCACAACAATCAAGTACATAGAAAATTTTACAATATCACTCAATGACTATCAATCGCTATTAAGAGTCTCTCTATCACGTAAAATAAACCATAACCTACCTCCACCGAAGAACCGAAGTCAAGCAAGTTAATTCCCCAATGCTTTTCCTCTCCTCAATGTCTCGAAACGTTTTCAATCTATCAACTATACAATATTCATAAGCAAACAAGTCCGTAAACATCCATATTACTATATATCTAGTCTAGACTCAAAAACCCACCCAAATTTATAATCAAATTCCTAAATTTTGATACCAACTAATATATCAAGTCTCACTCATTCCTAAATATTCAAGCCTAGGGTTAGTCTTAATTCCTCCAATTTTCATAGCTTTATTGGTATTCAAATAATACAATACACCTAATATTTAATTACCTATCTCAATATATCAAAACTTGAACTTTAACGAGATATTAGAATTAGATGACCACGGCATCCAGAGCCTTACTTTCCTGCAACTTTGTGCAATTTGCATAATATGTAACTTGTAAACATTAATTCAACAGCCATTCACTATTGTCCTTTTATTATTTAATAATTACGAGAGAAAAACTAAATCGAAGTCAAACATATGAGATATGACCTGCAATTTTAACCACGAAAAAGGAAAAGAAAAACATAAGGCATAATATATATCACCGTAGGAATTTACAATTCACCAACCATTCATCACTTAATCTACCTAAGGGTTTCTTATCATTACATAATCAATAACTATCAATTTCTTGGTCAATAATTGTGTCATAATTACCCACTACCACTTGTCTACCCTAGATTGAAAAAAACTACCTTTTATGTTGCTTTCTAACTAACTACTCTAATAATGTATATTGCACATCATAGTAATTATCACACACAATCAAAAAGAAGCTTGAGGTTTTACCTCAAGCACGAGATGCTTTCCTGGTGAAGTCGAACTGTGCCGTCTTTTATTTTCCTTCCTTCTATTATTTACTTCCCTAATTATTATACATGACTAATTATAAAAGTGATAAAGGTGGTCCACTACTAATTTTCATGTTATTTTCTTTAATCACCGATTAACTTAATTTTTAAAATTACCGCATTAATTATATAATGGTAGTTACAAATAGTCCAGAATACCCATTTAGAATTTATCGGAAGAGTCTTTTATGAATAAGAAGCTCTAGTACTCAAATGACTTAATGGGTCGTTACATATTTTTTCAAATTTTTTGAGACTTAGAATTTTGAATGGTTTAATAAAGGTTATAGTCCATAGATATTAGTAACTCTAATACTAATGCTAACAAATAAAAATAATTCAACACTAAGAATGACAATAATGTTGAATATTTGTTCTTTAGTTTTACATTGGTTTAGACATTTAAAATACATAACCTAATTTTAATTTTTTTAATGTTTAATCATGTAATTAATACTTATTAGACTTATTTTAGCATGATTTAGTCCTTTTAAATTATGGTCATTTTCATTATTATTAATTTGCAATATTTATTTTATACGATTTCATTATTTTTCTTATTGAATATTTTTGTGTCATCACTCATCTCATATTTTGTGTTATTTTCTTAAGAAACACCTTAGATAGTTATATTTTGGTTGGACTAAAGAAATATTTGGAGCACAAGTTAATTATATGTTTGTATGAATAATTTACCGGAAAAATACGAACATCCGAAAAAACTGAAGTTTATTAGTTTGGTTTGATTTGTAAATTTAAAAATTCGACACAAATGGTTTGGTTTTATATTTGAAAAACCCAAACCAACCCGAAAAAAACCTGAGGTTGAAACATCTGAAAAAATCCGAGTTTTATTAGTTTGGTTTGGTTTATAAATTTAAAATTCGACACAAATGGTTTGGTTTGATATTTGAAAAATCCGAGCCAATCTGGTCATGTACACCTCTAGATAGAAGGTTAGTAGCTAGAGATAGAGTGTTATTTGCCTTGCGAGAGCTTAGACTTGTTAGTGCCTGTCGTAGTACTAGTCGTACACTTGTAGTTCTTATTTTTACAGTCTATCGCCATATATTGTTTATTGTGTTTCGATTAATTATAATACTATTTTGCTGCTGTTGTTGCTTCTCTTATTGACTATACACTACTTTTCTTATTTAACAGTTATGCTTTTTTAATTATTTTTTTTTAACTTGAGTTTAATGCACTGGAGTCAAGAGTCTTTCGAAAACAAACCTTCACGTAGTAGTAGTAAGGTCTGCACACTCTACCCTCTCCAGATCCTACTTAGAGAAATTTCATCGGATAAGTTGTTGTTGTTATTGTTGGCATTAGTTTGAAGAGGTGATTTCCATAAACATTGTACACCTTCTTTTTTTTCCGTAAAAGAAATTTTTTTAGCTTTTGCTTAGAGGATTAGGCCTAGCAAAATCTTGTTAAGTTTTTGCATTACTTTATTTCTCTATTTGCTTTGTGTGTGATTGTTATTATAACAAATAAAATATTTTACGGTAATTATTTAACGATAATAATATAATTATTAAATATTTATAATCAACACTCTATATAAATATCACTAAAGAGTTTTAGCAACTATGAATACAATGATAATAATTCATACAGTATAAACGGCAGCCCCTTTTTTTGTTTTAAATTGATAAGGGTCTTAAATTGAAGCAAAGGCAAAGATCATGAAGGAAAAGAAATCCTAAATAAATAGAAGGATGTGTAATTTGGGAATCAAAACATCTCAACATTTAAAGTCATGTGAACATAAACATTATATCAAAAATGACAATTATCACTATATATAAATGTTCCTAAAGTCTATAACGACATTGGATCCAATGACAATTAACTAATGTTAGTAAAGACTTTAACATTCTTTATTAATGTGTATATTTATTATCGCTAAACGTTATTTTTGTTGTTTTGAAAATTACTTGAACTTGATGATTGAGTTGCTCTAGTGGTGAAGCTCTATGACCACCATTTGATAGGTTAGTAACTGATTTGTTGATTCTCCTGATTCAATGATAGTAAATGAGAAAGACCATAAATTAAGCCTAACTTATCCATTAATTTAGTATCAAATAACATTTATATTCTTTAATTTTTGATATGCATAAGTAGTCACTTAAAATTATATAAAATTGAGTAAATAGATATACACGAATTTTATATGATATATAATACACATAAAATACCATCTAGAATACTATATATTGCGTAGGATGTCAAGTAAGACACGTACACACAATGTTTTTCTTTGAATTCTTATTAAGGTCGCTTTCTAGACCTATATCCCAACCCAATCTACAATGTCTTGTTCTGTTAATTAAATTCATTTAAACACTTTTAGGTGTTCATTTCATGTTCTTCTCCACAACCTTTGGCCCCACTTGGTGCAATTAAAATCCACTAAATTGTCTGACGTCTTTTCCACAAGGATCCTTTAATTGACTAATATCCTTAAATAATTTGTAATACTATCAATTAGCATGACATATCTCCTTATCTCATGCAAAATCTCCAAGGACTTTGAATTGACTTAAGGACTTATTTTATCATAATTTTTTTTATAAAAAATCGAATATTTTTCACTTTATTTGAAAATCAGTGTTTGATCATGAAAATTCTAAATTCAACTTGAAATTGTATTTCAAATATGAAAAAAGAACTTATAACTACATGTTTTCCTATCTACTTTTCACTTTTTGTATTTAAAAAGTATATTTAGTATGAACATTATTTCAAAATATACTTTGTTAAAAATATAATCAAATACAACTCTATTTTCAAGACTTCAACTTCAATCCAACTTTAACTTCATAAATTTCAGATAAAGTAAGAAATATTTAAAAATCTATTACCAAACGCCTACTTAATCTTTATGGAGTATACGAATGTTATTCTAGAAACTGCGTACAACAAAAATAATCAAAGTTGACTTATTTAATGGACCAACCACTCCTTTCCAAAAGACAACTTCTTCACTCTAATCTAAACTAAAGAGTGTTTTGCTATCCGAATATTCTTCACTATGTATTGGGACATTTATTCTCTACCTTTTATTATATGAATAAAAAAATAATATATCAAAATATAGATAGATTTTACTAAGGTTTGGAGTTTTCTAATCGAAAAACCATGATAGTTTTCTTTGTTCGACTCAATTTCAAGATTTTCTATAGGACTCGATAACGTGGACTCCAATTTTTCGGACGTAACAAGTATATTTTGTAATAAATAATAATAAAGAGCTATTAATTCGATGTAAATAATATCACACTTGTTAAGAATACATTAGAGCTAAATAGTCCAATATCTATTTCTTTTAAAGACACGCATGCACATTCCTTGAGAAGCCTAACTCACATTATCTTTTTTGGTTTTGACTTTTGACTAGCCAACACATTCATTTTCTTCTTCATAATTTGGAAGTTACATACCTTTTTTACCTAACTAATTGTGGATTTTTGGGAAGGAAATTTAACGTGATCTATAATGGGGTTGACCTCTTTTTCTCTTTCCTCTCTTATAATGCAAGAATGTAGAAAATTTTGTAGAAAAAAGTCTACCTTTCTTATTATAAAAGCAATTTTTCGTTTACTAATTGCTTACAAAACAAGTAGATTAGGATTTAGGATGGGTGATGTAAGTGATGAGAGATGTCTTCTAATTTATCTACTAATTTGGCAAACATAAAAATAATGATTATAAGCAAGTTTTTCTAATATAAAATTACCTAATGCTTAAAAAAGATAATTCCTAATTTATGACTTTTACCTTATAATTTTTATTTTATTTTATTAAACCTTTTAGGATTGTATTTTTTATTTTTTTAAAAATAAATTAAAATACCCGTTCTAAAGTAACATCCCTAATGTTGTTTTCATTTTATTTTTGTTATGCATATTTTCATTTCCCCCCAAAATACACCAACTATTATTATCATATTCAACACTTTTATTCAAATAAATAATTGCTTATTTACAAAATCAGTTTCAACGCTTGTTGTTCATTAACTTCTTTTAATCAACTAATTTGAATGGTCTCTTAACTTGTATATACGAAGATCGAGTATAACAAAATTTAATTCTATTAGACATATATCACTATCATATGTGATATATACTAATTATATCTCTACTTTTAAATAATTACATATATTATCACTAATTAATAATTTTGTACCATATATTAATGAAGACAATTAGATACATAATCCCTTAAAATTAGGCTTGATTAATTATATGTACTTTTAAACATCCCCAATTAACGTTGCAATGCAAATCAAATATATATCTTTCTCTTTCATCAACCCCCCCCTAAAAATTGAATTAAGAACAACAACACTACATTTAGAGCTTTGTAACTATTCAAGCTTTGTAACTATTCAACCATCATTTAAAGTCATGTATCTAGAATAGAGTTTAATTTTTTTTACACTTTTAATTTTCTAAAGTTATACAAAGTAAGCTAACACATTGTTTGATTTTGGGATTTCTTAATGATTGTAACTGATTAGCACTACATTAACGCTTTCATGTCAATCAACTCTCCCTCTCCCTCATTAACCTCCCACCCCATGTTTCCAACACTATTCTCTCTCTCTTCCTTCCTTCTCTCCACTATGATTTCAACCATTAAACCTCTAAAATCCATTTCTAGAAGAACGGCCAAGAGAACATAATAATTCCATTTCTTTTTAAAAAAACTATTTCGTCATGTATCTAGTTTAATTTTCATATGTATCTAAACCTTTTAGGAATTGTATATGAATTTTAATTATCCTATATATCTAGTCTATTTCTTTCATGTATCTGATGTAATATTTTTATGTATCTGATCTTTATGTTAATGTATCTAAGCTTTCACTGTCATGTATTTGCTTTTTGTTAATGTATCTAAGCCGTTAATGTCTTGTATTTGATTTTTCAGTTAATGTATCTAGTATGTATATGATTTTCTAGTTATCCTATGTATCTAGTCTGTTTATTAATGCATTTGATATAATATTATTATGTATCGGATCTTTTATGTTAATGTATTTAAGCGTTTGTTGTGTTTGTATCTAAAACTATTTTTGCAACACTTTCAATTTTAAATCGGAAAGATGATAAATCTAGCTCAAAAACAACTTCACCATCTCGGCTATATTCCAGAATGAAGGTTGGCTACTGTGAAAAAAATAGAGATCAAGATTCAAAAAAAAAATTGAATTAATGAGAAGAAGATTAATACACTTTTTATGTTGAATGAGCGAAATTCTATATTTTTGAAAAATCTTATGAAGTTGTTATGCTACAGATCCTCAAAAGTTGTTAGAGTAATGAATTACTCCATTGATTAAGAAAATAAGTTACAATCATTAAATTCAAACATGTTAAAATATGTATCTCACTTCAATGTATCTCGGATACATGTATATGAAGCAACTAGATACATGAATCTGACCATCGTACCAAACTTTGATATAAAACGTAATATTTGAAATTATCATGAATAAAAGTAATTAAATTCCAAACTAGTGAAATTTCTGTAAGTTGCTCTATATTTTAATATGTTATAGTAGATACCACACTTTATTTTTCACATTACTAATCTCTTTTTATAAGCAATTACATAAATTTATTTTTAGGTGATCAAATAGTGCAAAAATTCTTATACACTTGACAGTGGTAGAGAACTAAATTCAACTTTGAGGATGGGTCATACATTACCTATGCTTATTAAATTAGTAATGTTGGGAGAAATTCGTTTTCCCACTTTAGAATAAGAAGTTTACATACATATACTATATTAAGAAAATATTTATCAGTTATAACAATAATTTTTTTTACTGGACACTTATAATATATTTATAATATAGTTCTAATACATAATACAAAGAACAATTAATTTATAAAACAAATATAATACAAGTTTTATTCATGGATAATATATTTATCACACACTTTAATACACTTATAATACATTGTGTCAGTTTCTTACCAAACAAGCATAATATATTTTAAAACACTTATAATATATTTATATTGCATGCATAATTCACTTTTAATACATAGAAAATTTATCATAGTATTGCTATGTATTCCTATAGATAGGTAATAAATAAAACATATAGCTAAAGCCGGTAAATATTTATTAAAAAGTGATTACCCAAACAATTTTTCCCTTTATAATCTAGATCATTGTTTCTCATAGGCGAAATGGCCTGATGGACCCTTGTACTTGTATGAGTTTGTATTCCAAACCCTTCTACTTAACCCTTTGTCAACTTAACCCTTAAACTTAATTAAAATGAGACTTTTAAACCCCTCTGACCATTGACCGAACTTATGTGGCATTTATTTTGCTGACTCGTTACAGCGCGTGATATCACACTTTAAATGGCGAGTGAGAGCAATAAATTTGCTTTAGAAAATATTAAACAATAATAAGAAAACAAGTTAAAGTCCCCAACCCCTTCTTTCACTGTTGTTCCCAAAACCCTAGCCGCTGTCAGATTTACCAACTTCAGCAAACCCATCAATTAAGTACCATAAGCAACCTCATTTGGTTTTACACCTGCTTGGACATTTCATCAAAGACATCAATGACATCAGAAAGTCATGCGCACATAACTAGCAATTAGTGTAGAGGGAAGGTAGAGCATGAAGGTTTAAATCTCAATTGGGCGTTTTGGTGAGTTTTAGTGGTGTCAATGAAAGTTTCGGATGTTGAAAGAAGCCAGCCAATGGCGATTTCGCTTCGATAGCTATGGATTTTCATGGTGGTTATGTGGTGCTTTGAGTGATGGACGATGAAGAGAAATTGAGAGGGGAGTAAATAGATCTCTTTTTTCATTGTTGAATTCTGGATTTGACTGTGCGTGGGCTTCTTCTTCAAGCCTCAAAATTCGGCCACAATCCAACATTAAGAAAACGTTATCACTTCATGTTGGTTAGTCAAATGCCGCCTATCAAGAAACCCCCACCTTGGCTTTCTGGTCTTCATTGTCATTTTTCGAAGAAGAAAGGAATGAGGAGAAGAGAAATGGTGTTAATGGTGATTGTGAGTTGAGGGAGGCGGAGGTAGAGAAAGATGAGAGATATAATTATTTTATTTTATTTTATTTTTTAAATAGGAAAGTAACATTTTTTGTTAATAATTTAAAAATAGTTATGAAATAATTATGACATGGCATTAATATATCTGACGTGGATATGGCATGTCATTTATGTAAGGTAGAGTGAGCTGCACTCATGGTTGGAGGGACTTAAAAGTCTCATTTTAATTTAGTTTAAGGGTTCAGTTGACAAAGGGTTAAGTAGAAGGGTTTGGAATACAAACTCATACAAGTATAGGGGTCCATCAGACCATTTCGCCTTTCTCATAAGTGTGTCACGCTTTATATGTAGTAAACGTAAGGAAAAATTCACGGTAGCAGAAGCTCAAACAAATTAGTGGCTTAAAGTTAAAATCAAATAGAGACTTTTAAATTTTAATTTCTTTTAATAAATTAATTAAGTTTATTATAGCGAATTCATTTAATTGTTTGAGACATAGTATTCTAGATGGAACAAGCTTCTATAATAATTCTTTCCTTTTAAATGAAAAGTTTACATTTTCTACAAATAATACTCTATAATTTTTTTTAGAAATACCTATAACCTATTATTGCTAAAGAAAATGGGCCCCTTCAAATTTAGCGGTATAAGACACTTAGGGGTTGTTTGGTAGGCCGCATTAGAATAAATAGTCCATGTATTATATATGGTATTATTTAGTACTATGTTTGGTAGAAATTTGTGCCTATGTATAACTAATCAATGGATTATTTATCCATTCTCAATGGTATTATAGGATGTATTACTAATACCTTCCATTTGGAGTTATTAGTAATACATAGGATATAATACCATGGGATAAGTCTATGTAAAGACAAAAATATCCCTCAAATCATTTTAATTATTTTGTTTATTTTCTTGATTTTATGTTTTATATTTGTACTAATAAATTTATTTAAATAAATTAGCTTACAAATTATTTAGAGAGAGTTGTTTGTTGCTGAATAAATCCAATACAAATCAATACAAATTTGAAATGTGAGTTGTTTAACATTTACTAATAAAAAGGGCAAATATATCACTACATGACGTTTGTGATCTTAATTGAATGTGTGTATATATATGTGTGTGTGTGTGATTTTCTAATTATTTATATTTTGAACAATTTAAAAAATTACATACATATTAAAACTACAACTTTCATTTTTTATGTGTAAATGTAGATGATTATTCAATTTTACCATTGTTGACCGTCTTTTTGATTTTAAAAATAGATGGTTTATCTTTTTTAAATTGAAAATTGACATTTTGTGAGTGATCAATTTATTAAGATGACAATTATTTATCCTCAAATAATTCAAGTGAAAAAATAGCAAATATGACAACAAAGTTGTTCTTCATATAACTAGTTAGAAGGGCATAAAAAAGTAATATTGTCCGGCAATTATCTAACTTGACCCAATTACATAATAATTCAAGGGTATAATTGGAAAGAAACTTTTTATAAAGTTTTAATGCAAAAACAAGATGAAGTGGGAAGCAATGAACCAAACACTTGATAAAAATAAACTCTGCATTACTAATCCCTTCATTACTAATCCATGAGTTACTAATCCCTGTGTTATTATTCTTTGTACCAAACGACCCCTTACTTTTTTTTCTAGAGGAACTTTCAAAAACGACTATAGTTTAGGTTTAATTAGAGATAGCTATAGTTTGCTTGATAATGATTCGCAGCTACATATTAGAAAGAAGAGAGAGGTGAGAGGTGAGAGGCGAGAGACGAGAGAGATACAATTAATTTGTATATCTAATCAATATTTATATCACAAAGAACACAATTAATATAATTGATTTGTATCAATGAATATGATTGTATCAATACATGTTAGAAGGAGGAGAGAGACAAGCGAGATTAGGAGAGCGAAGAGAGAGGCAAACGAGAATGGAAGAGGGAGGAGAAAGGCAAGTGAGAATAAGAGAAGGAGGAAAGAAGAAAATAATATTGGGAGAGAGAGGAGAGAGGCAAGCAATATTGGGAGAGGGAGGATAGAGGCAAGCAAGGTTTGGGAGTGAGAGGCAAGAGAAATACAATTGATTTATATATCTGATCGGTCATTGTATCACAAATATAATTTATACAATTATTTTATATTAATCAATACAATTGTATCAAAAACTAGTTACATGTTAGAAGGAGGAGAGAGACGAGCGAGATTGGGAGAGGGAAGAAAAAAGCGAGCGAGATCTGGGAAAGAGAGGAGAGAGATACAATTGATTTGTAGAATTGATCGATAATTGTATATCTAATCGATAATTGTATCACGAATACAATTGATCTTATATCAACGAATACAATAGATTTTATACAATTGTATTAAAATCTATTGTATTCGTTGATACAAATCAATTGTATCAAGTGTATTAACAAATACAATTTGTATTCGAATGTAATTTGTATCAATGAATACAATTGTATCAACTAATACAATTATATAAGGTTCAAGTGTATTAACAATATACAATTTGTACCAAAAAGATATAATTTGTATCAATGAATACAATTGTACACTTGTATCAATATTGTATTTCATAATAAATTGTATTTGTATTCATGTGTATATGTACTATTTGAATTTGTATCATTGAAATATACCATTTGTATTTTGATCATAGACAAAGATAAGTATCATTTAAATATCTCATTTATACTTTGTATCATTGAAAATGATCTTAATAGTTGTCAATTACCATTTGTATTTGTATTATTGATCATTACCATTAATATTTGTATTATAGAGAGAGGAGAGGAGGCGAGTGAGAGAGGGTAGAGAGAGAAGAGAGGCGAGAGAGAGAGAGAGTGCAGAGAGAGGAGAGAGGCGAGGGAGAGATGAGAGAGAAATTTTCTATATATCCTTAACTATACTTACGAATTCTAATTCTTTTAAATTATAATTGTGTATAGTAAATACATATCACATATTTGTCTTACTATGTAATTTTTTCTTTTTTCTAAGCATATCGATCCAACCTTGATCTTGAACAAAATAATATTCTCAGAAACGATGTACAAATATTAAAATTAGCACGTAATATATAACTAAACTGACTCACTTACCTATGAAAAAGAGAAACATTACATACTGTTGTAAAAGTTCTTCGTCTTTTAAAATCGTGATTGCAATATAAAATAAAATATAAATATTCAAATAATTCTAGTTAAATCTAGCCAAATGTTATACAAAAAGTTCAACCCCCTAAGTAATGTACTGAACTAGTGTAACGACTCGTTCCGATTATTATGAGTAGGCAAATAGTGAAAGAAATTGGGCAAAAAACCTTTTCAGATAGTGACTTAAAAATTTTCGGTTAGACCAGCATCATATGGAATCGGGGCTAGGTACGATCTAGGGACATCTGAGAATGGGTAGGGTGTAATGTTTAGTCTTGAATGATATTTTCTTGTAGTCGAGATATTAAGGAATCCATACGCTTTACAAAATTGAATTCGGATAAGTAGAACTCCCGGAATTGATCTTGGGGTGGATGAGATATCAGGACGTTAAAGAAAGAGGTTGTGTTGTGACAAAGTGAACTTTCTTGGATTTTCAAGTTTTTGAACTTTCTCGTACCCCTATATAGCAGGAGGCATTCTCTATAGTGGCGTGTGCAGACCGCTATAGCGGGAAAAATTGAGATTTTATGTAGAAATAGCTCCAAAACCTCCAAGTTTCTGCACCTTTTGTTCTTGGAGTTGGGAGGGGTGATTTTGGGCAGTTTGCACTCATTTTTCCATGGAATTCATCGATAAAAATAAGATTTTGACTCCACAACCTTGTGTATTGATTCTTAAGCCTTATAATCTAGGTTACAGCTCTTGGAGGAATGTTTTGACATGATTACATAGTGAAAAAAACCCTAAGTTGGGGAAGATGACATTATATTGACATGGAGTTGGAATTTATTGATTATTTGGGTAATTAATAGGCTGTTAGTGATTTATTGTTGCTTTTATTATTTGTTTTAGACTAAGAACAAGCCAAGGTACTTCAAAAGGGGAAATCTCAGGTTCTTTAGAGTTCCAAGAGTCTTGATTCGAGGTAGGTGATGGCTGTACGTTTTCAATTTAGGTATGTATGTATGTCTACTGCTTTGTTGTATCGTTTGTGCAATGCATGGTAGGGAATACATAGGGATATATATGAAATAACATCATGTTGATAATCTCATGCAATAGACTTGTTGTTGTGACTTGTGGTTTCAAGTGGTATTGCTAAGTATGGTTGTTATTGTGCATGATTATTTATGATTGATGCATGACTCGAGTACCACGCCAGTAGACTAACTATGGATGACTTGGGTACTGCACTGGTATACTAACTATGGATGGCAGGGGTACCACGCCGGTACACTAATAGTTTGTGTTTGGGTTCCGTGGAGGACCAAGTATGTGATTGTGGTTCCATAAGAGAACCGGGCAAATGCATTGTGATCATGTGGGACATGCATCCATGTATTGTTGTTTCATAATATGTGAGTGGGAGTCTATGTGGTTGATAATTATTGTTATATGTATTGTTCTGTGCTACTGCTTTGTGGTGAACTATTTACAGTCATATCTTGGACTGGCCATGTTATCCTACCAGTACATTGTAGTTTGTGTACTGATATTGCACATGTTCTTTCCTTGTTGAGTACATGACATCTTCCAGTGACTAATTCATGACCTCAGTTAAGGGATGTCTGACTTTGAATCCAAGGGTGAGCTACTCCTTCAGGCTGCCATGGGTTGTTCTTCATCTTCTTGTCCTTCCTTTCGGACACAAACAATCTAGGCTTTTGGTTCATGTTTTAGTTTCAGGATTGCATCCCTAGTCTTGACAATATTTAGAGGTTTGGTATGATGACTTTCAGTTCTTAGGGGTTATTTTCCGCGTTAAATATTTTTGGCTATCGATTGAGTTTATCGGGACTCAATTCTTAGTTGTTTCAAAACTGTCTTTTTATTTATCATGATAAACTTAATTTTATAAATAGTGTTTAGGTCTCTTTGGGTTAGTAGTTGTTTCTTCCACCAGGTGGTTTAGTGTGGTATCCACTCATGATTGTATGGATCCTAACAAATTTAGTATCAGAGCCCTAGATTTGTTGATCTCATCATACCAAAATGAGTCTAGTAGAGTCTGTGGAATGGTATGGAGACGTCTGTACTTTTTTACAAAAGGCTACATGACTTTAGGAAAATTATCTCTTCTCTCTTCCTTTGTGCTATAACTTGATTCCAATTGGTATCATGTGATCTAAATTGGTATCTAACATCTTTTACTCTTCATTCTACAGATGGTTGATACTAGACGCAATAGTGCCATGGTAGTAGCCCCAGCGGCAGAGACCATAACTAAGACCACGAACAGAGGACGTGGTAGAGGTAGAGGTAGAGGCAGGGGCAGGGGCAGGGGTAGAGCAAACGAAATACCCGTCAGAGGTGGAGCTTAGGCAGAGAATGTACCCAGAGAAGCAACCCCACCCCACCTTAGGATCCCATAGAGGAAGAGGCTAAGATAGACATTGAGGATGATGTTGAACTAGAGGTGAGAACACAAATTGGAATTTCAGGTCTTCCCCCTAAGAACCTAGGACTATTCAGCAGATAATAGTTTTTTTAGTCGGTTGGAAGTATTGGAGCCACTTCCATGGTTTAGACTACTCAAATTTTGGTCACTCAGACTGTTGCTGCTACTATTCCTAATATGGATAGAACTTGAGCGCTGAAGCTTTGTTCCGTCCATTGCTTGGCCTTGTGATGATAGGTAAAGAACATACGATACTAACCAAGTTATTGAAGCTTAATCCCCCAATGTTTCATGGTTATGAGAGTGAGGATGCGTTTGAGTTCATCTTGGATTGCTACGAGAGACTACATAAGTTGGGCATTGCACAACAACATGGGTTGAGTTTGTAACTTCTCAACTTCAGGGTGAGACAACGTAGTAGTGGAGAGCTTTTGTGCAATGTCGATCATTGGTCTTACCATCACTGACTTAGGTACAGTTTCATGCTTTATTCTTGGAGAAGTGTATGCTTCGTACCTTGAGAGATAGGAAGAAGGATGGGTTCATGGCTCTTGAACAAGGCAGCTTCACTGTAGCTACTTATGAAGCTAAGTTTCATGCCTTATCCCATCATGCTACATAGTTAGTGAGTTCAGAGGAGAAGAGGATTCACTTGTTCATCAAGGGTTTGTATTCTGAGTTGCAAATTTTTTTGTTGCAAATGACTTCGGTAGGAAGGAGTTTCAATGAGGCGACTGATTTCATGAAGAAGGTAAAGGGAGTTCGACGGGTGCGCAGGCCAAGGCATTGGCTAAGAAGTCCAGGAACGTGGGTAACTATAATGGTTCGTATTCAAAGGGTTCCGATCAACAGGTATTTTCAGCTTGTCCGATTCAGTCCACTATGCCCGTTTCTAGTAGTTGTCAAGGGGCTTTTTATGCATCATCACTTGACCATGGTTGTTTTTTATATTGGTGATTTCAGGCGCTTTTAAGAAGAAATGCTCTCGCAGACAGGCAGTTGGTCAGGTTCAGCAACAGACTAGAGCAGTGGTTCTAGCATGTGGAGGTAATCATAGTGGAGGACATCCACAAGGTCGGAGAGGAGGCAATAAGGAAGGCCATGGAGACCAAGTTAATGGTAATGTGAGAGAGGAGGGACACAACCCGAAAAGGGGGTTAATGATGATAGAGCCCAGTGTTATGCTTTCCGAGTAGATGAGAGGCTAAGGCATTAGACGCGGTGATAACAGGTACTATTCTTGTCTGTGATCGGATGGATACTGTGGTGTTTGATCCAAATTCTACTTATTCTTATGAATCTGTGAATTTTGCTCTGGGAATTGATTTGATTTGTGATACCCTTGATGCCTATGTATATCATGATTGTTCTGTGTTGTTTATTGGCTTACAGACTCAGGTAAATTTAGTCATATTGGATATGCTAGACTCTGATGTGATCTTGGGTATGACTTGGTTGTTCCCCTATTTTGCTGTTTTAAATTCTAATGCTAAAACAATGACTCTAGAGATCGCAGGAAGGGAAAGGTTAGAGTGGGATGGGATGAACAAACCTAAACCATTAAATATCATATCTTTCCTTTGGGCTAGCAAACTAGTAGGCCAGGGTGGTTTGGCCTATTTGGCTCATAGTCAGGATGTTAATACATAGTCTCCTTCCACTAAGTCTATCCAGTAGTTTCTAAAATTTTGGAGGTGTTTCCTATAGATCTTCCTGGTATGCCTCCGGATAGGGACATAAACTTCTGTATTGGTTTGGAGCTGGGCACTTGCCCCATTTACATTCCTCCATATCATATGTTTCCGGCAGAGTTGATAGATCTTAAGACTCAACTTCAGGAACTTCTTGATAAGGGATTTTCGTCCTAGTGATTCTCTTCGGGGTGCTCCTGTCTTGTTTGTACAGAAGAAGGGTGGTAGTGTGATGATGTGTATAGATTACAAACAATTAAATAAAGTTACCATCCAGAATAAGTGTCCCTTACCTCGTATAGATGATTTGTTTGACCAGTTATAGGGTACTTCTATCTTTTCTAAGATTGATTTGAGGTCGAGGTACCATTAGTTTCACGACCTGAAGTACCCCCTAGACGTAACATGGCGTACAAGACCCCGAAAGGCCCTATACAAGCCACTAAGCATACATCATATAACATAATAGTAGATAAGAGTTCAAAAGACAAATTTCAAATCTTTATGAGTTGACAAAAGTAGCGGAAGTCTAAACATAGTCTCAAACCCATCTAATACATGAATAAAAGGAAATTTGGGACGTAACCCATACAAGTTCAAAAGTAAAGTGACATGAAAGATAAACGTGGCATTGTCCTCGAAGTGTGAGGACTCACCAAGTATTCAAAATCTCTAAGTACTCACTAGCCACGAACGGAAGGAGAAGGATCACCAAGCCCTACATTATGAGACAATGTAGGCAAAAAGTATGCGTTAGTACTGGAATGTACCAAGTATGTTAGCAATGCACAAAGTTTTAAAATCATGCTAAAGGGGACATTTACATGATATGCAATGACGAAGCTTTATTATAAGTGACATGTTAGAAAACATAAATCATACCCATGACCAATGCAAGTTGAACATCTTTAAAGAACATTTGAAAACACCATTAAAAGCAACTTTAGTTCATTATTATGGGAAGTGAGCCTTAACTGACATAGACCATATGAGCTATAACATGGAATCTGGTGTCTACCCCACACCGAAAAGAGGAACCCTTACTTAACAAGGTAAGAAACAAAACTTCTAGCTTAGATGGATCCACTAGCTAATGTCTATCTAAGACAACCCTATGGTGGCACATAGTTATGGGATTAGGAGATTGCTATTAGAAACCCGGCCTCTACTAACGGAAGAGCTTCCATCTCAATATCCACTTGGTGCTAAGCAGAGTTTCCACGGATTAATCATAAGTCTTAACTTGTCTTGTCATTAGATTAGCTCCTTATTCTTGATTCAAAGTTCTAGTTGAGAAAATCTTTCAACCCTTATGAATCCTTCATGTGAGAAAAAACCCTTTCACAAATCATATTTTTGAGTAGTATGTGAGAAATCCTTTCACAACGCAATAACAACAACATTTATGCTTCACTCTCAAAGCAAATCTTAAATCATCACAATTTCATAATTGAACATGCATAACTTCATAAAACTCATTCTCTGATCATTCATAAACTTCATCATAGAATTATAGCTTAGAAATCATAATTCAAGCATGGGCTCATATAGTTTCATCTTAAAACCACTGAATTAACTCAATTCATGCATAAATAAACACAATTCAATCAAATAGATCATAATTGGAAAGAACCCATGAGATTGAAGAAAACCCTACTTTCAGATTCTAACTTGTGAAAATTGAAGAATTTAAGAATCCTACGGAGGAAAGGACTCCATAGGTGAAGAACTATCATACCTTGATGCCAAAAGTCCACTAGCAATGGAGGATTAGGAGGCTTGATCTTGAAACCCTAGATTCTCCTTCTTCTTCTTCAAGCTTTTAGAGAGAGAAATATTTGAGGAAAGATTTTGGAGGGAGTTTGGAAGTGATTAGAAAAGGGTAGAATTAGGCTTAGAAGCCTTATATAGGGTCTAGGATTAGGGCTTAACCGACTTAGATTAGGAATAGATCAATTAGGAATAGATCAATTAGGAATAGATCAATTAGGAATAGATCAATTAGGAAAAAGACTAAAAAGCCCTAAAAATTAACTGCCGGATCTCGACCTACGATTCGGACCTATGGACTACGAACCGTCCTGGTCCATTGTAGAAAGATTCAGAAACTATGATTTTGGACCTTCAAATGATGGGACCCCAAGTATGGTTCGTAGGTCCATTGAAAGATCGTACATGCAACCGTAGATCTTAACTTAAAGCCTTAAAATTTTTCACTAAGTCTGGCGAGACCTACGAGCCCTATCTACGGTCCGTAGAACTAATGATGGACCGTCCTGTTAAGTCGTAGAAAGGATCCTGAAACTTGACATTTTAAAAATATTTACCCTAACATCTATGGTTCCCACCTACGACTCGTAAGTCAACCTATGGTCCTTAGGTGGCTTCCGTTAGTATTGGCACCAAACCTGAAAAACCAGAAAATTTTCTTATTTTCGAATCCGAAGTGTTACAATATCTCCCCCTTAGGAACATTCATCCTCGAATGAGAATCAAGACATCATAAGAAGGATAGAAACTAAATCTAACAGCCCAACATGAATGCAATCACATAAACACATATATCCGAGGAGAAACATCAACTCCAAGCTAAAGCATGTTCAAAACATCCTTTCATCAAGTCTATAGTCAACTCATGCTTAATGCACATAACATGAAGAAATCAACCAAGTTAACTCATTTTCTAAAAAAATAAGCTTTTTCATGAACATGCATAAATGAGGAATCATGGAAATATCTATGACACATGAGACCAAAAGAGTGAACCATGAGGAACTAAATACCTCAAGCTAGAGTAGGGGCGGAGGGAAAAAGATGAGGATAGTGGGAAATCATATCGGCCTCGGCCTCCCAAGTAGCACCGTCAACTAACTGATTCCTCCAAAGAACCTTAACGGAAGCAACTTCTTTATTTCTCAACTTCGGAACTTGCCGGTCTAAAATCTCTACCGAAACCTCTTCGCATGAAATACTCTCTTTTATTCCAAGACTCTCCAATGGAACTATGGATGCCGGATCACCAATACATTTCTTCAATAAGGAGACATGGAAAATAAGATGAATCGATGCTAAATCATTAGGCAAATCATGTTCATAAGCAACCTTACCAATTCACCTCAAAATCTGATATGGGCCCACATATCGGGGACTAAGCTTCCCTTTCTTTTCAAACCTCATTAAATCCTTCATGGGTGAAATTTTCATGTAAACTCAATCATCATTAACATGAAATTCTAGATCTCTCCTTCTAACATCGGCATAGGACTTTTGTCGACTTTGAGCCGTTTTCAACCTTTCTCTAATAAGTCAAACTTTATCCATAGCCTCATGAACCAATTCAGAACCTAGCAAAGCGACTTCACCAATTTCAAACCAAACTATAGGAGATCTACACCTCCTACCATAAAGAGCCTCAAATGGAGCCATACCAAGCTCAATCAAAGGCAAATGATCATCCTAATTACCCTTGAAGTCAATCACACAAGCTCTCAACATATCTTCCAAATTTTAGATAGAACGCTCCGTTTGTACATCGATTTGAGGATGAAAGGCCATACTAAGCTTAACACGAGTACCAAGGCCCTTTTGGAAAGATTTCCAAAATTGGGAAGAGAATTGGGTACCACGATCGGATATGATGGATAGGAGCACTCCATTCAACCTAACCATTTCCCTTGGGTACAACTTAGCATAGTCTTCCATTAAATAAGAAACCTTGACTAGAATGAAATGAGCCAATTTCGTCATACGGTCCAATATAACCCAAATCGAGTCATATTGTCACCGGGTGTGTGGTAAACCAAAAATGAAGTCCATATTCAAATCTTCCTACTTCCAAGTAGGAATGCCAATATCTTGGGACAAACCTCCCGTCTTTTGGTGCTCAACTTTCACTTGTTGAAAATTAGGACACTTAGCCACAAATTCTACAATGTCCTTCTTCATCCCATTCCACCAATAGACCTCCCTCAAGTCACGGTACATCTTGGTGGCTCTCGGGTGAATAGAATATCAAGAATTATGGGCTTCCTCTAAAATTTGTTCCCTTAAGTTATCAACATTCAGAACACACAACCGACCTTGATATTGGAGTACAACTTCTCCCCCTTGGGAGAAGGTCTCAATGGACTTTTAAGCACCACTTCCTTCGACTCCATCAAGATTGGATCAAGACCTTGCTTTGCTTTCACATCTGACACCAAGGACGATTCTGAACCATTATGAACAACAATGCCACCTTTATTGGAATCCATCAACCAAACACCCAATTGGGCCAATCTATGAACATCTCGAACCAATTCCTTCTTACTATCCTCAACATGAGCAACACTACCCATGGATAACTGACTAAGGGCATCCGCCACCACATTTGCCTTGCCGGGGTGATAGAGGACACTCATGTCATAGTCATTTAACAACTCAAGCCACCTCCTTTGGCGAAGATTCAAAACCTTTTCTTGAACACATAGTGCAAACTTTTGTGGTCGGTGAAGACATCAACATGGACACTATACAAATAATGCCTCCAAATCTTTAGAGCAAACACAACCGCCGCTAGCTCTAACTAAGTCATGGGTAGGATATTTCTTCTCATGAATCTTAAGTTGCCTTGAAGCATAAGCAATCACTTTCCCATTTTGCATAAGAACACATCCTAGTTTAACCCTGGAAGTGTCACAATAAACCACAAATCCATTGGATCCTTCCGGTAAAGTCAACACCAGAGCGGAGGTAAGCGTATCTTTTAATTCTTGGAAACTCTTCTCACATGCTTCAAACCATACAAACTTAACTTTCTTTTGGGTCAAAGCCGTCAATGGAGAGGCAATCGAAGAGAACCCCTCAGCAAACCTTTTATAGTAACTAGCCAAACCCAAGAAACTTTGAATATCTGAAGGGGATAGAGGTCTAGGCCAACTCTTGACTACATCTGTCTTCTTAGGATCTACCTCAATACCTTTACCGAAAACAATGTCCACATACCTCAACCAAAACTCACATTTACTGAATTTTGCAAAGAGTTGTTGGTCCTTGAGGACTTGCAACACAATCCTCAAATGAGTGGTATGCTCATCCTTACTCCTTGAGTAAATCAAGACGTCGTCGATGAATACAATCACAAACTTATCTAGGTATTGTCTAAACACCCTATTTATTAAATCCATAAATGCAGTCAGAGTACTTGTTAAACCAAATGACATTACTAAGAATTCGTAATGTCCATATCTAGTCCAAAAATCTATTTTCAGAATGTTATCTTCCATCATCTTTAATTGGTGATAGTCTGACCGAAGGTCAATCTTAGAGAAGTAACTCGCTCCTTGAAGTTGGTCAAACAAATCATCTATCCTTGGGAGAGGATACTTATTCTTAATTGTAGCCTTATTCAATTGTTGATAATCAATACACATGCGAAGCAAACCATCCTTCTTTCGACCAAACAACACCGGACCACCTCATGGAGAGATACTCGGTCAGATGAAGACCTTATCTAGTAAGTCCTTTAATTGCTCCTTCAATTCCTTAAGTTCTGTCGGAGCCATTCGGTAAGGAAGAATAGAGATGGGCTGCGTATCTAGGAAAATGTCAATAGCGAAGTCTATTTCTCTTTTAGGAGGAACACCGAGTAGATCATCAGGAAACACTTCCGGAAACTCATTTACAACAAGGACCAACTCAAAGTAGGGGTTTCGGAATCCACATCCCTAACCCGAACAAGATGGTAAATACAATCCTTAGAAATCATCTTTCTAGTTTTAAGACAAGAAACAAACCGACTCTTAAGCATAGAATTTCCCCCCTCCACTCTAGGATAGGCTCATTTGGAAATTGAAACTTGACCACTCGGGTCCTACAGTCAATAGAAGAATAACATGAATGCAACCAATCCATCCCAAGAATAACATCAAAATCTAACATATTAAGCTCCACAAGGTCAACAAGAGTGACTCTATGGGATAAGGAGACGGGAAAATTTCTATAAACTCTTTTGGCCACAATAGATTCACCAATAGGAGTAGAGACAGAAAAGGGATCTAATAATACATCCGAAAAAATATCAAACCACTTAGCTACATATGGTTTCACAAAAGACAAGGTAGCACCGGGATTAAGCAAAACATAAACATCAAATAGAAGACTTTCAACATACCGGTAACCACATCGGGAGAACTCTCTTGCTAATGACGAGTTGGGAGTGCATAGAATATATTTTGCTTGGGAGCATTTGAACCTGATCCACTAGGTTGAGCTTGTCTACCTTTTCTTCCCTTACTCGCAAGTGATGGACAATCTCTTATCTTGTGACCACGCTTACCACAACCGAAGCAACCATCAGTACCAGCCAAGAACTTCCCCTTATGCTTCTTTCTGCATTTAACACAATAGTCAAAAAAAATTCACCACCATTCCCTCCTTGAGGCTTAGGGTTAGACACCCTTTCCTTGTTGAACTTAGGAGGAGCATTGGAGGAACCTTGACCGGAGGACCTTTGTCAAAACTTAGGACGACCATACCCATCGAACCTTGGGCGTGAAAAGTCACCATCACCAGTCTTAGCTCTCTTTGCTTCCCTTGACTTTTTCTTAAGTATCTCTTATTCTATTTGTTGAGAAGTAACCATTCGACGAGAAATGTCCATAATATTAATGAGCATAGTGGTACGACATTCTTTACCACTATTTCAGACACTCTCGAAATAAACTTACTCATCCTTACCCTAGGATCGACAATAATAGTGGGAGCATACCTAGACAATTGTGTGAACTTCGAAACATACTCCTTCACACTTATGTTTCCTTGATAAAGGTTAATGAACTCAAGTACCCTTGCCTCCATCATCTCAAGGGGAAAGAACCTATCAAGGAAAGCAACCTTAAACTTCTCCCAATCAAGAGGACACGCATCAACCTCCATCTCACTCTTTCATTGTTCAAACCACACTTGAGCCACACACTTGAGTTGATAAGAGGCCAATTCCTCTTTTGCCACCAGCATCACACCCATGATCATTAGCACCTTGTACACCTCATCAATAAATTCTTGAGGATCTTCCTCAACCTTGGAACCATGAAACTTCGGAGGGTTCATCCTAGTGAATCCCTCACTCTAGTTGCCGCCGTACCCATATTTGGGTTCACGGGACCACAGTCTCTCTATTGGCTTGAGCCGTCATGGCTTGGGCCAACATTTGAGAAGCAGTCCTAAACTCCACATTAGTCACTTGCTCGGCCAAACGGTTGACCAGAACTTGAGGAGCTTCTTGTTCCACATTCTCTCTTGCATTTCTCCTAGCATATTCTCTTTGAGTGGCCATATCCTGAAAAGTACTGGATAGGGATTAAGAGAGAGAGACATATAGAGTTAAACTCTATCGCACGACTTTAGAGTGTTGAAAGAAGTGAAGCTTCCTAAGCATCTTATAGCCTCTCATTCATAAATGTGGCACGCTTCATACCCATGAACTAGACTCTACTTGATGTGGCTTATGAGACATTCTAGGACCTTTCTAAAACCTTGTGCTCTGAATACCAAGTTTGTCACGACCTAAAGTACCCCCTAGATGTGACATGGTGTACAAGACCCTGAAAGGCCCTATACAAGCCACTTAGCATACATCATACAAGATAATAGTACATAAGAGTTCAAAAGACAAATTTCAAATCTTTATGAGTTGACAAAAGTAGTAGAATTCTAAACATAGTCTCAAAGACATCTAATACATGAATAGAAGGAAATTTGGGATGTAACCCATACAAGTTCAAAAGTAAAGTGACATGAAAGATAAATGTGGCATTGTCCTCGAAGTGTGAGGACTCCCCAAGTCTTCAAAATCTCTAAGTACTCACTAACCACGAGTGGAAGGAGAAGGATCACCAAGCCCTACATTATGAGACAATGTAGGCAAAAAGTATGCGTTAGTACATGGAATGTACCAAGTATGATAGCAATGCACAAAGTTATAAAATCGTGCTAAAGAGAACATTTAGATGATATGCAATGACCAAGCTTTATTATAAGTCACATGTTAGAAAACATAAATCATACCCATGGCCAATGCAAGTTGAACATCTTTAAAGGACATTTGAAAACACCTTTAAATGCAACTTTAGTTCATTATTGTGGGAAGTGAGCCTTAATCGACATAAACCATGTGAGCTATAACATGGTATCCAGTGTCTACCCCACACCAAAAAGAGGTGCCCTTACTTGCCAAGGTAAGAACCATAACTTCTAGCTTAGGTGGATCCACTAGGTAATGTCTATCTAAGACAACCCTATGGTGGCACATAGTTATGGGATAAGGGGATTGCTACTAGAAACCCGACCTCTACTAACAAGAGCGCTTCCATCTCAATATCTACTCGGTGCTAAGCATAGTTCCCACGGATTAATCATAAGTCTTAACTTGTCTTGTCATTAGATTAGCTCCTTATTCCCGATTCAAAGTTTTGGTTGAGAAAACCTTTCAACCCTTATGAATCTTTCATGTGAGAAAAATCATTTCACAAATCATATATTTTTAGTAGTATGTGAGAAATGCTTTTACAACCCAATAACAACAACATTTATGCTTCATTCTCAAAGAAAATCTTAAATCATCACAATTTCATAATTGAACATGTATAACTTCATAAAACTCATCCTTTGATCATTCATAAACTTCATCATAGAATTATAGCTTAGAAATCATAATTCAAGCATGGGCTCACATAGTTTCATCTTAAAACCATTGAATTAACTCAATTCATGCATAAATAAATACAATTCAATCAATTAGATCATAATTAGAAAGAACCCATGAGATTGAAAAAAATCCTAATTTCAATTGGAGATTCTAAGTTGTGAAAATTGAAGAATTTAGGAACCCTATGGAGGAAAGGACTCCATAGGTGAAGAACTATCATACCTTGATGCCAAAAGCGCACTAGCAATGGTGTATTAGAAGGCTTATTCTTGAAGCCCTAGATTCTTCTTCTTCTTCAAGCTTCTAGAGAGAGAAATATTTGGGAAAAGATTTTGGAGGGAGGTTTGAAGTGATTAGAAAAGGGTAGAATTAGGCTTAGAAGCCTTATATAGGGTCTAGCATTAGGGCTTAACCGACTTAGATTAGGAATAGACTAATTAGAAAAAAGACCAAAAAGCTCTTAAAATTAACTGCCGGATCTCGACCTATGATTCTGACCTACGGTCTACGAACCGTCCTGGTCAACCGTAGAAAGATTCAGATACTATGATTTTGGAACTTCAAATGATGGGACCCTAAGTACGGTTCATAGGTCCATTGACGGACCGTACATGCAACTATAGATCCTAACTTAAGGCCTTAAATTTTCACTAAGTCTTGTGAGACCTACGAGACCTACCTACGATCTGTAGAAACAATGACGGATTATTCTGTTGAGTCATGGAAATGATCTTGAAACTTGATATTTTGAAAATATTTCCTTTAACATCTATGGTTCCCACCTATGACTCGTAAGTCAACCTACGGTCCGTAGGTGGCTTCCGTCAGTATTGGCACCAGACCTGATAAACTAGAAATTTTTCTTTTTGAATCCGAGGTGTTAGAATTAGTTAAAGATTAAACCTAAAGACATACCTAAGATAACTTTCAGGACCCGTATAAGCATTATGAGTTCTTGGTGATTTCATTTGGATTGACTAACAACATCTATGAATTTGATGAATGAGGTGTTTAAGCCATTTTTTGGATTCTTTTATTATTGTGTTTATAGATTATATCTTGATTTACTCCAAGGGAAAGGAAGAGCATATAGACCATCTCCGCATTTTTCTGGGTATCCTGTGGAAGCATAAATTGTATGCTAAATTTCCTAAGTGTGAATTTTGGCTTCCCTCTGTTGCCTTCTTTGGGCATGTGGTTTTGAAAGAAGGGGTGATGGTAGACCCCAAAAGATTGAGGCAGTTAAGAATTGGGTTCGGCCTTGCTTTGTGACCGAGGTTCAAAGTTTTGTGGGGCTTGCTAGCTACTATCCCAGGTTTGTGAAGAGCTTTGCTTCTATTGCTACACACTTGACAAGTTGACTCAAAAGAAGGTACCATTTGAGTGGTAAAATAAACGTTAAGAGAGTCTCCAAAATGTCAAGGATCTTTTGACTACAGCTCCTATCTTGACCTTACCGGTGAAAGGTAAGGATTTCATTGTTTATTGTGATGCTTCACATTCTGGCTTGGGTGTTATGTTGATGCAGGAAAAGAATCGTAACACCTTGGATTTGAAAAAGGCTAAAAAGGGAAAATGGAAAAAGGTCCACGAACCCAAAATGGACCATGGACCCTTCACGGCACCCTAGGCGGTCCGTGAAGAGGACCACGGCCTGTTAAGGGGCTCGTGAACTCCTTCTAGAACCTGCCTCAGGCAGGGGCCACTTCACGATGACCCAGACAACTCGTGGTGAACTTGACGACCCGTCAAGTGAATCGTACAGGCCATCTAATTGGTGGAGTGTGACCCAAGGTCACTGGAAAAGGGCCACAGATGTCTAAATGGCCCGTGGAGCTTCACACGGACTGTGAATTCGTCTGTGAAGGAGACTTATCAAGTTTTGAGCTTTGGGCCAACTTCTAACGATCATATATTTTAGCACAAAATGAATTAGGTGGCCCATGACCTATGAAATGAAAGATCTCTGAGTTTTCTTTCCAACGCCACTGAGTTTGCCTTATTTGAAGTTTGGAGTAAAATGTTATGCCTATTTTAGTGAAGCACTGTTAGAAGATGAAGCTTCACGACCAGCTTCACGGCCCGTGAAGCCTATTTTGACGTCATTTCGTCAGCTTTAAGTCAGGGTCATATTGGTATTTTCCCCTATGTGTTGGGCACTTAAACTACATCGTTTGATGCCTAAACTACGTTGTTTTACTCAGTCTAAACCTAATAATCTAGTCAGAAATTGCCTAGAACATTCATTCTCCCAAAAGAATCTAATTAGAAAGAAAAGAAGATGAATAGGCGACAGTTTCTCCCAAGAATAAGCAGAAGTGTTCTTCAAGTCCAACCCCCGAATCCAAAGGATTTCTCCGTAGTTTTCGTCACCAGGTATGTGGGATTTCACTAGTGGGTTCCGTTCACCCATTAGGTCACTAGAATTCAGTCAGTTTTTTCAGTTTCTCCATAAATTGCTTACACCTAGGGTTCCCAAATCTTGGGAATCCATTGAAAGCTAGCTACAATAGTTCCATTGCATTGATTACCTGTTTTCTTGGAGAATTAATGTAGTTCCATGTATAGAAATCAAAACCCTAGCTTGTATTAATTATCAGCATTTCACAAATTATACTTGCTAGACAGATCAGTCAGAAAATCATGCTCTAGTATTTGAATGCCATATCTTTCAGTATATTTTTGTTGCATTACCAGATAGCATGTCAGTATTTTGAGCTACTCAGTATATTAGTTGCAGTGTTAGCTTTACATATTCAATTGGGAGTAGACTTAGCACCGAGTTGGACTAGGGTTCAGCATACCCTCAAAGTCCCAGAACTACGTGCCAACGTAGGTTCAGAAGTCCCCTATGTTGGGCATCCGTTTTTAGTGATCACGCCACTGTCATGCCTTTATACCCCTGGCAAGGTATAGTGGCTCCTCTCGATGGGGCATATACATCGGACTCCATGTTTAGCACACGTGGTTTATGTCGGTTAATAGTAGCTCCCACAGTTATGCTTATTGCCTTGACTATGTTATCAGCATTAACTTCAGTATACAGTTCATCATGTTATCTTCATGATTAGTACTTGGTCATTGCATCTAGGCCAGTTTTCAGTTATACTTCAGTATAGCCTACTTCCATGTTCAGTTTATATTGATAGTTTACATTGTTCACCTTAGTATCTATATCCTGCATGCTCAGTACATTCAAAGTACTGATGCATACTTTTGCGCTACATCATTTCATGATGTAGGTTCAGCCGCTCAGCATCCAGACCGTGCTTAGCCCGATTTCTAGTCCATACTCAGCAGCTTCAGTGGTGAGTCCTCATAGTTTGAGGACATTTCTTTATGCTTTTAGTTTAGTCAGCCTATTATTAGTCTTTTAGTATTATAGAGTTAGCTGGGGACTTGTCCCAGCAACTCATTAGTATTAGAGTTTTTCAGACATAGAGTCAGTGTTCAATGTTTTGGGGTTGTTTCCCATGGATATTCAGATATATTTTTTCTTGAAGTTCTTTTAATTTTGACTCCCTTTATAGTTATGCTTCCTCTTACTTAGTTATATTTCAGTATGCTTGTGACATGCCGGACTCATGGTTAGCTCGGGGTCACTCGTGACACTAAGCACCATGTCGCGCCTAGAGGGTAGCCTCGGGGCATGACAAACTTGGTATCAGAGCATCAGGTTTAAGAGTCTTAGGGTGTCTGAAAGCCGCACTAAGTAGAGTCTTTTTCATGGGTGTGAAGCACGCCACATGTATGAGGGAGTGGCTATGAAGTGTTCTAAGAAAACTTCACTTCCTTTGCTATCTTTATCGTGCGTTGTATTGTGATTCAATTTCTCCCTTCTAATCCATTGTTATGCGTTTCAGATCATGCCTCCTCGTAGAGCTAACACACGAAATGCTAACACACAGAATGCAAACGCAGTTCCTCCAGTCCCGAACCATGAGATTACGAATGCAGAGTTTTGTAATGCAATCCAGCTGTTGGCTCAGACCGTAGCCAACCAGGATAATTAGAAGGCCCTAGTTCCTGCAAACCCACTCATGGATCAGCTACAGCCAGGGTTTGAGACTTTGTTCGTATGAATCCGCTAGAGTTTCTAGGGTCGAAGGTTGGTGAGGACCCACAAAACTTCATTGATGAGGTCAAGAAGATTCTTGAGGTAATGCAAGTGACTGGTACTGATAGTGTTGAGCTAGCATCCTACCAACTTAAGGATGTGGCTCATATCAGGTTCACATAGTGGAAGGATGCAACTCCTGTGACGTGGGATTGTTTTCCTGGAGCTTTTCTGGACAGGTTCTTCCCGAGAGAGTTGAGGGACACTAAGGCTCAGGATTTTATGAACTTTGGGTAGGGGTCGATGTTAGTCCAAAAATATGGGCTAAAGTTCACTCAGCTCTCCAGGTATGCTCCACATATGGTGGCCGATCCGAGGGCACAAATGAACAAGTTCTTATTTGAAGTATCTGATCTAGTAAAGATCGAGTGTAGGAATGCTATGCTATTAAGGGATATGGATATCTCCAGACTAATGACCCACACTCAGCAGGTTGAGGGAGATAAGCTCAAGGAGATGGCTAAGGATAACAAAAAGGCTAGAACATGCAACTATGAATATTATCAGCAGAGGTCAGGCGGTGGAAGTCGCTCACAGTTTCAGCAGAAGTTTGTAGCCCCATCACCTTCATCAGCTAGTACTCTGTCCCCCAGGTTTCGATAGGATCAAAAAGGGAGGGCATCAGGCTCTACGTCGAGCGGGAGTGCTTCAGGTAACCAGACTTTTCCATCTTGCCCAAAGTGTGGTAAGAACCATCCATGCGAGTGTCTTGCTGGCAGAGAGGGATGTTTTGGGTGCAGTCAGTCTGTTCATAAGTTGAAGGAGTTCCCTTCTTCCAGGCAAGGGTAAGGAGGTAACAAGGCTCAGTCCACAACTTTAGCAGCGCCAGCAGGTGGCCCCACTCAGCAGGGTGCCTCATCTGGTACAGGTAGTAGTCAGCGTCAGAAAAGGTTGTATGCTCCTCAGGCTCACCAAGACCAGAAAGACTCGTTATGTAGTTACTCGTACGTTACAAGTCTTCCATTTAGATGTTTATGCATTGCTAGATCCAGGGGCTATACTTTATTTTGTAACTCCTTATATAGAAGTAAACTTCGGTGTCAGTCCAGAAACTCTCCCACAACCCTTCTCAGTCTCTACTCCAGTTGGTGACCCAGTTATAGCTAGACGGGTATACAAAAATTTCCGTGTCAAAGTTTCCCAGAAAGTCACCTCAGTAGACCTTGTAGAGCTAGAAATGATAGACTTTGATATCATCCTAGGCATGGATTGGTTACATTCCTGTTATGCCTCAGTCGATTGTAGAACCAGGATCATTCAGTTTCAGTTTCCAAACGAGCCAGTCTTAGAGTGGAAGGGTAGTAACTCAGTGCCTGCAGGTCGATCTATCTCTTACCTTAAGGCCAGAAAAATGACTTCCAAAGGGTATATCTATCATCTTGTTCGGGTTAAGGACTGAAACTCTGAAACCCCAACTCTCGAGTCAATTCCAGTGGTGAATGAGTTTCCAGAAGTGTTTCCAGAAGATCTTCCCGGAGTTCCTCTCGAAAGGGAGATTAACTTCGGAATAGATCTCCTTCCAGATACCGAGACTATCTCAATTCCTCCTTATAGAATGACTCCAGCTGAGCTTAAGGAATTGAAAGAGCAGTTGAAAGACCTTTTAGATAAGGGCTTCATTAGACCCAACATCTCTCCATGGGGTGCTCCAGTGTTGTTCGTGCGTAAGAAAGATGGTTCTCTCAGGATGTGCATTGACTATCGTCAGTTGAACAAAGTCACAATCAAGAATAAATATCCTATCCCAAGGATTGATGACTTGTTCGACCAGCTTCCGTGTGCTAGTTGCTTTTCAAAGAAAGACCTCAAATCCGGCTATCATCAGCTCAGAGTCAGAGATTGTGGCATCTCGAAGACAGCCTTAAAGACTCGGTATGGTCACTATGAATTTGTAGTTATGTATTTTGGACTAACAAATGCTCCTGCAGCTTTCATGGACTTAATGAACAGGGTGTTCAGGCAGTATTTGGACTTGTTCGTAATCGTCATTTATTCTCGGAATGAGAAAGAACATGCGACTCATCGGAGAGTGGTTCTACAAACCCTTAAAGATCACCAGCTATTCGCTAAGTTCAGCAAATGTGAATTCTTGTTACAGTCAGTCACTTTCCTTGGTCATGTGGTATCCAGCGAAGGGATCCGAGTAGATTCTCAGAAAATTGAGGCAGTAACGTACTGGCTCAGATCCACCTCTCCGACTGATATCAAAAGTTTCTTGGGTTTGGCCGGTCACTACTGGAGGTTTGTTGAAGGATTTTCATCCATAGGTTCCCCATTGACCAAGTTGACTCAGAAGAAGGTCAAGTTCCAGTGGTCAGATGAGTGTGAGAAAAGCTTCTTAGAACTGAAGACCAGGTTGGCTACAGCTCCTGTCTTGACTCTACCAGAGGGTTCAGACGGTTATGTGGTTTATTGTGATACATCCAGGGTCGGCCTGGGTTGTGTGTTGATGCAGCAGGGTATGGTCATAGCTTATGCTTCTAGACAGCTTAAGGTCCATGAGAAGAACTACCCGAGTCATGACCTCGAGCTTGCAGCCGTCGTGTTTGCACTAAGACTTAGAGACATTACTTATATGGTGTCCATGTTGATGTGTTTACAGATCATAAGAGCCTCTAATAGACGTTCACCCAGAAAAAGTTGAATCTTCATCAAAGGAGATGACTTGAATTCCTCAAAGACTATGACATGAATGTGCTCTACCATCCGGGTAAGGCCAATGCAGTGGCTGATGCCCTCAGCAGACTATCCATGGGTAGTGTGGCACATGTTGAGGAAGAGAAGAAAGAATTAGCAAGAGATGTTCACCGGCTTGCTCGCTTAGGAGTTTGCTTTATGGACACTCCAGATGGTGGTGTGATAGTGCAGAATGGATCAGAATCCTCATTAGTGGTGGAGGTTAAGGAGAAACAAGATAGTGATCCTATATTACTTCAGTTGAAATGTGTAGCTCATCAGTAGAGAGTTGAGGTTTTCTCCCATGGGGGAGATGGTGTGCTTCGTTACCAGGGTTGCTTGTGTGTCCCTAATGTGGGTGAGTTGAGGCAGCAAATCCTTGCAGAAGCCTATAATTCCAGATATTCTATTCATCCGGGTGCCACTAAGATGTACCGTGATCTACGGGAAATCTATTGGTGGAACGACATGAAGAGGGATATAGCAGATTTTGTGGTTAAGTGTTCAAACTGTCAGCAAGTTGAAGTTGAAGACCAGAAACCAGGAGGTGTGACTCAGGAAATTAGCATTCTTACTTGGAAGTGGGAAGTAGTAAACATGGATTTTACTACGGGTTTACCTCGTACTCGCAAACAACATGACTCTATTTGGGTGATAGGGGACAGACTCACTAAGTCAGCTCACTTTTTTGCAGTCAAGACAGCAGATTCAGCGGAGAACTACGCCAGACTCTACATCAATGAAATAGTCAGGTTGCATGGGGTTCCTTTGTCTATCATTTTGGATAGAGGTCCTCAGTTTACCTCTCATCTCAGTACAACATTTCATCCGCAAATGGATGGTCAGGCAGACCGTACCATTCAGACCTTAGAGGACATGTTGAGAGCGTGCATGATCGATTTCAAGGGTAGTTGGGATGATCACTTACCTCTCATAGAGTTCGCCTATAATAATAGTTTCCATTCCAGTATTCAGATGGCCCCTTATGGGCGTAGATGCAGGTCTCCGATTGGTTGGTTCGAATAAGGTGAAGCAGCCTTGGTTGGGCCAGATTCGGTTCATGAGGCTATGGAGAAAGTTCATCTCATCAGAGATAGACTAAAGACATCTCAGAGTCTTCAGAAGTCCTATGCAGATGTAAGAATGAGGGACTTAGAGTTTGAAATTGATGATTGAGTTTTCTTGAAAGTGTCACCCATGAAGGGGGTGATGAGATTTTGCAAGATAGGAATGCTCAGTCCCAGGTATGTAGGTCCTTAAAGAATCCTGAAAAGGGTTGGTAATGTCTCTTACGAGTTAGAGTTGCCAGCAGAACTAGTAGCGGTTCATCCAGTCTTTCACATTTCCTTGTTGAAGAAGTGTGTGGGTGATCCGGCATCGATAGTACCTTTAGAGAGTGTGGCTGTGAAGGATAGCCTCACCTATGAAGAGGTTCCAGTTGAGATTCTCGACCGTCAGGTTCATAGGTTGAGGAATAAGGAAGTAGCTTCAGTGAAGGTTTTGTGGAGGAATCAGTCTGTAGAGGGGGCTACTTGGGAAGCAGAAGCAGCCATGAAAGCCAAGTATCCTTATCTTTTTCCCTCCGATTCAGTTTCAGCTTGAGGTAATAATTCCTCTTCAGTCTCTCAGTTTACTCTTGTGTAATTTAGTCTCAGTATCTTGTCCCCCTAGCTATCCGTGCATCTCAGCATATTTGCATGTTCATGAAACTCATTTCAGTTGGATATCAGTTGGTAGGGATTACAACTCTTTCCTCCAAACTCAGCTTGTTTAGACTTCATTCGAGGATGACTGATCCCAAGGGGGAGATATTGTAACACCTCGGATTTGAAAAAAGCTAAAAAGGGAAAATGGGAAAAGGTCCACAAACCCAAAAATGAACCATGGACCCTTCACGGCACCCTCTGCCTCAGGCAGGGGCCACTTGACGATGATCTAGACAGCTCGTGGTGAACTTGAAGACCCGTCACATGAGTCATACAAGCCACCTAGTTGGTGGGGTGTGACCCAAGGTCATTGGAAAAGGGCCACAGACGTCTAAACGGCCCGTGGAGCTTCACACGGATCGTGAAGGAGACTTATCAGGTTTTGAGTTTTGGGCCAACTTCAAATGATCATATCTTTTGGCAAAAAATGAATTAGGTGGCCCATGACCTATCAAATTAAAGATCTTTGAGTTCTCTTTCCAGCGCCACTGAGTTTTCCCTATTTGAAGTTTGGAGTAAAACATTATGCATATTTTAGTGAAGCACTGTCAGGCAGATGAAGCTTCACGACCAGGTTGACAACCCTTGAAGTGCTTCACGGCCCGTGAAGCCTGTCTTGGAGTCACTTCGTCAGCTTTAAGTCAGGGTCATATTGGTCTTTTTCCCTATGTGTTGGGCACTTAAACTACGTCGTTTGTTGTCGAAACTACGTCATTTTACTCAGTCTAAGCCTAATAATCTAGTTAGAAACTACCTAGAACCTTCATTCTCCCAAAAGCATCTCACTTAGAAAGAAAAGAAGAGGAATAGACGACAGTTTCTCCCAAGAACAAGCATAAGTGTTCTTCAAGTCCAACCCCTAAATCCAAAGGATTTCTCCATAGGTTTTGTCACCAGGCATGTGGGATTTCACTAGTGGGTTCCTTTCACCCATTAGGTCCCTAGAATTCAGTCAGTTTCTCCGTAAATGTCTTTGACCTAGGGTTCCCAAATCTTGAGAATCTATTGAAAGTTAGCTGCTATAGTTCCATTGCAATGATTACCTATTTTCTTGAAGAATTAATGTAGTTCCACGTATAGAACTCAGAACCCTAGCTTGTATTAATTATTAGCATTTCACGAATTATACTTTATAGACAGATCAGTCAGAAAATTATGCTCCAGTATTTGAATGCCATATCTTTCAGTATATTTTTGTTGCATTCCAGATAGCATGTCAGTATTTTGAGCTACTCAGTATATTAGTTGCATTGTTAGCTTTACATATTCAGTTGGGAGTAGACTTGGCATCGAGTTGGACTAGGGTTCAACATACCCTCAAAGTCCCAGAACTACGTGCCAATGTAGGTTCAGAAGTCCCCTATGTTGGGCATCAGTTTTTAGTGATCACACCACAGTCATGCCTTTATACCCCTGACAAGGTATATTGGGTCCTCTCAATGGGGCGTATACATCCGACTTCACGTTTAGCTCACGTGGTTTATGTCGGTTAATAGTAGCTCCCACAGTCATACTCTTATTGTATTGACCATGTTATCAACATTTACTTCAGTATATAGTTCAACATGTTATCTTCATGATTAGTACTTGGTCATTGCATCTAGCCCAGTTTTCAGTTATACTTCAGTACAGGCTACTTCCATGTTCAGTTTATAATGATAGCTTACATTGTTCACCTTAGTATCTATATCTTGCACGCTCAGTACATTCAAAGTACTGATGCATACTTTTGCGCTACATCATTTCGTGATGTAGGTTTAGGAGCTCAGTATCCAGACCGCACTTAGCCTAATTTCCAGTCCGTACTCAGCAGCTTCAGTGGTGAGTCCTCATAGTTCGAGGACATTTCTTTATGCTTTTAGTTTAGTCAGCCTATTATCAGTCTTTTAGTATTTATAGAGTTAGCTGGGGACTTGTCCCAACAGCTCATCAGTATTAGAGGTTTTCAGACATAGAGTCAGTGTTCAATATTTTAGGGTTGTTTCCCATGGATATTTAGATATATTTTTCTTGGAGTTCTTTTAATTTTGACTCCCTTTATAGTTATGCTTCCGCTTACTTAGTTATATTTCAGTATGCTTGTGATATGCCAGACTCAGGGTTAGTTTGGGGTCACTCGTGAAACTAAGCACTGTGTCGCGCCTAGGGGGTAGCCTCGGGGCGTGACAAACTCAAGAATGTTATAGCTTATGTTTCCATACAATTGAAGGTTAATGAGAGAAACTACCCCACTCCCGATTTGGAGTTGGCCAAGGTGGTGTTTGCTCTCAAAATCTGGCAGCATTATCTATATGGGGTTAAGTGTTAGACGTTCACCAATTATTGTAGTCTTTAGCTTGTGTTCACTCAAAAGGATCTGAACCTGAGGCAGAGAAAATAGATGGAGTTGCTCAAGGATTATGATGTGACCATTCTTTATTATCTGGGTAAGGCTAATGTGATGGCAGATGCATTGAGCCAAAATAGGGTTAACATGGACAATTTGGCCTTCTTGGGGGTGTCTATGTGAGCTATGGGCAGAGAAATTCAGACTTTGGAGTCTAAGTTTGTGCGGTTGAGCATCTATGAGAAGGGTGGAGTGCTAGCTAGTTTTGAGGTTAAGTTCATCTTCATGGAGGAAATCAAGGCTAAACAATTTGAGTGAGGAGTTGGTTAAGCTCAAAGGTAAGGTGGTGTCTGGAGAGACCCATGATACCACTCTCGATGCAAATGGCATGCTCCATTTTAGAGAAAGGATTTGTGTTCCTCGGGTGGATGACTTGATCTAGAATGTGTCGACAGAGGCTCATGGTTTATGGTATTCTATTCATTTGAGTGTGACCAAGATGTATAAATATGTGAGGCTACTTTATTGGTGGCCAGGGGATAAAGAAAGACATTGCAGAGAATATTTCTAAGTGTCAGAATTATCAACAAGTAAAATATGAACTCCAAAGGCCTGTAGGTTTGTTTCAGAGGATGTCTATTTTTGAATTAAAGTGGGAAAGGGTAGCCATGGATTTTATAGTAGGACTACTCAAGAACTTGGCGAAATATGATTCAATTTGGGTCATTGTCGACAAATTGACTAAATCAGCCTACTTCATTCTGGTCAGAGTGGATTACAACTCTGAATAGTTGGCAAAGATTTATGTCAAGGAGATAGTAAGGTTGCACGGGGTTCCCTTTTCTATTATTTCAGACCATGGCACTCATTTTAGTTCAAAGTTTTGGGGTAAGTTGCATGAGGCATTGGGCACTCAACTCACTTTTAGTATAGCTTTCCATCCATAAACTGACAGTTAATCAGACAGGACTACATGTATTAGAAAATATGTTTAGAGCGTGTGTGATTGATTTTGGAGGCTATTGGAATTAGTTTTTACCTTTATGTGAGTTATCCTATAATAATAGTTATCACTCCAGCATTGATACGGAACCATGTGAGGCACTCTATGGGAGGGGATGAAGATCACCCATAGGTTGGTTTGAGGCTGAGGATGTGAAATCTTTGGGTGCTGATTTGGTATACTAACTATAGATGGCTCGGGTACCATGCCAGTAGACTAACAGTTTGGGTTTGAGTTTCGTGAGAGGACCAGGTGTGTGACTGTGGCTCCATAAGTGAACCAGGCATTTGCATTGTGATCATGTTGGACATGCATCCAAGTATTATTGTTTCATAATATGTGACTGGGAGTCTATGTGGTTGATAATTGTTGTTATATCAATTGTTCTGTGTTACTGCTTTGTGGTGAATAGTTTACATTCATATCTTGGACTGGTCGTGATCCTACCAATATACTGTGGTTTGTGTACTAAAAATGCACCTATTCTTTCTTTGTTGAGTACAGGGCATCTTCCAATGGTTAATTCGAGACCTCAGTTAAGAGACATT
This sequence comes from Solanum appendiculatum, assembly GCA_018342035.1. Taxonomy (NCBI): domain Eukaryota; kingdom Viridiplantae; phylum Streptophyta; class Magnoliopsida; order Solanales; family Solanaceae; genus Solanum; species Solanum appendiculatum. The sequence continues at coordinate 457,319 of JAGDQO010000606.1, forward strand.
TGATGTAGAATCCAAGAGTGAGCTACTCTTTCAAGCCGTCATGGGTTCTTTTGCATCTTCTTGTCCTTCCTTTTGAACGAATACACTCTAGGCTTTTGGTTCATGTTTTAGTTTTTAGGTTACATCCCGAGTCTTGACTATTTAGAGTTTTGGTATGATGGCTTTCAGTTCTTAGGGGTTATTTTCCGCATTAAACGTTTTTTGGCTATCGATTGAGTTTATGAGGACTCAATTCATAGTTATTTTTAAACTTTTTATTTATCATGATGAACTTGGTTTTGTAAACAACATTTGGATCTCTTTGGGGTTAGTAGTTGGTTCTTCAACCAGGTGATTTGGTGTGGGTGTCACTCACGATGATCTGGATCGTGACAACTAGACAGCCATATTATTTGCTGGAAATTCATGATCAATTTACAATCAAGTCTGCTTGGGAGTTGATGACTAGTTGTTCTTTTTCTTTTGAAAAGTTATAAAATAAGCTACTAGGTATCATGCTGATAGATTTTCTTACTTCTTCATCCATATTTCAATTCTTTAGTTCTTTCTTTTCACCAAATCCAAAAGAACCAAACAATTATAATTCTTCTTCTTTTTTATTGCAAAATGATGAATTCTTGCAAGCATAAAAATGTGTTAAACAATGTAGTAGTGTAACATCTTCCAATTGGATGGGCTTCTAGTCAGCAAGTGAGACATATCTACTTTATATTTTTCCTTAATCTTTTTAAAAAAAAATATTTTTTGGGTCAAAGAATCAATATTAATTAGGAATTAATAAATATCAATAACTTGAATAACTAATTGCCCGTGCAAGGATTGGTTTGATGCTAATGATTTGCTTGTTAAATAATTCCAAATGCTATTTGTTAGCCGTTTCTTGTGATCCTTGAAGATCTATATTTTACCTAAACTAATTAATTGTTCTAATCAATTGATTAATGGTCATCACATGGTGTAAGGTAATCATTGGAATTAATCAAACTATATATATGTTTAAAAAGTGTTGTAGATTCTTCATACTATCTTAACAACTTACTCATATGAGGATATAATATAATTAATTACAATAAATAATATAATTACAAATTATAATATGTTTTATTAGTTATCGTCAGGGTAGCTTGATTAAATAAAGTAAGTATTATTTTATGGAAAATATATTTCTATTTATATCATTTGTGCATTCCATGTGCTGGTCGCAAACGACGTCCATAACCAACTTTTCCTCAATAATAATTTCAGGATTACTCAACTAATTAATTCTTTTTGAGATATTACAAGAAAGTTATTAAATTTTTTTAAAAAATAATAAAACATTTAAGTGATAAGCACATGAATTACGTATCCTTATTCCCCTAGAGGATACTCACAAGCAACATTTTTTATTGCATTGCTAATTAATTGTAGAGTTTATGTTATATATCTATACATGCATATGAGAAATTTTTTATTCATCAAATCATACTTGTTATAACATGTAACTTATTTTTATCTAAAATAACAAAATTAAGATTAAACTCTTAATTTTATGCTCGATGTTGGTTAAGGATATCCCACTTCATTTTTGGATTCCTTAATCATAAAAAGGGAAAATGACAATTGTCATTCATCTAAATATGCACTTGAGAATAAGAAAGAAGATGTAATTATAGAGAGGAGTCAAATCCGTCCGTGTCAATGACTTAAAATAAGGTGAGCTACATATCAAACTGTGAAGTAATATATATATATATATATATATGGATTTCGATAAAAATTATTAGATTCTTGCAAATCATATATTATATTCTGGATCTTCCCCTAACTATAAAATATGTACTATTAGTGATTTGCAAATGATATTGAAAATACTAAGATCAGGTTATGTGTAGAGTCGTGTCATGTTATAGTCCCTGAGATGCATAGCTATTTTAATCGCTGAATCGAAAATCTCATCTCATTTTGCATAGTACTAATCAGAATATTTGCATGCACTACAAATTAATCTCCTAATTAAATATCATTATTTTAGTAGCTATCCACTCCACAACAGATGCCACCCTGTTTCAAGTGAATAATATGAGTAAGATGAAATGCCTAATTTTACAATAAAGCCTTTCCTTCATATAACTCTAAGCAAACTAAAGAATTTGTCAAAAAATGGGTATATTTCTTTTTCTCACATTTTGAGCTTATACTAGAACTTTCAATCAATGACTAGTAGAATTGACTCGCAACTTCTCTTTAAAACATTGTACATGTTGACGTGTATGATCATTTTTATTTATTTGGTTATGCCTTTCAATACTATCCTCATGTGTTGTTTAAATTTTTTTATGCTCCAAGCACGTAAAATTCTCTATGATAATTAGTAGCGTAAGACTCGAACCTGTTGGGTATATAGTAAGAATTAATGGGAAATGGAGGGAAGATGAAAAGAGGAGTTTGAAAGGCTCTCTTATGCTTTAGTGAGAAAAAAAACATTTCTCCCTCATCGGTGGAGGAAATAAGAGTTAAAGTGTTTAAATAGAGAAACACTTCTACTAGTTGTTAAAAGGGTTGAAAAAAGGGACCCCTCGCACCGTCGTCGTCCTCGCTTGGCTAAGGCTACGGCTATGGCTTTGACTTTGGCTTTGTCGATCAAGAAATTATTTCTGGACAAAGTTTATTTTAATTATTTAATTAATTATTTATTTAATTAATTAACCGAAATGACCCGATCAAACTCGGATCCGCGCGATCCTGTAACACCTCGGATTAGAGAAAGGCTAGAAAGGAGTCAATCGGGCAAGTCAAGAACCAAAAAGGGGCCATGGACCCTTCATGGCACCCTAGACGGTCCGTGAAGGGGACCACGACCCGTTAATGGGCTCGTGAATCCTCTCCAGAACCTGCCTCATGAAGGGAGGGACCACTTGAAGGTGACACGGACGGCCCGTGGTGGACTTGACGGCCTGTCAAGTAGGTCATACAAGTCACCTAGTTGGTAGGGTGTGACCCAAAGTCATTGGTCAAGGACCACGGACGTCTAAACGGCCCGTGAAGTCGTCCATAAAGGGGGTTTATCAGACCTAGAGTTTAGGATCAACTTCAAACGATCATATCTTTTAGCACAAAATGAATTAGGTGGCCCATGACCTATCAAATTAAAGATCTTTGAGTCCTCTTTCCAACACCACCCAGTTTTTTCTATTTGAAGTTCGGAGTAAAATGTGATGCCAACTTTAGTGGAACACTGTCAGGCTGGTGAAGCTTAACGACCACATAGACGGCTCGTGAAGCCTTTCTTGATAGTCACTTCGTCAGTTTTAAGTCAGGGTTATTGTGGACTTTTCCCTAATTGATTAATACCTAATCTAGGTCGGTTTAATCCTAATCCTAGACCCTATATAAGTGAATTAAGCCCTAAAACTATCAATTTTTATTCATTCTCATAAATCCCCTAAACTTGACCAAATTCATCCTCTCCAAATATTTCTCTCTCTAAAATCAAGGAAGAAGAAGAAGGAGAAGCTAGGGTTCTTCAAGTTCAAGTTTCCTTTCTTCATCATTGCTTAGGGCTTCAATCAAGGTATGTAGAGAGTTCATCAATAGGTTCCATTCACCCATTGAGCCCCAAGGTTTCTTCAATTCTCCAATTTGATTTCTCAAGATTTGATTAGCTTTTCACTCAATTCCTCATGGGTTCTATTTGAATGGATTCAATTACGTTATTATGATCTTAATTTGATGATTTGGACTTAATTACATGCTTTTCAACTAATTCCATGTGAACCCATGCATTGATCTATGAATTTTGACGATGAACCCTAATTTACATGAATTTATAAGAAGCTTGAATTTATGAATATGTTTAATGAAATCATGCATGTTTTTATGAAAACAATGTTTATGACTCAAGTAAGTTTATATATGAAGGTATCTATATGTTCTATGAGGCTTGGCCACATGACATGAATGACATCTAGATTTGCCTTCAATGCTTTTCGGGATATTTTTCTAAATTAGATCTTGATTAGTATGGTAGTCGGTTATGCCATCAATGATTATAGATAACGCTTTTAAAACTATTTCCATTAGTAGTAGGGCATTTCTAGCATGAAGTGAATGACTATGTGCCTTAAAAGCTATTATTAAAAGATCATGGATGGTGAAAGGTTTTCTCACGCATGGTCTAAGGAGCTATTCTAAATGACATAAGCTTGGACTAGTCCATGGAAGATGAAGCATCTATAAACATGACATTATCTTGGATTGGTAACTCTAGTTGTACCTTTTCATGGATAATGAGATGAATATGATTAAAGACTATTTCGTGGGATTTATGCTTAGCACCGAGAGGATATTGAGATGGAGGCTCTCCCATAGAAGAGGCCGGGTCTCTTGTAGCAATCTACTTATCCTATAAACTATGTGCCATCATAGGATGATTGTCTTAGATAGACATTAGCTAGTGGATCCACTTAAGATAGAAGTTTATGGTCCTTACCTTGGCAAGTAGGACAACCCCTTTTTGGTGTGGGGAGGACACCGGATTCCATGTTATAGCTCACATGGTCTATGTTGGTTAAGGCTCACTTCCCACAAAATGAACTAAGATAATTACTAATGTTTTATGAAGCTTCCTTTATTATTTAAAAATGCATTGACCGTGTTCATGATATATGAATCTTCTTAAATGATTTTACTACGTTTTAACTTGATCATGCATTTCATGTTTTCAATTATGTCCCCTTATGATCATGTCCCATGTTTTATTGCATTCCCCTCATACTTGGTACATTTCATGTACTAACACATACTCTTGCCTACATTTTTTCACTAATGTAGGGCATGACTACCCTTCTCCCTGCACTCATGGCTAGTAAATACGTTTGAGCTTCGAAGACTTGGTGAGTCCTCATACATTCGAGGACGATGTCATTTTTAGCTTTTCATCTTTTTCTTTTCGGATGTTGTAAGTGATGCATGGGTTACGTCCCAATCTCTCTCCTATTGTACTAGATGGCTTTGAGACTTATGTTAGATTTCCATTGTTTTTGTCAAACTTATAATATAAAATTGTCTTTTGAACTCTTTAAATTATATTATATTGTATGATGTATGCTAAGTGGCTTGTGTGGGGCCTCTCAGGGTCCTATACGCCATGTTACATCTAGGGGGTACTTTAGGTCATGAAAGACACTGTGCATTCAGTGCGCTCGGTTTTATTTCCTCTCTGTTTCATACAATCGTTACAGATAATGGTATGTTTTACAATTATTAATTTCTGTTCTTCACTACATGATTTTAACTTTGGAATTGTTTCTGTTTCTACAAAGTTTTGTTATCAGTAGTATTAGCTTTAAATACAGATTGATTAACAATCTTACGAAAATTATTTGTTTTATCTATTAATCTATATTTGTCGGTTGAGACTAAAACCTTCGTGATTTTCTACTCCAATAAAGTTTGCAATTCTATTTATTGCTTACTGAATCAGTTCTGTCGATTTTTGTTTATCAAAAATGGCAATTGATAGTGCTATGACTTCTGTGGCAGTTGCAGCACCAGCCCGAACTGCTGTACCATCAATCGAGAAACCGATAAAATTCTCTGGTGTGAATTTCAAAGGATGACAACAATGGATATTTTTCTGGCTTACCACTCTGGGTTTGCAGAAATTTACCAACGAAGAAACTCCAGTGCCTGCTGCTGACATGTCAGGTAGAGAGAAATTCATGATTGTTGAAGCATAGAAACAAGAAGACTTCCTGTGTAAGGGCTATATTTTAAGTGGTGTAGAGGATGACTTATATAATGTTTTCAGCGCATTGACAACTTCGAAAGAATTGTGGGATGTACTTGAGAAAAAATATAAGATAGAAGATGCATTCTTGAAAACGTTTGTGGTCGCAAAGTTTTTAGACTATAAAATGACAGATAACAAAACTGTTGGATCACAAGTGCAAGAGCTTCAACTTATTTTCCATGATCTTATTCCTGAAGACATGGTAGTTAATGAAGCTTTTCAAGTGGCTGCAATGATTGAGAAGTTACCTCCTTCGTGGAACAACTTCAAAAATTATTTAAAGCACAAGCGTAAGGAAATGAAGCTTGAAGATCTTTTGATACGTCTCAAGATTGAGAAAGATAACAAGACCGTCGAAAAGAAGTCTCGTGGGAACTCAACAATCATGGGAGTTAATATTATTGAAGAAGCTCCTACAAAAGGCAAGAAAAGAAAGAAGTCCAGCGGACAGAAGTTAGAACAGTCCAAGAAAAAGTTCAAGGACATCTGTTACAATTGTGGCAAGACTTCCCACAAGTCTTCTGAATGCCGTGCTCCAAGGAAGGACAAGGAAAAAGGAAAAATTCAAGTGAACATCATGGAAAAGATGGAGGACGCAGATGACCTTTGTGCCATGATCTTAGAGTGCAACTTAGTTGGAAATCCAAATGGGTGGTTTCTATACTCAGGTGCCACTCGACATATTTGCAATGTAAGAGAAGCATTTGCAACTTATACTCTTGCTGAGTTCGATGAAGATCTATTCATGGGGAACACAACACCAACGAAGATTGCAGGAACAGGGAAAGTAATGTTGAAGATGACATCTGGCCAGGTGTTGACTCTGAACAATGTCCTACACGTTCCTACTATTAGGAAGAATCTAGTGTCTGCTGGACTGCTCATTAAGAATGGGCTTAAGTGTGTCCTAGTGAGTGACAAGCTGTAATAAGTAAGAATGAGATGTTCTTAGGAAAGGGCTACCTCACTGATGGCCTTTTCAAACTGAATGTAATGGTTGTTGACAGTATTAATAAGAATTCTACTTCTATTTACTTATTGGAGTCAAATGATTTATGGCATGCTCGTTTGGGACATGTCAATTAAAAAACCTTGCAAAAAATGATTACTTTAGAAGTATTGCCTGACTTCAAGTGTGAGAAATGAAAATGTGAAATTTATGTTGAATCTAAGTTTGTTAAACATCCTTATAAGTCTATTGACAGGAATTCAAATCCTCTAGATTTAATTCACACATATATATGCGATATGAAGTCAATACCATCTCGCGGTGGAAAAAAATACTCTATAACTTTTATTGACGATTGCACTCGATGTTGTTATGTATATTTGCTTGATAGTAAGGATGAAGCAATTGATGCATTTAAGTAATACAAGAATGAAGTGGAGAATCAATTAAATCGAAAGATAAAAATGATTCGGAGTGATAGAGGTGGAGAATACGAATCTCTTTTTGCAGAGATATGTTTTGAATGTGGCATTATTCATCAAATTACTGCACCCTACACACCACAATAAAATGGAATGGTAGAACAAAACATTCAAGGAAATGATGAATGCCTTGTTAATCAGTTCTGGTTTACCCCAAAGCAAAACAAAATCTATTCTATATGAGTTATGGAAAGGAAGGAAACCCAGCTTGAAATATTTCAAAGTGTAGGGGTGTTTAGCCAAGTTACAAGTCCCTTTACCCAAGAGGGTTAAAATTGGACCTAAAACAGTGGATTATGTATTTATTGGATATGCTGTGAACAGTAAGGCCTGTCGGTTTTTGGTTCACAAATCTGATAATCCTGAAATTCACGTTAATACGATAATTGAGTCAGATAACGCTGAGTTCTTTGAACATATATCCGTACAAAACTGAATGTGTGTTGACAAGTGAAAGATTTAAACGACCACGGAAATAACCAAAGGAAAATACACCACCTAGAGAGGATCCTAGGCGTAGTAAACGTTAACGCAAATCCATTTCTTTCGGACCAAATTTTTGGCACTTCTGCTTGAAAATGAGCCTCAAACATTTAACGCAGTGATGTCATCTTCATAGTCAACATTTTGGAAAGAAGCAGTCAATAGTGAGGTTGAGTCAATTTTGAATAACCATACTTGCAAATTGGTTGATCTTCCTCCAGGGAATAAACCTTTAGGATCAAAATGGATCTTTAAACGGAAAATGAAAGTTGATGAGACTATTGACAAATATAAGGCTAGCCTTGTAGTCAAATGATACAAACAAAATGAAGGTCTCGATTACTTTGATACATACTCTCTAGTGACAAGGATAACATCTATTAGGGTGTTAATAGCACTAGCGGCCGTGCATGGTCTTGAAGTCCATCAAATGGATGTTAAGACAACCTTCTTAAATGGAGAATTGGAGGAAGAAATTTACGTGGAACAACCTGAGGGGTTTGTAGTTCCTGGTAAAGACGAGAAAGTGTGCAGACTTGTTAAGTCACTTTATGGGCTCAAACAAGCACCCAAATAATGACATGCTAAAGTTGACCAAACAATGTTGGCTAATTGATTCAAGATCAACGAGTGTGATAAATGTGTCTACATAAAAACACTCCAAATCATGAAGTCATTGTTTGTTTGTATGTTGATAACATGTTAATAATGAGTAAAGATATTGATGATATAAATGCTACTAAGTGCATGCTGTCCAGCAAGTTTGATATGAAGGACTTGGGAGTTGCTGATTTGATCTTAGGAATCAGAATTCTTAAAACTCCTCAAGGACTAGCATTGTCTCAATCTAATTATATTGTAAAAGTGTTGGACAATTTCAAGTACTTGGATTTCAATGTTGTCAAGACTCTAATTGATATAAGCTTTACATTTCAAAGAAATTCAGGTGAAAGTGACTCTCAATTAGACTAAGCCAGAGTGTTGGAAAGTTTGATGTATATAATGAATTGTACGCGACCAGCTATAACATGTGCTATTAGCAAGCTGAGTTAGTTCACTAGTAATCCTAATCAAACTCCCTGGATGGCTATGAAGCGTGTGTTGGGGTATCTGAAACATACACAACACTATGCCTTGCATTATAATAAGTATCCTACCATAATTGAAGGATATCGTGATGCAAATTAGATCACCGGATCAAATGAAGTAAAGTCCACAAGTGGGTATGTGCTTACACTTGGTGGAGAAGCAGTCTCATGGAAATCATCTAAACAGACATGTATTGCTCGCTCTACAATGAAATATGAATTTATTTCCTAAGATAAGGCCGATGAAGAAGCTGAATGGCTCCAAAATTTCTTTGAAGACATTCCATTCTGGCCCAAACTTGTGGGACCTATATGCATACACTGTGATAGTCAAGCAGCAATAGGTAGGGCAGGGAGTGTCATGTACAACGGGAAATATCGTCATATACGACATAGACATAATACCATAAGACAACTGCTCTCTAGTGGAATTATCACAATTGAGTATGTAAAGTCAAGAGATAATGTATCGGATCCACTAACAAAAGGCTTAGTGAGAGAGGCCGTTGCAAGATCATCTAAGGGAATGGGTTTACGGCTTAGGACCAGTCATCATGGTAGTGACTCTACCTAGTAGACTGGAGATCCCAAGAGCTAGGTTCAACGAGAAAACAAAGTTGTGACTGACGGTTAAGCATTGTCAATCACCGCAATCCATTCTCATAATGAAGAGAATGTTCAGGAACAAGGTTAAAACATTAAGGCTTGTTAACAAGTTAATAAAGCTTAAAGTTTTTAATGATTTGCTAAATTTGGTAGTTTTGACCAAATAATGTATCTACGCGATGACACGGTTAGAAATCACCTATGTGAATGTGAAGCGTAAGCCGCTTCAAAAAGAATCATTGTAAAAAGCGTACTCTCTATACACTTATGAAACCAGGAGGTGTTCATGGCTGAAATAAATACAACCGTTAGAACCATAAATGGTAAAGGGTTCATTGTATGACATATAGTTGTCTAGGTATACACCAAAGCTCAACGGTTTCAAGGATATCACATCTATCGATTGACCAAGTATATCCGACATATGTTCACTACGGAAAGTTCAAATGGAAACCTACTTATCCAGATGTAATTGATCCTTGCTTGTAAAGTACGCACTCGTTCGTGCATTCCTTTGTGTTATAGCCATTCCCCATTCATGTAGGGGATTGTTGGGTATATAGTAAGAATTAATGGGAAAAGGAAGGAAGATTAAAAGAGAAATTTGAAAGGTTCTCTTATGCTTTAGTGAGAAAAAGTATTTCTCCCTCTTCGGTGGTGGAAAGAAAAGTTAAAGTATTTAAATAGAGAAACACTTCTACTAGTTGTTAAAAGGGTTGGAAAGAGGGACTCTCTCACGCTGTCATCGTTGTCGCTCACTCGGCTTGGCTTCGGCTACGGATACGGCTACCGCTTCGGCTTCGGCTTTGGCTGTGGAAAATGATCGATTGAGAGATTATTTTTTGGCAAAGTTTATTTTAATTATTTAATTAATTATTAATTAAATACAAGCCTAAGCAATGTTAATTATTTAATTAATTAACAAAAATGACCCGACCCAACTCGGATCCGTGCGACCCGTGGTTTAAAACGTCTTTCTCGTTTTATTTGAATTTTCCACCGTTTGAAAAGACTGTTCTGAAAGGTTGTAACCTTTCAGGAACACCCATGACTGTTCTAGAAGGTTGCAAACTTTCATGAATGGTCGTGTGGTTTCTGAATGGTTGCAACCTTTCCATAACAATGCTTCTTGGCTATAAATACCTGTGATTCCTCAGACTTTTTACTTACGAAATTTTTGAACTTCTTCTTCTTCTTTTGTACAATTAAAATATCCGTGTACTTTACTGCCGTTGAGTGGCTCCCTGACACCATTGTTTTGGGTATCAGTACACTGGTGAATAAAACCGTTCTATTCTGGGAGGATATATTCCAATTCAAACCTCGGATAATAGAGGAGAATGATTTTCTTAAGGGGACACTGTGCATTCAGTGGGCTCGATTTTCTTTCCTCTCTGTTTCATACAATCATTACATATTTTGGTATATTTTATAGTTATTAATTTCTGTTAATGTTATTAATTTTTGTTCTTCACTACATGATTTAAACTTTCGAATTGATTCTACTTCTGCAAAGTTTTGCTATCATTAGTATTGGTTTTAAATACATATTGATTAACAAAACCAAGGACCTTTGTTGTCTGCTATGATATTATGTATTGAAGTGTGTGACTATCTTATCTAACTAAAACCTTAAGTTATTAGATATAACACACTTTTATTTTCGTAATTATATTCTCAATGCACCCGTTACATGTGGGCTTAAATAAACTAGGAAACACTATTTAATAAGATATACTTCACTATCATATATACATATTTTACCTCTAGTTTAAATTTTTTACATGTAATACCACTTTTTAATACCATATATTTTAAAAGGTTAAATCAATATACAAATTCGTTAAATATGGCAATGATTAATTATCTTCAAGTCTAATCTCCTTAATTAATGGGATACTTAAAATTTTAAATCTTTCTTTCTCTCACATCACACTAGCAGTTTCCCTCCCAAATCCTATTACCCGTATGTATCTCATCACGCCTTCTCTTCTAAACCCTATCCATCGGAACCCTAGATCTTGTTGTCCATAAATTACTGTATCTCAATCCCATTTTCCGACTCTATATTTGCCCTAGCTTTGGGGGAAAATTGGTATCATTGCTGAATTCAAATTCTTGGATTAGATAGATCCCCAATAGAAGAATTTGTAGTATCTATTTTTTTGTTGACGTATTAGTGAAAATACTTATTTTTTGAACACCCATTATGGCCGATGGTTAGGTGGTTAAGCGTGCCAAGTACAAAACTCTAGTCTACGTTCCTGGCGTCCCTGGAGTTTTGAAATTTATATTTTACTCGTGAGATACATGTATCCATCGATTTTAAAAGTCGAGATGCACAGTTTATTACTTTGAATTAAAGGGTGTAACTTATTTCCTTCTATAATTTTCATATTCATTTTCAGAGATCCATGAACCCAAAGGCCTCAACAGTACTGTGATTTTCACCACTTTCATGTATCTGAGTATTGTAAACTTCATCTGCTTCATCAATTCCTTCCTTTGTAACTTAAAGTTTTGAATATTTTGTCCTTGAGATGCATGTATCATTACTCGCGAGATATATGTTTCCATTTCAGAGGTACATATGATATTGAACCCGAATGCCTCAACAATGCTGTGATATTGGTCATTTGAAAAAACCTCGAAAATTGAAGATTCAAAAGAAGGAATTGATGAAGAAGATGAAGTTTACAATTTCAGAATTACTAATATTTATGATTTAGATTTCATATTAAAACTGATAATAGTTGATATGGAAGGATCTACTAGATCCGTTTTGTTTGTTACTTTCCCATCATTTACCCCTTTAATTAAGGAATTAAGTTAAAAAATTTAATTCAAATCAATTAAATCATGTTTCTTGTCCTTTTAAATCTGCTAGATAGATGTATGTAACGGCTTATGATACATGTATTTGATAGCTGAAAGTGGTATAGAAAGTAATATTAAAAACTAATGGGATTCCTAGTAATTAGGATCTAAAGTAGTGGGATTTATGTAGTTTACCCAAAAAACTACCTTATTAGACAAACATCCCTATCACACTTACTAAAAATCTCACTATACTTAATAATTATATAATCACTCATCGCTTAATAGTTTCCTACCAAATATATTTCCTCCTCCTCTTCCTCTCTCTCTATCCTCTTTCTACTCGGTGGTGATGAAACTTAGAGAAATTTGACATATTTGATACTAGATACATGTATCTTTGATACTGTATACATGTAGCTATGCATGGATAAATTGTCTATGTTTTCTCTAGGTACATTGTTTCCAATAAGAAATACATTAGATATTTGATAATGGATACACTAGATGAAATTAATAAAAGATACACCGGATGAAATTAAATTTAGATACATAAAATTGTAAAGCTCGAATACATTGTGAAATATAGATATAGAGAAGGAGCAAATGAGAGAGGAAGAAAGGGGAGTGAAAGAGTCTGTGTATCTCAGATACATGTGACTCGTGCTTTGAATATAGTGTATCTGAAGCAAATAACACCTAGTCTGACTCGTGTGTATGTGAAATACATAGACCTGAAAAAATTAACTGTCAAAAATTGTAATTCGAAAACTATTATTTCAATGAGTAATTAGCACCGAACAAGGCATATACTACAATAGAGGAGGTGTTACATAGAGATTGAACCCAAGGAAAACTCAGAGGGAGGGAACTGATATAACAAACACGAATAAGTATGAGGCTTTAAAGGAGGGAGAATTGGAGAAAGAATATCACCAAAACAATGGAGAGAAAGTAAAAAAGAATGGTGAAAAAAGAGAATCAACATACAAATGAGTAGAGGAAGTCTTTAAAAAATATCAGGAAACAAAAGAAAAGATTAATACAAAAGAGGACAAGGATAGCATTGTAGAAACACTTCAGAATATGGGGGAAATACAAAGATCAGGAGTGAAACAACAGAGAAGGAAATAGAAAGTAATCAATGACGCTAATCAGTGGAGGAAGGAAAAGAATGAGGAAGCATATACTAAGAATATTTTTAATTAAGAGAAAGACAATTTAAGAGATGGAAGGACAATAGAGAAGATCATCTCAAAGAAACAGAACACCTTACAAATAGTGCGTCAGGACCCAATTATCGAGTTGTACAGGCACCTACTCTAATACATAGATAGGAGAATCCTTAGCACAAATTTAAAATTGATAATGCAGAAGTAAACAGAAACATAATATATCACCTTATTAAAATAAATGAATTACTCTCAGCCATAAATAAAATAGAATGTATTTTTTTATATAAAAATACAATGGAATCCCCCCCCCCCCTTCCTAAGGAACTTGTCTAGAGGTACAAGAACTTCTAAGAGAATACAAAATATTAAAACAAGACACAACTTCCACCATAAGGAAGAGAAGAGTAGAAGATGCTAGAGATTACCATTGTCTTCACCTAGGAAACACCATTGATCCTGCAACCAGACTATACCAAGTGGCATAACAAGTATAGTATCATTACAAACAATACGTACTGGTAGGCCTTATCGGTCAATCAAATTCCACCATATAATATCATGTAAATAATTAAAAAACCATGCAACTTGAAGCTATACAACCCTAGTCTTTTAACAACAACCCTTACTACCAGGTAATACTACCTCTCGACCCATACACTCTATCCCAATCTTTCATTTCTGTTGTCAACTCCATCATTAGGAGCCAATCCACCCCTTGATTCTATTACAACTAACCCCTTTTATCACATGAAAGCTTTCCAAATCTACCTATCTTACCAAACACCAGAATTACCTAACTGATTCCAACCCGAATGCAAATCAACTAACTACGTCTATCACCTCATTTAAGATCTCATGCCAACAACCCTGGTGTCACGATCCAAGACTACCCCTAGATGTGACATGGAACATAGAGCCACACATGATTCCAAGCTAACCACATGAAATAGCATGACACTAAGATAACAACATAACTGAAAGTTGTGATGAAAAACATAATAAAGTCTCAAATGTCTAGACATATCATTGTAATGTCCAGATTCTTGTGAAATTACCTTTTTATGTGAAATGACTATTTTGGCCTTTCCCCTTAGCCGTTTCATGCTTTGTTTGTGTTTCGAGAGTGGTTGGTATGGTCCCCGATGCGATCGGAAGGGATTTTAGTGATTTTAAGACCTTGAGTGGAGTTCTTAATGAGATAGTTGACTTGGGTCAACATTCCAAGATCCAAGTGTTGGATGGTGATTCTGTCAGTTTCGTTGCATCCGGAAAATCGAGTTTGGTCTAATAGGGTGGTTGGTAAGAGCCCGAGACCTTATAATTTATTTTGGGTATTTAGGCTAAAAGTTGAGTTTTAGGCCTAAAAGAGGTCTGTAGGGGTATTTTTGTCATAACAATCTTTTTTGTAAATCTGACGATTCCATTGGCTCCGAAACATATTTTCTGATCAATTTGCACTATTGGTTCATGTTTATAGGGTTCTGAATGAGTTCCAAGGGTTAAAAACATGTTTAAATTTGTATTGCTGCAAGTTGACCGCGGTCAACAAACCCTTTTTGGCTGAAAATAGCCCATATTTTGAGTTTTTTCCTTCTTTTTCTCATTTCCACCATTGTTACACAATTGGAGCTTAGGAGAGACGAATTTTGAAGCAATCTTTAGAAGAAATTCGTTGGAGTAAGTCTCTTTATCATTTCTAAATCATTTCCTAACGATTTTATCTTCCAAAGCTCTTTAAAATTCAAGATCTCAATGTGGGTTTTTCCCCCAAATTTTAAAACTAGTAATTTCATGATTTTGAATCCGTTTCCTACTCAATTTTAATGGGGTTTTCAACCACGAACTCCTCTTAATGTGTAGAACCTGATTTTCAACTAAAATTCTAGTTTTTCCCTTTTTATTTTAGGTGAGTTTTGGACGATTTTAACCTCGGTTCTTAAACCTTGTAATATGGGTATCATTGAACTTCTTTTGATGAATTCTTTCCATTCTTGATAGTTGGGGATCATTTTGGAGTTGGTATTTGAGGTTAAAGCTCTGGTAGAGTGTTCGGGTGAAGTTTTCGGCTTTCGAGGTAGGTTTGGCTATCCTTCTTTAAGATTGGGATTGAGTAATTGATTGTCCTTATGTCATAGGCTTTGGGTTGGGATGGTAATATGATTTGGGATTGTTGATTATATTATGATGCCCGTGTGGGGGCTTGAGTGTATTGTGATACCCGTGTGGGGGCTTGAGTATATTGTGATGCCCGTATGGGGGCTTGATTATATTATGTTGCCCGTGGGAGGGCTTAATAGTACAGTTTAGCCCATGTGGGGGCCTTAGTTTTTACTCTATTTGCTTTGTGAGCATGTGATTCATGAGTTGCCTTTGAGAGAGGCTTGTAACACTATCTGACTTGTAATGCCCGAGAAAGGGGTTGAGTTGGGGATTTTAGCATACTTTGAGAAATGAAATGCTTTTCTAAAAAGTGCTCACTTATTTCAAATGAACTCTTTCCCATTATTTTTATATAAGGGTGTTTAACATGATTTGGTCGAGTTTTGAGAACTTTGAACCTTTCATTACATATTGAGTTGATTAGTGCCTCCATGCCATATGTGTTGTCATGCATTCATCCTCATTCATCATATCATTGATCTTGGGAAGTTGAGAAATATGGAGATTCTTTTTTAAAAAGAAAATGAGACACTTTTTATATCCTTGACCAGGAGCTAGGTGGCAAGTTGATGAGATTTTGAGATTGTGATTAGGTATATGAACTGCGATTCCCCGATGGGTCCTTGTCTAGAAGCCTTAGCTCGACAGGGTGTATACGATAGGTTGTGTGACAGCCTGATTCCACCATACCACCACATCATTGCATCATCTTATTGCATTGCATTTTGTGTTTGTGTCTTATATGATGATCTTTGATATTACTATGACTTTTGTGTTTACTTTACTCATGCCGTTCTATATAAACTGGAGGCACCGATGCCTGAGTGGGACTTTTATGCATGCAGGTGGAAGCATTCCATAGTATATTTCATAAGTTTGATTAATTACTTATACTCAGTCAGTGAAACCTACTGAGTATATGTGAATTGCACTCACCCCTACTTTTGTACCCCTTTTGATGCAAATTCTAGTCAGGGTACTCCTCGTGGCGGTTGATTATCTAGAGAGCAGGCTCATTTTGGAGTAGTGGTGAGATCCTGTGCTCTGGATCGCCATTAACTCCATCTTCCATTTCAGTCTTTACTATTATTCGGAGACTTATAATGTACTTATATTCAGGATTGTTTTAGATGCTATTTACACGTATGACACCAGGTTTTGGGAAATTCTTCATTGTTATTCTCTTCTTTTCAGTTGTAGCTTGACTTCCTCGTTGGGAGTCTCGTATGTGTTTTATTGTTCGGCTTACACATCAGAGTGGTTTTGGGATGTGTGTCATCATGACCTTAGTTTTTGGGTCATGAGAAATTGGTATCAGGTTCACCGGTCTCATAAGTTAAAGAGTAGGGTGTCTAGTAGAGTCTTGTGGATCGGTATGTAGATGTTTGTACTTATCCTTGAGAGGTTACAAGATACTCACTAGAAGAAATTCCTTTCAGTCATTCCTTTCGTGCGATTCATTCATATCAAAGTGTTGTATACCTCTAATATATTCTTTATGTGCTGATGGTGAGGACTAGAGCCAGAGTCACTGAGGGTGAAGTCATACCTACTGCCCGAGCCCCAGTCTATGGGCGAGGCAGGGGACACAGAGGAGGTAGGGGTCATGGTCGAGCGAGGGGAGTAGCACCTGCTCGAGGACGGACTAGGGAGGCATCACCTGAGCCTATATATGAGCATGAGGATGATTTTGAGCAGCAGGCTAAGGAGCAGAGGACAGCCCAGCCTCCTTCAGTTCCCGACAGTACCCCAACGTTCCAGGATTTGCTTGTCCTGTTATTGGCTAGATTGGGTGGTGCCCCTACTCCTGGTATTCTTCTGGGCACTTTAGGCTCCCTTATTATAGTTGGTACTACCCCGCCAGTTAAGGGGCCTAGTATGGGGTTTTAGACTCTTAGTTCTTCTTCGGTGCCCTCTATAACACCTCTGAGATTTGCAGCCCCGCCAGTTTCTACTAGTGCAGCCATGTCAGTGTCTGAGCAGAAGAGTTTTGAGAGGTTTGTGAGATTGGCACCTCCCAGGTTCAACGGTACAGCGGGGGAGAATGCCTATGATTTCTTGACTGAGTACCAGGACAAGTTATTCAACCTGGGTATTTTAGAGGCACATGGATTGGCTTACACATCCTACCAGTTTACGGGAGTGGCCAAGGAGTGGTGGAGATCAATTCTTGCTCACAGACCAGCCGGTTCTCCTATGATGGGTTAGAAGCAGTTCACTGAGGTGTTCCTTGAGAGGTTTGTGCCGTATAGCCTTCGTAATCAGCGCAGAGATGAGTTTGACAGGCTAGAGCACGGTTCTTTATCAGTATCTGAGTATGAGTTCATGAGTTGTCTCATTATGCTATGTAGAGTATCCTTACAGAGTTTGAGCAGATTTGCAAGTTGGTGAAGGGATTCACCGGCTATCTGTAGGAGGCCACAACCTCTCTTGTGCTATAGAGTGGCTCCTTTCAGAGTATTATGAATCATGCCAGGATAACCAAGAGCATCAGACATGCTAGATACGGCAGCGCCAAGAGGTTTCATCGTCAGGGTCAGTTCAGTGGCCATTCCTCCAGAGGTAGAGAGTATTCGGGTTTGGGCATTCAGGGTTATCAGGGCAAGCCAGTAGATGAGATGATTCAGAGTACAAATGGTACAGGTGGATCCAGGTCTAGGCAGACTAGTCATGGTTGTTCTTCAGGTTCGAGAGGACGTGCCGACACTTCTTGTTAACCGCCCTGAGGTTCAGGTCCTCGAGGCTGCTATGTTTGTGATGAGATTAGGTATAAGGCAAAGGATTGCCCCAGACGTGCTCCTTTTACTGTTCAGCCTGGGTCACAGGCTGTTCGTTCTACACCAGCTCCAGCGGTCAGAGGTTCTTCGTAGAGTGCTAGAGGTGGCACCAGGGGTGCCAAGGGTGGAGCTTGAGGGGGTACTCGTGGTGGATCCAGGCTAGTGGTGACCGTAGACTGTGTTATGCCATTTCGGGTAAAGCTGAGGCAGAGGCCTCCGATGCAGTTATTATAGGTATTGTCCCAGTTTGCCATCGCTCTGCTTCAGTATTGTTTGATCCCGGGTCCACCTACTCTTATATGTCAAATTATTTTCCTACGGATATTGATTATGTATGTGAGCCCCTAGCAGTACTTTTTAGCGTCTCTACCCCGGTAGGCGAGTCTTTAGTGGTGGATCAGGTGTATCGAGGTTATGTAGTGACTTTTTTGTGTAGAGATACTCAGGCAGTCTTGATCTTATTAGATATATTTGATTTTGATGTGATATTGAATATGGATTGGTTATCTCCCTATCATGTGATTCTAGACTGTTATGCTCAAACCATGACTTTAGCTTATCCTAGTTTGCCTCGATTAGTGTGGATAGGTACTTTGAGTTCTTATCTGAAGGAGGTGATATCTTATATTCGTGCTCGCCGTATATTGGAAAAGGGTTGCTTGTCTTATTTGGTCTATGTCCGTGATCTCACTAAGGATTCATCTCCTTTAGATACCACGACAGTGGTGAGAGAGTTCATGGATGTATTTCCTAAAGATTTATTGAGTGTTCCTTTGGACTGTGATATTGATTTTGTGATTGACTTGGAGCCGGGCACCAAGCCCATTTCTATTTCTCCCTATCGAATGGCTCCAGCTGAGTTGAAGGAATTGAAGGAACAATTGGAAGATTTGTTGAAGAAAGGTTTTATTTGGCCTAGTGTTTCTCCGTGGGGTGCACCGGTCTTATTTGTCAAGAAAAAAGATGGTACTATGAGGATGTGTATTGACTATCGACAGTTGAACAAGGTAACAGTCAAGAACAAATATCCTCTTCCTCGCATTGATGATCTATTTGACCAGCTTCAAGGTGCATCGGTGTTCTCTAAGATTGACTTGAGGTCGGGTTACCATCAGTTGAGAGTTTGGGATTTTAATATCCCGAAGACCACTTTCAGGACTCGTTATGGGCATTATGAGTTTGTGGTCATGTCTTTTGGGCTGACTAATGCTCCAGCTGCTTTTATGGAGTTGATGAACCGGGTATTTCAGCCTTATTTGGACTCTTTTGTGATTGTATTCATCGATGATATCTTGGGTTACTCCAAGAATGAGGCCGACCATTTTCGTCACTTGAGGGTTGTGCTTCAAAGATTGAGGGAGGAGAAGTTGTATGCAAAACTCTCCAAGTGTGAGTTTTAGCTTGAGTCTGTGCCTTTCTTGGGTCACGTGGTGACCAAGGATGGGATTTTGGCTGATCTGGCAAAGGTAGCGGCGGTTCGTGATTGGGATAGACCTACTTCAATTGCTGAAATTTGGAGTTTTATTAGGTTAGCGGGTTATTATCGTCAGTTTTTTTAGAGTTTCTCTTCCATCACAACCCCATTGACTAGGTTGACTTAGAAAACTATAGCATTTCAGTGGACTGATGAGTGTGAGGTGAGCTTTCAAAAGCTCAAGGAGTTATTGACTTCGGCACCTATTCTAGCAGTACCCGAAGAGGATGTGGCATTTATTGTATTCTGTGATTCTTCGGGTGTTGGTTTGGGTGGTGTGTTGATGCAGAAGGGGAGAGTCATAGCCTATTCTTCTCGACAGTTGAAGGTACATGAAAAGAACTACCCTACTAATGATTTGGAGTTAGCGGTAGTGGCTTTTGTTTTGAAGTTATGGAGGCACTATCTCTACGAGGTGCATTGTGAGGTCTTTACCGATCATCGTAGTCTCAAGTATATCTTTTCTCAGCCGAATTTGAACATGAGGAAGCATAGGTGGTTGGAGCTATTGAAGGATTATGACATCACCATTCTTTATAATCCGGGCAAGGCTAATGTAGTGGCAGATGCTTTGAGCCGAAAAGTGCCTATTATGGGTAGCTTAGCCTTCTTTAACGTGGAGGAGAGTCATTTGGCATTAGAGGTTTATTCATTAGCTGGAAAGATGGTTCGACTTGATATTTCGACACCTCACAGTATTTTAGCCTTCGTTGAGGCTAGGTCTACCTTGATGGATCGGATTCGTGCCCACTAGTTTGATGACGATAAGTTGAGGATGATTCAGGACAAAGTGTTGAGGGGTGAAGCTATGTCGGCTTCTCTTGATCCTGAGGGAGTTTTGAGGATTAGTGGTCGTATTTGTGTTCCTAAAGTTGGTGATTGGGTAAATATGATATTGGAGGAGGCTATTGTGTGAAGTATTCTATTCACCCGGGAGCAGCAAAGATGTTTCATGACTTGAAACAACACTACTGGTGGTTTGGTATGAAGAGGGACATCATGGATTATGTGGCTAAGTGTTTGAATTGTTAACAGGTGAAGTATGAGCATCAGAGACCGGGGGGTTCGATGAGAAGGATGCCCATTCCCAAGTGGAAGTGGGAGCGCATTACCATGGACTTTGTAACTGGGTTACCCTTGACTTTAGGTGAGTATTGTAATACCCCAAGCTTTCAAAGAATTAAAAATGTAGAATTTAGCTTAAACCAGTGACCTACGGAGGCCACCTACGGGCCGTAGATGGAATGACGGGCCGTTGGTGGTAACCGTCAATGTCACTGTGGACCTTCAGGAATTCCAAGTTTCTGAACTTTGACCTACAGAGTAGCAGGACAGGTCGTCAATCGATTGACAGTCTGTAGATAGGTCTCATAGTTGTCCCCCAGACTTTGTTTTAATTTTGAATCAGAAGTATTGACCTACGACTTCAATGTACGGTCCGTCGATGGACCTATGAGCCGTACATTGGTGTCGTTGTTGCAGGTCCCCTGAAACATAGTCTCTGAATCTTTTGACGGAAGGACAGTACGGTCCGTCGTTTGACCTACGGACCATAGGTCCCCTCCGTCGATTGGCCCCGACAGTTATTAATTAAAGGCTTTTTGGTCTTTTCTCTAATTGATTACCTATTAAGCTAAGTCGGTTATACCCTTAATCTAAACCTTATAAATACTTTCTAAGCCTAATTTTACTCATTCAACCTCTTTCCCAAATATCTCCTCTCTCAAATAATTCTCTCTCTAAGAAGAATTCTCTCAAGCTTCAAAGAAGAAGAAATCTAGAATCCTCAATTGAAGACCATCAATTTTCTTCAAATTCTTAAGGGTGTTGTAGAGGTATGATAGTGTTCACCATTAGGAATCCTTTCCTCCAATTGGTCCTCCCTTTTCTTCAAGATTTTCAAGGTTTAATCTTACCTAATTGAATTAGGGTTTTTGATCAATTATGGTGGGTTCTTCAAATATGATCTCAATTGTTGATTTTATGATTTCTAGTGAACGATCTAGCATGATAAAGTAATTTAGTACACGAATTAGTGTGAATTACATGATTTGATGTAAAGATTGCATGAACCCCAATGATCCCAAGCTAATTCTCCCCAATTTGATAATCTATGCTTTGATTGTTGGGTTGAGCTTTGAATTGATGAATTTTATGAAGTCTCTATGAAATTATGCATGAATTATGAATAAATTGAGGATGATCTTATGAAGTTAGCATGATTCAAGTCAAAAACATGATTTTTCCTCTATTATGTGATTTCCTTCAAGTATGGGTAAATTATCTTAATTATGGCTTTCTAAGCATGAGTTTGCAATTAATTGCATGATTTGAGTTGAACTAGAGTGTACCCATATGAACTCTATGATCTTCGAATTATGAGCATGATGAACTATGAAAAGACAAAGCTTAAGAACTTATACATGTCTCATATGAAGTTAATAATGAGTTAAGGGTGCTTTGATAGTAAAGTACCAAAGTTATGATATGATGATGCTATGGTCGAGTTTTGAAAGGTTTTCTGATGTAATTCTCCCAATATGATAATTGAAGAACAAATAGGCGATTACCCATGTTCTTAAGGAACTATTCTAATGACGTAAGCTTGGACTAGTCCATGGAAGATGAAACGTCTAAAAAACATGATTTAGCTTGGATTGGAAACCATAGTTGTACCTTTCCATTAATAATGATATGAATATGTTAATTAACTATTCCGTGGGAATTATGCTTAAGCACCGAGTGGATATTGAGATGAAATACCTCCCGTTAGTAGAGGCCGGGTCTTCTAGTGAAAGCTCTCCCGCTTGTAGAGGTCGGGTTTTCTAGATGGAGCTCTCCCGTTAGTAGAGACCGAGTCTCCAAACACAATCTCTATCCCATAAACTATGTTACCACCATAGGATGTTATCTTTAGGTAGACATTAGCTAGTGGATCCACATAAGCTAAGAAGCTCATGGTCTTACCTTGGCAAGTAGGACACCTCTTTTCGGTGTAGGGTAGACACCGGATTCCATGTTGATAGCTCACATGGTTTTATATGTCACTTAAGGCTTTTTCCCCACAAGTTAATGGACACAAGTGTTCCTATGACAAAGTAAAGTAAAGAAAAGATAAGAAAGATGATTTAGCTTGCTTTGGCCATTGTATATGCTTTATGTTTCATGCTCTCTATGCTTTTTATTATTTTTTTAGCATTGCCATTGCATGTCATGATTATGTCTCCCTCTAGCATGATTTATGTGTTTATGTGCATTGCTATCATACTTAGTACTTAATTGTGCTAACGTATACTCTTGCCTACATTAACTTCTTTGGTGTAAGACGTGGCGATTCAGCTTCCACTCGTGGCTAGAGCTTGATTAGAGAATTGATAGAAGACTTGGTGAGTCCTCATCCATCCGAGGAAATAGCCTAGTTCTTATTCTTTTCAGTATTGGATTGTATTGGGTTACGTCCCAAACCTTGGAATTATATTAGATTGGCTTTGAGACAATGAGATGTAGACTTCCATTGTTTTCCTTAAAAACTTTGATATGAGATTTCTTTTGAACTCTTATTCTCTATTATCTTGTATGTAATGTATGCTAAGGGCTTGTATAAGGCCTCTCGAGGTCTTGTACGCCATGTCACATCTAGGGGGTACCTTGGGTCATGACAAACTTGGTATTCAGAGCACAAGGTTTAGAAAGATCCTAGGATGTCTCATAAGCCGCGTCAATTAGAGTCTTGTTCATGAGTGTGAAGCGCACCACATTTATGAATAAGAGGCTATAAGTCTTTTAAGAAACTCCACTTCTTTCATTACTCCTAAGTCGTTCCATAAAGTTTAACTCTATATATATCTCTCCTAATCCTTGTCCTACGCGTTTCAGGATATGGCGACCCGAAGAGCTTGTGCTAGAAGAAATATGGGAAAGAATGTGGAACAAGAAGCTCCTCAAGCTCCAGCCGACCCTTTGGCCGAACAAGTAACTAATGCGGAGTTTAGGGCTGCTTTCCAAGTTTTGGCTCAAGCCATGACGGCTCAAGCAAATAGAGAGGTTGTGGCTCCCGCAAACCCAAATGTGGGTACGGTGGCATCAAGAGTGAGGGACTTTACTAGAATGAACCCTCTGGAATTTCATGGCTCTAAGGTTGAGAAAGATCCTCAAGAAATCATTGATGAAGTGTACAAGGTGTTGATGATTATGGGTATGACGCCAGAAGAAAAGGCGGTGTTGGCCGCTTATCAACTCAATGGTGTTGCCCAAATTTGGTTCTATCAATGGAAGAGTGAGAGGGCGGTTAATGAGGGTCCTCTTGATTGGGAGAAATTCAAGGTTGCTTTCCTTGATAGGTTCTTTCCCCTTGAGATGAGGGAGGCAAGGGTGCTAGAGTCCATCAATCTTCGACAAGGGAACATGAGTGTGAAAGAGTATGCTTTGAAGTTCACTCAATTGTCTCGATATGCTCCTTCTATCTTATCGGATTCTAGGGAAAGAATGAGTAAGTTTGTTTCGGGAGTGTCTGAGACATTGGTTAAAGAGTGCCGCACCGCTATGCTTGTCAATGATATGGATATTTCTTGCCTCATGGTGTATGCTCAACAAATTGAGGAGGAAAAGCTTAAGGAAAGGTCTAGAGAGAACAAGAGGGCTAGAACCGGTGATGGTAAGTTTTCGCATGCAAGGTCCGATGGACGTTGTCGTCCTAGATTTCGACAAAGGTTCTCCGGCCAAGGCTCATCCAATGCTCCTCCGAAGTCCAACAATGATAGAGTGTCTAACCCTAAGTCTCAAGGAGGAAGTAATTGTGGTTCTTCATTGGCTACTTGTACTAAATGTGGGAAAAAGCATGAGGGTAGATGTCTAGCCGGTACAGATGGTTGTTATAGTTGTGGAAAGAGTGGTCACAAGATGAGGGATTGTCCATCCCTCACGGCCAAGGGAAGGGAGAATAAGAAAGCTCCACCAAGAGGATCGGGTTTGAATGCTCCTAAGCACAACCAGTTTTATGCACTTCAAGCTCGTCATGACCAAGAGAGCTCTCCCGATGTGGTCACCAGTTGTCACGACCCAAGCCTAGGGCCTAGGTGTGACCGGCGAATGGGGAACCCGAAGGAACCCCAAACAAGCCTCCTAGTGTATCATTACACATTCTTGGTCGTGGAAGTAATTAAATGACCATAAGCAAGAAAAAAAAAATGATACATAAATACCATAGATGAGTCAAGCTCAAGCATGATACACAACTTGTCCAACACCACCTCTAAACATGAGTACTTAGCGGGGGCCAAGACAAACTACCGGGCTCACCCTCATAGTCAAAACATAACTAAAAAGGAAAAGTTTTATACATAAAAAAAGATCATGAGCAACGTCCCCGAAATGGAGGACTCACCAATAACCACTATAGAAAATCGTACTAGCCACGCGGAGGAGGATGGTCAAGCGGTGCTCCGGTCCCTACATGGTGACATCATGTAGGCATAGAGTATGTGTTAGTACATTTGAATGTACTAAGTATATGGGATGCAATGCAATGCTACATTAGATGGACATCATAGGAAAAATGCGTAATCATACCTAATAGATAGCATATTAATGAAATGATATGTATAATGATGCTTACATAAAAATCATATTTAGTGGGACGTAGTACATGTGTGGCGAGTGACCATCAATATAGTATTTCCAAGGCCTACCACCCCTTGGAGAGGCGAAAGAGGTACAAACCCCTCATATACACGGGCCTACCACCCCCGTGCTTAGGGACCAAGGTACAAACCCCTCGATATGGTTACACGGCCTACCACCCCCCGAGCTAGGGACCAAGGTACAAACCCCTCGATATGGTTACACGGGCCTACCACCCCCCGAGCTAGGGACCAAGGTACAAACCCCTCGATACGGTTATACGGGCCTACTACCCCCCGTACTAGGCAACCAAGGTACCAACCCCTTGATACGGTTATACGGGCCTACTACCCCCCGTACTAGGCTTGGTCGACTCACAACACTTATTTAGAGAAAATCATATACATGTGTCCATTTCATCATCATTTCAGTAATTACATAACCATCCGACTCATAGGACGTACCTTGGACCTTCCCTTTCCTAAGAATTCTATAATGGGCATTTTATCAAACACAAGGTGGGCAATTGTTCATGTAAATGAAATCATGTATTTCAAGAATACTAAGTCCAACCAATTCCAAAATCCATATAAATCAGCCCACCAACAACATACATATATATATCAACCTTCATAATTTGATCATGGAAGCATGTAAACCATAAACATCACATAAAAATTCCATTTCATGATAATATGCAAAAAGGACCATAATAGGGTGTGTAGTAGTAATTCCGTAATTCAAGAATTCATAATTGATCATGAGGACCCATAAACTTGAAGTAGAAATAGAGGATAAATGGTTGGACTTGTGGAAAGGAAGGTTTCCACAATCAAACCCACATACCTCAACTTTGGAGAATCCTTGATGAAGATTGGAATGGAGAATCGAAGCTTGAGATTGAGTCTTGAATCCGGAATTAGAGCTTGAGATGTTTGAATTTGGTTGAAGATCTTGGTGGAATCTTTGGAGAGGGCTTAGAGAGTGTTTTTGGAGTTAAGAAAATGACTAAGTATGGGACATATCCCCTTTTTATAAAAAAAGTCTCCAACCCGCCTAGAAAAAAAAGGCTCACTGGAATTGGAAATTCTGCACAGACAGGTTTTACGAAAATGGTCATAACTCCCTCATCCTAACGCGGAATAAGGTGAAACCAAGTGCGTTGGAAAGCTAACTCAAAGAGCTTTAATTTGATTGGTTGCAGCCCTTCCAGTTCCTTGTGTGCTAAGAGATATGCCCCTTTAAAGTTGACCCTCCAAATAGCAATTTTTGCGATTTTCGAATTTTGATACGGTTGCTCTAAAATTCGGGTTAGACCCATTTCCCACTCAATTTGACCCCACGAATAAGAATATGAAGTCGAATTTCCGAAATCATGCACGGATGTTGAGATATATGGAAAATACAATTATAGGTGTTTCCGAAGCACATTTTTGGGCATTTGGGTCGTTTCACCAGTATGTTGAAAGTTTTTCATTTTGATGTTTATGCCTTGCTTGATCCGGGTACTACCTTATCTTTTGTGACGCCCTATGTGGCCTTGCGGTTTGATGTTGTTTCGGATATATTGCTAGACCATTTTCGTGTCTCTACTCCAATTGGAGAATTTATCTTGGCTAAGACAGTCTATTGAAAATGCCCAGTCTCCTTATCCCATAGAGTCACTCTTGTTGATCTCATAGAACTTGATATGCTAGATTTTGATATTATTCTTGGGATGGATTGGTTGCATGCTTGTTATGCTTCTATTGATTGTAGGACCCGAATGGTAAAGTTTCAGTTTCCAAATGAGCCTATCCTAGAGTGGAAGGGGGGAATTCTATGTTTCGAGGTCAATTTGTTTCTTATCTAAGGGCTAGAAAGATGATCTCTAAGGATTGCATCTACCATCTTGTTAGGGTGAGGGGTATAGATTCTGAAACCCCTACTCTTGAGTCGGTCCTCGTTGTTAATGAGTTTTCAGAAGTTTTTCCTGATGATTTACCTGGTCTTCCTCCCGAGAGGGAAATAGACTTCGGCATTGCCCTTCTCCCGGATACGTAACCTATTTCTATTCCTCCTTATAGAATGACTCCGGAGGAACTTAAAGAATTAAAGGACCAATTAAAAGACTTGTTAGATAAGGGTTTCATCCGACCAAGTATTTCTACATGAGGTGCTCCGGTCTTGTTTGTGAGAAAGAAAGATGGTTCACTCCGTATGTGCATTGACTACCGCCAATTGAACAAAGTTACCATTAAGAATAATTATCCTCTCCCGAGGATAGATGACTTGTTTGATCAACTTCAAAGGGCTAGTTATTTCTCTAAAATTGACCTTCGTTTGGGCTATCACCAATTGAGGGTGAAAGAGGATGATATTCCGAAAATGGCTTTCCAGACTAGATACGGTCACTACGTGTTCTAGGTATTGTCGTTTGGATTGACAAATGCTACGGCCGCATTTATGGACTTGATGAATAGGGTGTTTAAGCAATACCTTGACATGTTCGTGATTGTGTTTATAGATGATATCTTGATTTACTCAAGGAATGAGGATGAGCATGCCAATCATTTAAGGATGGTGTTGCAAGTCCTCAAGGACCAACAACTCTTTGCGAAGTTTAGTAAATGTGAGTTTTGGTTAAGCTCCGTTGCTTTTCTTGGTTACATTGTTTCTGATAAAGGTATTGAGGTAGATACTAAGAACACGGATGCGGTTAAGAATTGGCCTAGACCTCTATCACCTTCAGATATCCGTAGTTTCTTGGGCTTAGCTGATTATTATAGGAGGTTTGTTGAAGGGTTTTCTTCGATTGCTTCTCCATTGATGGCTTTGACTCAAAAGAAGGTTAAGTTCGTATGGTCCGAGGCATGTGAGAATAGTTTCCAAGAGTTGAAAGATAGACTTACTTCGGCTCCGATATTGACTCTACCGGAAGGATCTGATTGCTTTGTGGTTTATTGTGTTGCCTCGAGAATCGGGTTAGGATGTGTTCTTATGCAAAATGGGAAGGTTATTTCTTATGCTTCAAGGCAACTCAAGGTGCATGAAAAGAACTATCCTACTCATGACTTCGAATTGGCAGCAGTTGTGTTTGCTTTGAAAATATGGCGGCATTATTTGTATGGGGTACATGTGGACGTCTTTACCGACCATAAGAGTCTACAATATGTGTTTAAATAGAAAGATTTGAATCTTCACCAAAGAAGGTGGCTTGAGTTGTTGAAAGACTATGATATGAGTGTTCTCTATCACACCGGTAAGGCTACTGTGGTGGCGGATGCTCATAGTCGGTTATCTATGAGTAGTGTTGCTCATGTTGAGGATGGTGAGAAAGAGTTAGTTCATGATGTTCATAGTTTGGCTCGATTGGGTGTACGGTTGATTGATTCCGCTAAAGGTAGTGTTACGGTTCACAATGCTTCCGAATCCTCTTTTGTGCATGATGTGAAAGATAAGCAAAATCTTGATCCTAACTTAGTTGAGTTGAAGGAATCGGTGCTCAAAAAGTCCGTAGAGGCTTTCTCCCAAGAGGGAGATGGTGTGCTTCGCTATCAAGGTCGTTTGTGTGTTCCCAATGTAGAGGACTTAAGAGGACAAATTTTATTGGAAGCCCATAGTTCTCGATATTCCATCCACCCCGGAGCTACCAAGATGTACCGTGATTTGTGGGAGATCTATTGGTGGAATGGAATGAAGAAAGATATTGCGGAATTTGTGGCTAAGTGTCCTAATTGTCAACAAGTGAAAGGTGAGCATCAAAAGTCGGGAGGTTTGACCCAAGATATTAGTATTCCTACTTGGAAGTGGGAAGATGTGAATATGGATTTTATTGTTGGTTTGCCTCGCACTAGGTGACAATATGATTCGATTTGGGTTGTTGTTGATAGAATGACAAAGTCAGCCCATTTCATTTCCGTCAAGACTTCTTATTCGGTGGAGGATTATGCTAAGTTGTACTTGAGGGAAATGGTTAGGCTGCATAGAGTGCCTTTATCCATTATCTCCGATCGTGGTGTGTAATTCACTTCTCAATTTTGGAAGTCATTCCAAAAAGGTCTTGGTACTCATGTTAAGCTTAGTATGGCCTTTCATCCCCAAACCGATGGGCAAGCAGAGCGTACTATTCAAACTTTGGAAGATATATTGAGAGCTTGTGTAATTGATTTCAAGGGTACTTGGAATGATCAATTGCCTTTGATTGAGTTTGCTTATAATAATAGCTACCATTCTAGCATTGGTATGGCTCCATTCGAGGCTCTCTATGATAGGAGGTGTAGATCTCCTATAGGTTGGTTTGAAGTTGGGGAAGTTGCTTTGATAGGCCCGAAATTAGTGTATGAGGCTATGGAGAAAGTTCAGCTTATTAGAGAAAGGTTGAAAATGGCTCAAAGTCGACAAAAGTACTATGCCGATGTTAGAAGAAGAAATTTAGAATTTGATGTTGATGATTGGGTTTACTTGAAAATTTCACCCATGAAGGGTGTAATGAGATTTGGGAAGAAAGGGAAGCTTAGTCCCCATTATGTAGGCCCATATAAGATTTTGAGACGTGTTGGTAAGGTTGCTTATGAGCTTGATTTGCCTAATGATCTGGCGTCGGTACATTCGGTTTTCCATGTCTCCTTGTTGAAGAAGTGTGTTGGAGATCCGACATCTATAGTGCCATTAGAGAATCTTGGAATAAAGGATAGTCTTTCTTATGAAGAAGTTTTGGTTGAGATTTTAGACCGGCAAGTCTGGAAGTTTAGGAATAAAGTAGTTGCTTCCGTGAAAGTACTATGGAGGAATCAGTTAGTTGAAGGTACTACTTGGGAGGCCGAGGCCAATATGATGTCCCGATATCCTCATATCTTTCCTTCCGATCCTACTCTAGCTTGAGGCATCTAGTTCCTCATGGTTTATTCTTTTGGTCTCATGTGTCATAGTTGATTTCCATGATTCCTTGATTATGCATGTTCATGAAGAGCCTTATATGATTATGTGCATTTGAGTATGAGTTGCTTAAAGTCTTCATGATATGATGTGTAAAACATGCTTTAGCTTGGAGTTGATGTTTCCTCCTCGGATATGTGCATTATGTGATTATATGCTAGGTTGGGTTGTTAGTCCATGTCTATTACCCTTCTCATGATGTCTTGATTCTCATTCGAGGACAAATGTTCCCAAGGGGGAAATGTTGTAATTCACCAAGATTTCAAAGAATTAAAAATGCAGAATTTAGCTTAAACCAGTGACCTACGGAGGCTGCGTACGGACCGTAAATGGAATGACAGGCCGTAGGTGGGAACTGTCAATATCACTATGAACCTTCAGGAATTCCAAGTTTATGAACTTTGACCTACGGAGTAGCAGGACGGGTCGTAGATCGATTGACAGTCCGTAGATAGGTCTCGTAGATGTCCCCAAGACTTAGTTTTAATTTTGACTCAGAAGTATTGACCTACGACTTCAATGTATGGTCCGTCGATGGACCAACGAGCCATGCATTGGTGTCGTCGTTGCAGGTCCTCTGAAACATAGTATCTGAATCTTTTGACGAAAGGACAGTACGGTCCGTCATTTGACCTAAGGACCGTAAGTCCCTTCCGTCGATTGGCCCCGACAGTTATTAATTGAGGGCTTTTTGGTCTTTTCCCTAATTGATTACCTATTAAGCTAAGTCAGTTATACCCTTAATCTAAACCCTATAAATACTTTCTAAGCCTAATTTTCCTCATTCAAACTCTTTCCCAAATATCTGTTCTCTCAAATAATTCTCTCTCTAAGAAGAATTCTCTCAAGCTTCAAAGAAGAAGAAAGCTAGAATCCTCCATTGAAGACCATCAATTTTCTTCAAATTCTTAAGGGCTTTGTTGATGTATGATAGTGTTCACCATCAGGAGTCCTTTCCTCCAATGTGTCGTCCCTTTTCTTCAAGATTTTCAAGGTTTAATCTTACCCAATTGAATTAGGGTTTTTGATCAATTATTGTGGGTTCTTCAAATATGATCTCAATTGTTTATTTTTATGATTCCTAGTGCACGATCTAGCGTGATAAAGTAATTTAGTGCATGAATTAGCGTAAATTACATGATTTGATGTAAAGATTGCATGAACCCCCATGATCCCAAGCTAATTCTCCCCAATTTGATAATCTGTGCTTTGATTGTTGGGTTGAACTATGAATGGATGAAGCTTATGAAGTCTCTATGAAATTATGCATGAATTATGAATAAATTAAGGATGATCTTATGAAGTTAGCATGATTCAAGTCAAAAGCATGATTTTTCCTCTATTATGTGAGTTCCTTCAAGTATGGTAAATTGTCTTAATTATGGCTTGCTAAGCATGAGTTTGCATTGAATTGCATGATATGAGTTGAACTAGCATGTACCCATATGAACTCAATGATCTTCAAGTTATGAGCATGATGAACTATGAAAAGACAAAGCTTAAGAACTTATGCAGGTATCATATGAAGTTAATAATGAGTTAAGGGTGCTTTGAGAGTAAAGTACCAAAGTTATGATATGATGATGCTATGGTCGAGTTGTGAAAGGTTTTCTCACATAATTCTGCCAACATGATAATAGAAGAACAAAGAAGCGATTACCCATGTTGTTAAGGAGCTATTCTAATGACGTAAGCTTGAACTAGTCCATGGAAGATGAAACGTCTATAAAACATGATTTAGCTTGGATTGGTAACCATAGTTGTACCTTTCCATGAATAATGATATGAATATGTTAATTAACTATTCCGTGGGAATTATACTTAAGCACCGAGGGGATATTGAGATGGAAGCCCTCCCGTTAGTAGAGGTCGGGTCTTCTAGTGAAAGCTCTCCCGCTAGTAGAGGCCAGGTTTTCTAGATGGAGCTCTCTAGTTAGTAGAGGCCGAGTCTCCAAAAGCAATCTCTATCCCGTAAACTATGTTACCACCATAGGATGTTGTATTTAAGTAGACATTTGCTAGTGGATCCACATAAGCTAAGAAGCTCATGGTCTTACCTTGGAAAGTAGGACACCTCTTTTCGGTGTGGGGTAGACACCGGATTCCATGTTGATAGCTCACATGGTCTTATATGTCGGTTAAGGCTTTTTCCCCACAAGTTAATGGACACAAGTGTTCCTATGACAAAGTAAAGTAAAGAAAAGATAAGAAAGATGATTTAGCTTGCTTTGGCCATTGTATATGCTTTATGCTTCATGCTCCCTATGCTTTTTATTATTTTTTTAGCATTGCCATTGCATGTCATGATTATGTATCTCTCTAGCATGATTTATGTGTTTATGTGCATTGCTATCATACTTAGTACTTAATTGTGCTAACGCATACTCTTTCCTATATTAACTTCTTTGGTGTAGGACGTGGCGATTCACCTTCTACTCGTGGCTAGAGCTTGATTAAAGAATTGATAGAAGACTTGGGGAGTCCTCATACATCCGAGCACATAGCCTAGTTCTTATTCTTTTCATTTATTTTCTTTTCAGTATTGGATTGTATTGGGTTACGTCCCAAACCTTGGTTTTTATATTAAATTGGCTTTGAGACAATGAGATGTAGACTTCCATTGTTTTCCTTAAAAACTTTGATATGAGATTTCTTTTGAACTCTTATTCTCTATTATCTTGTATGTAATGTATGCTAAGGGCTTGTATGAGGACTCTCGAGGTCTTGTACTCCATGTCACATCTAGGGGGTACCTTGGGTCGTGACAAGTATGACTCTATTTTGGTGATCGTGGATTGGTTGTCCAAGTCTGCGCATTTCATTCTGGTGAAGACTACCTACAATGCAGAGAAGTTAGCTAGGATCTACATCTGTAAGATTTTTCGGTTTCATGGAATGCCTATTTCCATTGTGTCTGATAGAGGTACGCAGTTCACCTCTCATATCTGGAGTTCTATACAGGAGCAGATGGGTAACAAGCTTTAGTTGAGTATCGCTTTCCATCTTCATACCAACGGTCAGTCTGAGTGAACTATTCAGGTACTAGAGGGCATGCTTCGGGCTTGTGTTATAGATTTTGTGGTCATTGGGACCAATCCATCCCTTTTGCAAAGTTTGCCTATAACAACAGTTACCATTCCAGCATTCAGATGACACCGTTTGAGGCCTTGTATGAGAAGAGGTGTAGATCTCCCATGGGATGGTTTGATTCTTTGGAGTTCGACCTTCGGGTACTGATCTGTTCAAAGGAAAGCTCAGTTTGAAGTTTATTGTCCCTTTTGAGATTTTGGAGAAGTATGGGAAGGTAGCCTATAGATTGGCCTTGTCTCCAAACCTGTCAGTCGTTCATCCCGTATTCCATGTTTTGATACTTAAGTGGTACTGTCATGATGATTTTCATGTGATTCAGATGGACTCGGTTTTGTTGGATCAGGATTTGTCTTTAAGGAGGAGCCTATTGCTATTTTGGATAGACAGACTAAACAGTTGAGATCGAAGCATATTGATTCAGTGAAAGTTCAGTGGCGACACTGGCCGGTTGAGGAGGCTACTTGGGAGCTGGAGTCCGATATACGTCGTAGATATCCTCAGCTTTTCACTTCTTCAGGTACATTACTTTACCTTTCGTTCGAGGACGAACGAGTGTTTTAGGGGAAGATGGTGTGATGTCCCATTTCTTGTGAAATTACATTTTGTTGGAAATGACCATTTTGGTCTTTCCCCTTAGCGGTTTCATGTTGTATTTGTGTTCTGGAAGTGGTTGTATGGTCCTCGACGCGATTGGAAGGGATTTTAGTGATTTTGAGACCTTGGGTGGAGTTTTTAAGGAGATAGTTGACATTGGTCAACATTCCAAGACCGAGCGATAAATGGTGATTCTGTCAATTCCGTTGCGTCCGAAACGTCGAGTTTTGTCTAGTAGCGTGGTTGATTAGAGCCCCGAGACCTTATAATTTGCTTTGGGTATTTAGACTAAAAGTTAAGTTTTAGGCCTAAAAGAGGTCTATAAGGGTATTTTGGTCATAACAATCTTTTTTTTAGAAATTCGACGATTCCATTGGCTCCGAAACATATTTTTTGATCAATTTGCACTATTGGTTCATGTTTATAGGGCTCTGAATGAGTTCCGGTGGTTAAAACATGTTTTGATTGGTGTTGGTGCAAGTTGACCGCGGTCAACAGACCCTTTTTGGCTGAAAATAGCCCATATTTTGGGTTTTTTCCTTCTTTTTCTCATTTTCACTATTGTTACACAATTGGAGCTTAGGAGAGACAAATTTTGAAGCAATCTTTGGAGGAAATTCGTTGGAGTAAGTCTCTTTATCATTTCCTAACGATTTTATCTTCCAAAGCTCATTAAAATTCAAGATCTCAATATGGGTTTTGGGGGTTTTCCCCCAAATTTCTAAACTAGTAATTTAATGATTTCGAATCCGTTTCCTACTCAATTTTAATGGGGTTTTCAACCACGAACTCCTCTTGATGTGTAGAACATGATTTTCAACTAAAATTCTAGTTTTGCCCTTTTCATTTTCGAGGTGATTTTTGGACGATTTTAACCCCGCTTCTTAAACCTTGCAATATGGGTATCGTTGAACTTCTTTTCATGAATTTTTTCCTTTCTTGATAGTTGAAGATCGCTTCAGAGTTGGTATTTGAGGTTAAAGCTCTGGTAGAGTTTTCGGGTGAAGTTTTCAGCCTTCGAGGTAGGCTTGGATATCCTTCTTTGAGACTGGGATTGGGTAATTGATTGCTTTTATGTCATAGGCTTTGGGATGGTATCGTAATATAATTTTGGATTGTTGATTATATTGTGATGCTCGTGTGGGGGGTTGAGTATCTTGTGATGCCCGTGTGGGGGCTTGAGTATATTTTGATGCCCGTGTGGGGGCTTGAGTATATTTTGTGTCCCGTGTAGGGGGTTGATTATATTATGTTGCCCATGTGGGGGCTTATTTGTACAGTTTAGCCCGTGTGGGGGCCTTAGTTGTTACTCTATTTGCTTTGTGAGCATGTGATTCATAATTAGCCTATGAGAGAGGCTTGTAACACTATTTGACTTGTAATGCCCGAGAGAGGGGTTGAGTTGGGGATTTTAGCATACTTTGAGAAATGAAATGCTTTTCTAAATGGTGCTCACTTATTTCAAATGAACTCTTTCCCATTATTTTTATATGAGGGTGTTTAACATGATTTGGTTGAGTTTTGAGAACTTTGAACCTTTCATTACATGTTGAGTTGATTATTGCCTCCATGCCATATGTGTTGTCATGCATTCATCCTCATTCATCATATCATTGATCTTGGGAAGTTGAGAAATGTGGAGATTCTTTTTGAGAAAGAAAATGAGACACTTTTTATATCCTTGACCACGATCTAGGTGGCAAATTGATGAGATTTTGAGATTGTGATTTGGTATATGGACTGCGAGTCCCCAATGGGTCCTTGTCTGGAAGCCTTAGCTAGAAAGGGTACAATCTTGATGCCACTGTACCACCACATCATTGCATCATCTTATTGCATTGCATCGATCATTGTGTTTGTGTCTTATCTGATGATCTTTGATATTACTATGACTTATGTGTTTACTTTA
Organism: Solanum appendiculatum; assembly: GCA_018342035.1. Lineage (NCBI taxonomy): Eukaryota > Viridiplantae > Streptophyta > Magnoliopsida > Solanales > Solanaceae > Solanum > Solanum appendiculatum. The sequence continues at coordinate 493,232 of JAGDQO010000606.1, forward strand.
CTCGCGTCGTTCTATATAAATTGGTGGCACCGATGCCAGAGTGGGACTTTTCTCTATGCAGGTGGAACCGTTCCTTAGTTTATTTCATAAGTTTTATTAATTCCTTATACTCAGTCGGTCAAACCTACTGAGTACATGTGAATTGTACTCACCCCTACTTCTGTACCCCTTTTGATGCAGATTCTAGTCAGGGTACTCCTCATGGCTGTTGATTATCTAGCAAACAGGCTCATTTCGGAGTAGTGGTGAGATCCTGTGCTCCGGATCGCCATTAACTCCATCTTCCATTTTCGTCTTTACTATTATTCGGAGATTTATAATGTACTTATATTCAGGATTGTTTTAGATGCTCTTTACACTTATGACACCAAGTTTTGGGAAATTATTCGTTGTTATTCTCTTCTTTTCAGTTTTGGCCTTACTTCCTCTTTGGGAGTCTCGTATGTGTTTTATTGTTCGGCTTACACATCAGGGTGGTTTTGGGATGTGTGCCATCATGACCTTGATTTTTCAGTCATGACAATCATAATAGAGAATTTGAGTACAAAGACATATATGTAGAAATACTAATGTCTAAAATAGCCTCTAAACACAAGTAAGTTGATAGGAAAAGTCCCTAGCTCACTCGAATAATTTGAAAACAGAAGTAAAGTTTGAAATGAACATAAAAGACCACAAGTGGTATGTCCTCGAACCATGAGGACTCATCAAAGTCATGTAAGGCTGATAAGAGTCTGTACTAATCACGCGCCTGATGAGATGCGTCAGAACCTATATTATGAAACAATATATGTAGAAAAGTATGCAGTCAGTACTCAGAATGTAATGCATATGGGGAAATGCATAAACATGACGTGATAGCATAATAAGTTTATAAAACATGATAATGCAATGACCAAGTAAACATAACATGAAAATGATGATTTGATTCTGAAACCATAGTACAAAGTCATGCATTTGACTGAAAATATCATATATGGGAGATACTGTTAACCAATATAAACCATGTGAGTTATAACATAGAGTTCAATGTACTGCTTCCACACCGAAAAAGAGAGTGTCCTACTTACCATGGTAATGATCATGAGTTTGAGATAAGGTGGATCCATTAGCTAATGTCTATCTAAGACAAAGCCTTATAGGGGCACGAGTTCTAGGACAAAGAAATTGCTATTAAAGGTCTCATGCCTCTACTAACGGGTTAGCCTTCATCTCTAGGTCCACTCAGTGCTAAGTAAAATTCTCAACCGAAAAGAATTCATAATCATAGAAACAATATGAATCTAGTAATACTGAATCATTCATGATAAATCTGATAATCATAAGAGTAACTCCTTAAAATCATGATTCATAACATATATAATCTGAGAGATGATTTATCTAAAAACATCTAAACCATGATAATCATATAAATTGAATGATACTTTATCTGAAAGCATTCTTAATTCATGAAAATATTCATATCATAATGCATGCATATTGAAATAGCTTAGTCATGATCAAAAAATACTTGCATAGCATAGGTTCATGAGAATACAATTGAAAACATGGAATTTGATCAAATCATGCATAATAAGATCAATCATAAAGAATAAACTGAAATTCAATAAGAACCCAGAAGAAATCATGAAACCCTAAAATTGGGAAAGAATCATAAATTGAGAAATTGAGGTTTCTTTAGGACTCAATGGGTGAAGAAGGACCCATTGATGAAGTTTCCACATACCTGGATAAAAAACCTTGGTGAATTCTTCGATGGAGACTTAAAGTCCTTGGAGCCCTAGTTTTGCTTGAGGGAGAAGACTTAAGAGAGAAGAAACTTGATTTGGGAGAATGAGAGTGAATAAGGAGGTTAAGGGTCTTAGGAGTCAATTAAGGTCTTCAAAATAATCCCAAAACGACGTAATATAGGAATTTTAAAAATAGCAAAAGACCCAATTAAATTTATTTAGAACTGCCAAACTAATCGTATGGACGCCTTCCACGGTCCATAGAACTGTCCACGACCCGTCAAAGGATTCATCCTGCCCAATGACCCAAATTCGAAGTGTCTGAACTTTCATTCCATGACCACGTCTACGGTCCGTGAAACTTCACACGGGTCGTGCAACCTCTAATACATCAATACCTAAAGTCCAATTTCCTAAAGTCCAATTTAATAAAGTCTAACACCTGGATGTACGGACCCATCCACGGTCCGTAGAATCGTCCACGGGTCATGAAACCCATCCGTCTTGGTCAAGCCAAAAATCCAACCTTCTGAAGATGGTCTGCGGGTGGGTCTTCAGTGCGTGAAACCATATACGGACCACACAACCATCCGTAGTCCCAACTTAGAATTTTCCGTAGTCTAAGGCTTCTTGCACGTGTGGCTTCCACAAACTATGGAACCTTATACAGTTCGTGAACTGCCTTGTGGAAGTAAATGTTGCAGACTTTAGCAACTTTTTAGCACTTTCTCACTTACAACTAAGTTATGCACTTATGAGGTATTACAATATCTCCCCCTTGAGAACATTCGTCCTCAAATGAGATTCAACTAGTCATGAAAAGAGTAGAAAAAGATCTACAAGCCAACATGACATCAAAACACATAAAACTGAATGAGTGACTGACTCTGAACTAAGACATGAAGTTTAAAACTGATTTCATGAACATGCATGCCTAGGGAAACATGAGAATAGATGAAATGCATGAACCCAAAAAGTACATAGGAAGAACTAATACCTCAAGCTGAAACTAAATTGGAAGGAAAGAAATGGTGGTACTTAGACATCATATCAGCTTTGGTTTCCCACCTAGCACCCTCAACTAACTTATTCTTCCAAAGAACTTTCACTGAAGCAACTTCTTTATTCCTCAACTTATGAACCTGATGATCATGAATCTCAATTGGGACCTCTTCGTAAGAGAGACTTTCCTTCACTCTGACACTCTCTAAAGGCACAACTGTAGTCGAACTACCAATGCATTTCTTCAATAAAGACACATGAAACACCAGATGCATAGATGCCAATTTTGAAGGCAAATCCAACTCATAAGCCACATTACTAAAATGCCTCAAAATCTGATATAGGCCTACATAACAAGGACTAGGCTTCCCTTTCCTACCAAACCTCATCACACCCTTCATGGGTGAAATTTTCAAGTAAACTCAATCATCAACGGAAAATTTGAGCTCTCTCCTCCTCACATCTGCATATAATTTCTATCTACTCTAAGCCGTCCTCAACCTATCCCTGATAAGTCGAACCTTTTTCATAGCCTCATGAACTAACTCGGTCCCTATCAAAGCCACCTCACTAACTTTGAACCAACAAATAGGAGACCTATACCTCTTACCATTGAAAGTCTCAAACAGATCCATCTAAATACTCGAGTGATTACTGCTATTATAAGCAAACTCAATCAAAGAAAAATAATCATCCCAATTACCTTTAAAGTAGATCAGACAAGCTCTCAACATATCATTCAAAGTCTGAATAGTCTATTCATCCTAACCATCTATCTGGGAGTGAAAAGTTGTGCTAAGCTTATCCTGAGTACCATGACCTTTCTGAAATGATCTCCAAAACTGAGAAGTGAACTGAGCACCTTATTTGAAATGATGGACAAAGGAACACCATGCAACTTAACCATATCACGAATATAAAGTCTAACATAATCCTTGGCTGAATAGGAAGTCTTAAAAGGAAGAAAATGCATCGACTTAGTCATTCGGTCTACAACTACCCAAATAGAGTCATGCTGACGATGCGTGTGGGGTAAACCCGTAATGAAGTCCATATCCAAATCTTCTCACATCCATGTAGTAATGCTAATATCCTAAGTCACACTACCTCGTGTCTGATGCTCAACTTTAACTTTTTTGCAATTCGGACACTTAGCCACAAATTTCACAATATCCTTCTTTATCTCATTCCATCAATAGACTTCCCATAATTCACCATACATCTTAGTGGCTCCCGGATGAATAGAATATCGAGAAATGTGAGCTTCTAATAATATTTGTTTCCTCAACTCATCAACATTCGGAACACACAAATGACCTTGATAACGAAGCACACTATCTCCCCCTTGGGAGAAAGCCTTAAGGGGTCGTTTGGTTTGAATAAAAGTTATGATGGGATAAGTTATGCTAGGATAAGTTATGCTGGGATTAGTTATGTTGGGATAAGTTATCCTGGGATTATTTTTTATTGAGGGTTTGGTTTGTTGTACTAAAAATAATATCCATTGCTTACTTTCTAAAAATAAGTTTTTTGTTTACAAAAATACCCTCTACCTTATTTAGCTATTTGTATTTAAAAAAATTGATAGAACTTTAGTTAATATTTCATTCTTAAAACAAAACCTCCACCTTATTTAGCTTAATTTTTTTTTGTATGAAATCTTATAAATTTTTTATGTTCAAGTGTGTGCCAATTTTGGAGGTGTCAATACTCCACTCTAAAAATCAAACCTAATTACGTCTTTCAAGATTAATTAAATTGTATTAGTATCAACCTGTTTGGATTAGAAAATAATTAATTATGATACAAATATTTTATCGTGCCAGCAAAAACTAATTGAGATGTAATCAAACCACATTAATTAGTATAAGTTTTTATGTATGAATTCTCATCTTTTACATATTTGAACAATTGAACTGCACTTTGGTGTCCCAACGACTTGGACATCAAACTTGGAGTAACGATTTGGACATCAAACTTGGAGTCACCAATTATATGTTTAGTATACACTGTGAAGTTTAATCCAGTAGGAAAAATTATTACAAATATATATATATATATATATATATATATGAAGAGTGATTATATAAAGGATTTGAAGGGTGATTTTGTCATTTAATAGATTTATCCCATGACAAATTATGGTGGGATTATTATACCACCCAAAGGGAGGTATAACTTATCCCAGTACTAATTGTTAATCCCAGGATAAATTATCCCGGACTTTCCAACCAAACAACAAATTAAGCATTACTATAATTTAATCCCAAGACTATTTGGTATAATCCTTCACACCAAACGACCCCTAATAGTCTTTTTGGAAACCACTTTCTTCAATTCAACCAAAATCGGATCATTATCCTAGTTTGCCTTAACCTCCGCCACAACAGATAATTCTGACCTATTTTGAACCATAACTTCACCATCCTCTTAATCAACAAGCAATTTCGTACCGACCTAGTTTGTGCACCTCACAAATTAACTACCGTTTATCTTCCTCAATGTGGGAAACATTGTTCATGGACAATCTACTAAGAGTATCAGCAACCATATTTACTTTACCTTGAAGGTAAATGACACTCATGTCAAAATCCTTCAACAACTCAAGCAATCTCCGTTGGAGAAGTTTCAAGTCCTTCTGTTTAAACACATACTAAAGGCTCTTATGATCGGTGAACACATCCACATGGACACCATAGAGATAGTGTCTCCATATCTTTAAGGAAAAAACTACCGCCGCCAACTCTTAATCATGAGTCGGGTAATTATTCTCATGAACCTTAAGTTTTCTAGAAGCATAAGCTATGACCTTACCATGTTTCATCAACACACAACCAAGACCGATTTTGGAGGCATCACAATACAGAACATAACCGTTTGAACCTTTCGGTAAAGTCAAAATCAAGGCTGAAGTATGTTGACACTTCAACTCCTAAAAACTCTTCTCACAAGCTTTGGACCACTGAAATTTCACTTTCTTCTGAGTCAAGATAGTCAAAGAAGAAGCAATAGAGGAAACTCCTTCCACAAATCATCTATAGTAACCAACTAAACCGAAGAAACTCCTAATATCTAAGGCAAAAAGAGGTCTAGGCCCATTCTTCACTACCTTGGTCTTCTTAGAATCAACTTGAATACCTTTTCTTAAGAATATATGACTAAGGAATGTTCCCGAGCACAACCAAAATTCACACTTATTGAATTTAGCGAACAACTGACGATTCTTGAGAATTTACAAGACAACTTCAAATGATTGGCATGCTTATCCTCTCTCCGGGAATAGATCAAGATGTCGTCTATAAATATAATGACAAACATATCCAAATGCTGCTTGAACACCATGTTCAACAAATCTATAAATGCTACAGGAGCATTCGTTAGTCTAAAAGACAACCAAAAATTCATAGTAACCATACCTGAGGTCTATATTTGAAAAGAAGCTAGAACCCTAAAGTGATCGAACAAGTCATCAATCGTTGGGATGAGATACTTATTCTTGATTGTGATCTTGTTCAAATGTTGGTAATCAAAGGACATTCTGAGAGAACCATCAGAGAACTAGAGCACCCCATGGAGAAATACTCAATCTGATGAAAGCCTTATCCAAAAAGCCCTTTAACTGATCTTTCAAATCCTTAAGCTTAGTTGGAGCCATTTTGTAAAGAGGGATGGCGATAAGCAGGGTATCTGGAAAAAGGTCAATTACAAAGTCGATTTCCCTTTTGGGAGGAAGGCCTGGAAGATCACCGGGAAACACTTTTGGGAATTAATTCACAACAGGAACTGTCTGAAGAGTTGGGGTTTTAGAATTGGTATCTCTAACCCAAACTAGATGATATGTACAACTTTTAGAAATCATCTTTCTAGCCTTAAAACATGAGATAAACTGATCTACAGGCGTTGAAGTACTACCCTTCCATTCAATCACTGGTTCACTCTGAAACTGAAACTTAACGACTCTAGTTCTACAAACTACTGAAGCATAACAAGCATGAAGCCAGTCTATACCAAGAATAACATCAAAGTCAAACATGTTTAGATCTACTAGATCAACTAAGGTGATTTTATGAGAAACTGAGACCGGGTAATTTCTGTATACCCATTTAGCTAAAATTGACTCACCAATAGGACTACAGACTGAGAAGGGTCCTTATAGGATTTCAAGACTGACATTGAATTTCATAGCAACATAAGGAGTCACGAAGGAAGTGTGATTCCTGGATCTAACAAGGCATAAATATCAAACTGAAAGACTCATAAAATACCAATGACCACATCAGGGAAGTCCTCCTGATCCTATCGAGTCTAAAGAGTGTAAAACCTATTTTGACATTGTTCGCCACCATAGCAAGATGAGGTACCCTGTTGAGTCAGCGAATATGAAAAAGTGTTAGGCTGAGTCTGCTGACAAACATCTCTACCCTTGCTAGCAACCAAAGGGCAATCCCTCAATTTATGACCAGTCTTACCACACCCATAGCAACCACCTGTACCAGCTAAGCACTCTCCCGAATGGCTCTTCCCATACTTCTAATATATAGAGAAAGAACGTCCACTAGAAACACTACTTGAGACTTAGGATTTCACATCCTATCCTTGTTGAACTTAGGCACCTGAGCACTCCCAGAAGATGGGGTCGAGCCTGAATACCTCTGTCAAAACTGGAACGACCACCACCATCAGATCTCTAATGAGAGTAGTCACCACTATCAATCTGAGCCCTCTTAGTCTCCCTAGCACTCTCTGTAAGTTTCTCTTCCTCAATCTGTTGAGCATGGGTCATCAACTTAGAAATATCCATCTTCTTTATCAACATGGTGGTCCAACATTCCTTCATAACCATCTCTGAGAAACCTGACACAAACTTGCTCATACGAGCCTTAGAACAGACCACCATAGCCGGAGCATACTTGGAGAGTTGAGTGAATTTCAAAGCATATTCTTTTACACTCATGTTTCCTTGCCTCAAGTTAATGAACTCTTTCACCTTAGCCTCTCTCATCTCAAGAGTGAAGAATTGATCTAGAAAAGCACCCTTAAACGTATCCCAATCCTACGGGCCTGCATCAACTACCCTCTCTTTCTTCCATTGCTTAAACCAAATCTGAGCAACTTGTACTAGAAGAATTGGTGGTATTCCGATTGAATATTACACCAAGTATCCTTCTTATTATTTATTTAAGGAGGAAAATTGTTTCTAAAAATTAATTCTTCTGATATTTTTCATGTGTATCTTTGGAAAGAGATCTACAAGCCATATGTTTTTTTAATAAATTTTCCTTGATAAATAGTGTTGCCTTTAAAATTCTTTAGTTTACGTAATGAGATATATATATAGTTTCGTTTGATAAGATATTATGTCATACTATTGAAACATTTAAGTGATAATTGTTGTTCATCCTGTATTCCTAAGATATTTAGAACAAAAGTTTTGAAGAACTTGGTGAGAAACAACAAAGTTTAAAGAGTATTTTTAAAACTAGAAACTTAAAACTAGTAAAGAAATAGAACCTGAAACAAATTAGAACTAATATACAAAATATTTTTCTTAAAGAATAAAATCGAGCCCACTGAATGTATAGTGTCCCCTTAAGGAAATTATTTCCATCAAGTACCCGAGGTTAATGGAATATATCCTCCTAGGATAGAACGATCTTACTCACCGGTGCATTGGTACCTATACCCACGGTGTGAACGAACCACTCAACGGTAGTAAAGTACACTTAGAATACTAGATTTAGTAGTAGAAGAAGAAGTCCAGAAAATTGGTTAAATTCATTGTTGAAAAATAAGAGGAAATTCCTCTATTTATAGACAACAAAGGTAGTGTGAATGGATGCTTATTGTGCCTTATTAGAAAGGTCACAACCCTTTGGAAAAGTCACAATCCTTCAGAAAGTCACAATCTTTCATAAAAGTCACAATTTTTCATAGAAGTCACAACTCTTCATAAAAGTCACAACTCTTCATAGAAGTCGCAACTTTTCATAGAAGTCACAACTCTTCATAAAATTCATAGCTCTTCATTTTCCATTCACACATTTTAAAATTCAATAATCCCCTGCATGAATGGAGAATGACTCTAAGACAAAGAAATGGACAAGTATATTCTATAACAACCAAATTAAAGGTTATGAAAAAGTCATTCTGAAAAGGACATCTGGTAAGATGCTGACTGTAAACAATGTTTGTAGCTGAAAAATTTATAAAAAGCAAAGAACAAAATATTTGTGACTCAATATTTTTGTTTGTTCTTACTTGCTTGAGTCAAACTATTTGTGACATGAACGCTTGACACATATCAATTATAAAACCTTGTGAAAATTCAAGCTTGTGCTGAATCTAATATGCTAAGCATCCTTGTAAATTTGTTGAAAGAAATTCTAATTTCTAAGAATTTATTCATACTGACATTTGTGATATGAAGTCAACAACATCTCGTGGTAGGAAAAAGTATTTCATCACTTTTATTGACATTTGCACTAGATACTGTTATGTCTAGAATAGTAAGGATGAAGAAATATAAATATTTAGGCAATATTAAACTGAAGTTGATTTGGAAAAAAAGATATGATGTGATAGGGATGGAGAGTATGAATCTCCTTTTGCAGAAATATATTTGGAAAATATGCATCAAAAGGAAATCCAACTTGAAATATTTCAAAGTGTGGGGATGTCTAGCCAAAGTCCAAATTCCTATCCCCGAAAGGATCAAAATAGGACCTAAGACTATGGATTGTAAAACTAGACTTGAGTTGTCTAGTGAAGGGTCTAAGCGACCTTGAAAAGCCAAACGAGAATTTACTTAATAAAGAGATTCAGAGGCGTATTAGGAAACGTCAAAGGATATCTATTTCCTTCGGATTTGATTTTGTTACATTTCTTCTTGAAAATGAGTCTCATACATTTAAAGAAATTATGTCTTCGGCGGACTTATCTGAAACGACCCCAAAAATGCCCAAAAATGTGCTTCGGAAACACCTATAATTGTAATTTCCATATATCTCAAAATCCGTGCATGATTTCGGAAATTCGACTTCATATTCTTATTTGTGGGGTCAAATTGAGTGGGAAATGGGTCTAACCCGAATTTTAGAGCAACCGTATCAAAATTCAAAAATCGCAAAAATTGCGATTCGGAGGGTCAACTTTAAAGGGGCATATCTCTTAGCACACAAGGAAATGGAAGGGCTGCAAACTATTATATTAAAGCTCTTTGAGTTAACTTTCCAACGCACTTGGTTTCACCTCATTCCGTGTTAGGATGAGGGAGTTATGACCATTTTCGTAAAACCTGTCTATGCAGATTTGCAATTTCCAGTGAGCTATTTTTTTTAGGCGGGTTGGAGACGTTTTTTTTTATAAAAAGGGAATATGTCCCATACTTAGTCATTTTCTTAACTCCAAAAACACTCTCTAAGCCCTCTCCAAAAATTCCACCAAGGTCTTCAACCAAATTCAAACATCTCAAGCTCTAAATCCGGATTCAAGACTCAATCTCAAGCTTCGATTCTCCATTCCAATCTTCATCAAGGATTCTCCAAAGTTGAGGTATGTGGGTTTGATTGTGGAAACCTTCCTTTCCACAAGTCCAACCATTTATCCTCTATTTCTACTTCAAGTTTATGGGTCCTTACGATTATTTATGAACTCTTGAATTATGGAATTACTACTACACACCCTATTATCGTCCATTTTGCATATTATCATGAAATGGAATTATTATGTGATGTTTATGGTTTACATGCTTCCATGATCAAATTATGAAGGTTGATATATATATGTATGTTGTTGGTGGGCTGATTTATATGGATTTTGAATTGGTTGGACTTAGTATTCTTGAAATACATGATTTCATTTACATGAACAATTGCCCACCTTGTGTTTGATAAAATGCCATTTATAGAATTCTTAGGAAAGGGAAGGTCCAAGGTACGTCCTATGAGTCGGATGGTTATGTAATTACTGAAATGATGATGAAATGGACACATGTATATGATTTTCTCTAATAAGTGTTGTGAGTCGACCAAGCCTAGTACGGGGGGTAGTAGGCCCGTATAACCGTATCGAGGGGTTGGTACCTTGGTTGCCTAGTACGGGGGGTAGTAGGCCCGTATAACCATATCGAGGGGTTTGTACCTTGGTCCCTAGCTCGGGGGTGGTAGGCCCGTGTAACCATATTGAGGGGTTTGTACCTCTTTCGCCTCTCCAAGGGGGTGGTAGGCCTTGGAAATACTATATTGATGGTCACTCGCCACACATGTACTACGTCCCACTAAATATGATTTTTATGTAAGCATCATTATACATATCATTTCATTAATATGCTATCTATTGGGTATGATTACGCATTTTTCCTATGATGTCCATCTAATGTAGCATTGCATTGCATCCCATATACTTAGTACATTCAAATGTACTAACGCATACTCTATGCCTACATGATGTCACCATGTAGGGACCGGAGCACCGCTTGACCATCCTCCTCCGCGTGGCTAGTACGATTTTCTATAGTGGTTATTGGTGAGTCCTCCATTTCGGGGACGTTGCTCATGATCTTTTGCTATGTATAAAACTTTTCCTTTCTAGTTATGTTTTGACTATGAGGGTGAGCCCGGTAGTTTGTCTTGGCCCCCGCTAAGTACTCATGTTTAGAGGTGGTGTTGGACAAGTTGTGTATTATGCTTGAGCTTGACTCATCTATGGTATTTATGTATCATTATTTTTTTTCTTGCTCCCTTAGTCCCGATTTCCCCCTTGATTATGCTTATCGCTTATGGTCATTTAATTGCTTCCGCGACCAAGGATGTGTAATGATACGCTATGAGGCTTGTTTGGGGTTCCTTCGGGTTCCCCATTCGCCGGTCACATCTAGGCCCTAGGCTTGGGTCGTGACATTATCCTTCTGGAAATAGGCTATCAATAGTAAGATTGATTCAATCTTGAGCAACCATACTTGGAAGCTGATTGATCTTCCTCGTTGCAGTATATGACCTTCAAATTCAACAAATGAATGTAAAAATAATTTTCTTAAATGGAGAATTAGAGGAAGAAATTTACATGGAACAATACGAGGGTTTTGTGGTTCCTGATAAAGAAAAGAAAGTGTGTGAACTTGTTAAGTCACTTTATGGACTAAAACAAGCACACGAACAGTGACATGCGAAATTTGTCCAAATCATATTGACAAATGGATTTAAGAATGATGAAAGTGATAAATGTATTTTCATTAAAAACACTCGAAATAACATGGTCATTGTTTGTTTGTATGTTGATGACATGTTGATCATTAGTAGAGACACTTATGTTATAAATGCTACTAAACATATGCTAGAAAGCAACTTTGATATGATAGATCTTGGGGTTGCTGATCTGATCTTAGATATAAGAATCCTTAGAACTCCACAATGTTTAGCATTGTTACAGTCTTATTACATTGAAAAGGTACTTGAAAAGTTCAAATATTTGGATTTCAATATTGTCAAGACTTCAATAAATGTGAGCTTTGCACTTTAAAAAAATGAAGGCAAAAGTGACTCATAATTGAATTATGCTAGAGTATTGGGAAGTATGATGTATATCACAAAGTATATTCGATCAAATATAGCATGTGTTATTAGTAAACTAAGTCGGTTCACGAGTGATCTCAATCAAACTCATTGGATGACAATGAGAAGAGTTTTGGGGTATTTAAAACATACTTAAAACTATGCCTTGCATTATAACAAATATTCAGCAGTATTGAAAGGATATAGTGATGCAAATTGGATCACGGGTCAAATGAAGTAAAATCCATGAGTGGATATATATTTATTGTTAGTGGAGGAGGGGTCTCTTAGAAATCTTTCATATAGACATGTATCGCTCGCGCTACAATGGAATCTAAGTTTATCTATCTAGATAAGGGCGTTGAATAAATTGAATGGCTTCAGAATTTCTTGAAAGATATTCTTTTTAGGCTCAAGCCTTTGGCATCAGTATGCATACACTTTGATAGTCAAGATACAATTGGTAGGGCATGGAGCATGATGTATAACAGTAAATATCATCATATAAGACATAGTCAATTGTGATAATTCCACTAGAATGTGTTGGATCCACTCACAAAAAGGCCTAACTAGAGAGAGAGTTGAAAGATTATCTAAGGGAATGAATTTAAGGCTTAGGACAAGTCATCATGACGGTAACTTTACCTAGCAGACTGGAGATCCCAAGAACTAGGTTCAAGGAGAGGTTCGACATTGTCAAACAACTCAATCCATTCTCATGATGAAGACAATGTTCACAAAAAAGGATAAAATATTAAAACTTTTTAATGAGTTAATAAAGCTTAAATTTTTTAATAGTTTCTAAGTTTGACAGATTTGATCAATTAGTGTATCTACGTGATGACATAGTTAGAAATCACCTATGTGCTTGTGAAGTGTAAGCCGCTTCAAAGAGGATGATTGTAAAAAGCTCATTTCTCTATACACTCATGAAACTAGGAGGTGTTCATGACTAAAAAAACACAATCGTAAGAGCCATAGACGGTTAAGGACTAATTGTGTGACATGTGGTTATCTGAGTATACACCAAAGCTCGACGGTTCAAAGATATCAAATCTATCAATTCATTGAATATATCCGACATATGTTCACTACGGAAAGTTCAAAGGGAGACATGTGGTTATCTAGATGCATTATATGAAAATATCTGATTCATTGAAACAAAGAGTTGTGACTTATATGAAAAGTTTAGACTTTTATGAAGAGTTATGACCTTTATGAAGAGTTATGACTTCTATGAAAAGTTGTGACTTTCATGAAAGGTTGTGACTTTTCCAAAGGATTATGACTTTTCCAAAGGGTTGTGACCTTTTCGATAAGGCACAATAAGCATCTGTTCACATTACCTTTGTTGTCTATAAATAGAGGGATTTTCTCTTATATTTCAATAATGAATTTAACCAATTTTTTGGACTTCTTCTTCTACTACTAAATCTAGTATTCTAAGTATATTTTACTGACGTTGAGTGGTTCGCTGACACAGTGGGTATAGGTACCAATACACAAGTGAGTAAGATCGTTCTATCCTAAGAGGATATATTCCATTAACCTTGGGTACTTGAGGATAATAATTTCCTTAAGAGGACATTGTGCATTCAGTGTGCTCGATTTTCTTCTTTGAGAAAAATATTTTGTATATTAGTTCTAATCTGTTTCAGGTTCTATTTCTTTACTAATTTTTAGTAACTATTTTTGAAAATACTCTTTAAACTTTGTTGTTTCTTACCAAGTTCTTCAAAGATTTTGTTCTTAGTATCTTAGGAATATAGGATGAAAAGCAGTCCTATCTTAAGGGATAGGGAGCAGGATATGACTTGATGGATGAGATGTGCCAGTGGTAAGTTCTTTGTTAAGTATGCTTGGGAGATGATGAGGCATAAGTACGAGGAAAATGAACATTTTGAGAAGGAGAAGATATGAATGAAAGATCTGTCTTTCAATATCAATTATTTCTATGGAGGGTTCACATAGGGAGAATTTCCACAGATGACAACCTTACAGAGGATCAGAATTAGTATTGTCTTTAGATGTTGATGTTGTGAAACACAAGATCAGAAAATAATGTCACGATTATTTTTAACAATCTCCATAGTATTTAGGATATGAAAGCACTTTGCTACTTGTGCAGGCTTGAACATTGAAGATATAAATCTCCTATAGGCATTCAACACCTGGTCAGTACTATAAAGTTCCAAGCAAGTTATAAAATTTTTATAGGTCCATTCTAGTAGTGCTTACGTGGAAGCTATGAAAAAAGAGAAATATTATCAAACTTAGAGGTACAATCACATTTAAGAAAATGATTTAGTAGATTCAAAAAAATCATTCAACTTATGATAAAAGTAAGATTTCCCCGGATTAAATCCTTTTGAAGTGATTGGAAGACAATGGTGAGAATTTTGAATTTATAAAATAAAAAATATATCACCATTGGTGCAATGAAAATTCCCTGACAAAGGAACAATGAAACACAACACAGATGGAACAAGCAAATAAAATACTAAGATTAGTTAATATGATTATTGTATAAGGGATTATAAAGGAGATATAATATATGTATAAGGCAAATCAATAAAAGTTGCAATAAACATTGAGGCAAAAGCAAGGATAGTTCATCAAGCTTAGAAGTACAGTGCAACAGAGAGGCTTCAAAAAGTGATAGTAGAAACAGATTCTTTGACTGTGAAAGATATAATTTAGAAAATACAGAAGGTAACTTGAAAAATTATAGAAATCGTTAAAGTTGTAACAGTGCATACGGAAAAGAAAATGTACAAATAAGAC